>LPNX010002900.1:20341-76886 GCA_001517045.1 Pseudotsuga menziesii
ACATCACTTCGATAGCAATCTTACTAGCAAAAGGAACGCTTGGGAAGAACACAACACTGCTCCAAGGGACAAAGGGATGCAGACTCAAGCATAAGTTCTGGCAACAATGGACTATAGTTTCATTACTCTCAATTCTCTCTTATGCTTTCAATGTACCAAGGGGTTCCTTATATAGCTTTTCAAAGGGATATTGAAAGGTCGAATTCGTGCGATCTCAAGGCATATGGAAGGCCAGGAGTCATATGAGCCGGTTCCAAGTCAAGGAAAACTCCAAAAGGATTTGGATTATGCACACATCCCGATGTACGCGACTATAAGGGGAATATCCGTGTATGTACACGGTTATCAGGGAAAAAGCCGCGTATATCAATTTTTTAATGTTTTTAGGGATGATCAAGGATACATCAAAAGACAAAAAGTGGTCCATAGGGGTTAATGAGTCTGCAGCAGGACAGGGGAAGGCCATACAATGTGTGATTCACCTAGTGTGGTGAAATCCGCTATAACAAGCATGCAAGCTTTATTTCTTCAGTCTTAAGTCAACGAGCAATTAGAATTGCATGCATGAAAAAAGTAAAGTGAAAACCCTAAAAGTGACATGCAAACCCTAAAAGTACATGCTAAATCTATATAAGAAGGGTCATTGAACCAAAAGGATCATGGATGATTATTATTATTGAGTTTGGTTTCTAGAGCAGTAGCAGCAAGTGTAGCAGCAACAAGTTGGGGTTGGAGACGAAGGTCTTCAGCTAACAAGGGGTTTCGGCAGTGAAATATATCTTCCCTAATCACTTCAGGATAGATCATCCAAGTCTATCACTAGTTATTCATTGTATTCATTCATCTTCAACAATCTAGTATATAGAGAGAGATTTATTGCAAGTTCATATTTAAAACTGGGGTTTAGCTGGAAATATCTAGAGTAATTTGTTGGGACATAGAATCTCAAATTTATTCCTACATGTCATCACTATCCTTCTCAGTATGCTACCCACACTCTACCGAGTGATTGTCAAGTCATTGTTTTCATATCTGGAGGAGCCGACAATATATTTGTAGAAGAAGGGGGGCGTCATCCTCTAGTGCCAAACAATTCTATAGGTGCAATAGGGAGGAAAAACCTTCTACATGTGACCACCATTCTCTCCGGAAGGTGAAGACCAACATCCTGACAAATTTTCAGCAATATCGGGCAACTCCTCCTCCAAAAATGTCATTTTCTCCCTGAAGAGGGCACACATGTAGTTGGGCGTCAAATTGAGGAAAGCATCACTATATTCTGGCACACCTTGCATGCAGCATATCTTTGGAGTGCTATCATCTTATTTATCAGTGGTAAGTGTACATCTTTTTACTGAAAATATTTACCCTATAATCTCTCCATATTAGCTATTTTTTAGGGCTATTTGGCACAACAAATTTCCATGCACTTTTATTCATTTTTTGCACATCATTGAGTATATGAACAACAACTTAATAGCAAGGATCCGCATAATATCAGTTTGGGATATTACAATGAGGCTAGTCATACACTGGGTTGAAAACAAACCCATAAGTGTTCCTCATCTATTTTCTAAGAAAATTCATTATGCCTTACAAGAGAGTCAATTAAACAAGATTAAGTTCATTTTCTCGAGCACATTGCAGAAAATTATTGTCCTATATCATCCAAAACCATTTGTTTCTAAAAAATACTTTAGGAAACATATTGGGAAGGGAAACAATGAAGAAGTGCCAGTACAATCTCTTGATCACAATGAGGAAGTGCCAATCTATCTCCCAAGCACAATGAATATGGTTTGGGAAAATCCAACGACAGTTTTCAAAATGATTTTGTCACCCCTAATGTAGTTGATATTTCTACAACTTTAAAAAGTTAAAAGCACGTGAAGTTGAAGTGTAGGGGCAATAACCAATGGACAATGAAATGGAGCCAAGTAATGATTCCTCTTCCTTTCCCAGTGAGATTATTTTTTATAGAATTCCTCCAAAATTGTTGGCACTTGAGCGCAATGACTCAATAAAATTAGGTTCAAGGCATTTCAGTTTGCATTTAGACAGTTCATCTTATAATTTTGATGGTATATTTGTGTTTGGCCTATATGATAAAATGGTGCATTTCAAACAATAAGCCACAATGGAGGTTATGTCCTCCTCTATAGATAAATTGGATTAAATGTTCTAGTTAAAGGATAGGAATATTGAAGAAAACATAAAGGAGATTGCATAGTTACAAAAAACACTTGTGGTGAATCAAAAGAATGCAGAAAAAATTATAAAAGCAAAAGTTGCCACTATTGGAAGGTTATCCATCCAAGTTGATAAAATTGTTGAAAATGTTAAAAAGCATATTCAATCGCTGGATGATAGCATTCATAATGATTTGGAAATAGTCGAAAAAGAAAATGCTTGGCTTGAAAAATAGTGGGAAAAAAGACCAGATGTTTTGAATATACCACCATTAAATTGTTCTGGTTACTGAATTAAAGAAGAAATTGAAAGAAAATGAAAAATTAATAAAATAATATGATTTGAAGTTGAAACAGGAGCATTAAAAGCATGGACAAAAAATTTCACAATTAGATTTTAAAATTTCCAAATTGAAAAAAAACCATTAACGAGCAAGGTAAAATGGTGTTAGGGAACATGTTGCAAAATATATTTATAGCAGTAGAGATTAAAAAACAAAAGAAAAAAAGGGTTATTGATAGTAAAAAAGGTGGTAAAGATATTCAGAATTCCTTGAAAGAGAAAGAGAAGACCTTAAAAATTCGAAGAAGCATTTGTAGGAATACCTCACAGTAATGAATGTTGGAGCTTATGTTTTTGGTTCATCTCCAAGATATGAGGCATTGCAAGAGAAGGTAGCTAAAAAATAAGCAGATATTACAGAGCTGAACCAAAAACTCTTGGAGGGTTGAAAAACACAACATTTGGGATGCGATGAGGAAATTCTAAACCTGAAATCCACAATTCCATATTTGTAGGGGAAATTACAAAGGCATGATGTTGATTGGATGGTGGTAGTCCCTATAACTGCAAACAAGAAATATTTGGAGGGAAAAGAGATAGAAAAGGAGGTAGAGAAATTGAAAATTGAAATGGTTCAAATTAAAAGTCAGTTAAACAATAACATGATATGTTTTGAATTGAAAGAAAACAAACACACAAAGAAGTATAATGAAAACATTTTGGAAATGGTAATGAAGCTTATCAATAGAAAAAGTAATTTGTATAGCAATTTGCATAATTATTCCTGAAAATGCAAAAAAACTTGAAATAAAATTACAAGAGCCTCCTACAACTCCTGAGAAAGTAAAAAGGCATTGTACAAAATTTTATTTTTTCTCAATAGGAAGGATTGCAGAAATCTCATAAACAAGCACGAATTGTATAAAGCATTGTATATATGTATTTATCAAAAGTTAATGGAAAATTAATTTTTTGGATGGAGTTATTAAATTATAGCTCATTTATGGTTCTCTTTCTTTTGATTTTAGTGTACATTAGTGATTGATACAAAATGAATTCCATTGTTTATACACTCATGGAAGGTTATGTTTGAAGATTCCAAGTACATTATATTATTAAAATATCTCATTTTTAGAGCATTTTCAATTGTCCATGAATTTTTAATATCCTTTCCTTATGTTGTCTATGATGACTTGGTTAATTTAGCAGTAACAATCGATACTTGTGCTCGATTATATTTTATGAAATATAAAATATATTATTCTTTTCTTTGGAAAACAATTATAACTGCACATGTAAAAAATGTAATGGCACTAGAATGAATTTCCAATATGAAAAAATCTCAACAAATGCTTAGCACATCATATGATTTGTTCACCATTTCGCATACAATTTTGCTTTACTTTCATCGTGTACTTTTTTCCTTTTTTGCTTGTCTCTTACTCGATTTAACAACACTAGTTTTTGTATGATTTTGAACTTCCATCATTAGGATGGAAACAATTATACTTGAATTAATTGTTTTTCAGTACTTTGGTCTAGCCAATTTATTGAGGAAGAAACACCAGTTATATTGTGAATCATATCTCCCATTACTGGCATATCAACACTAGTTGCTCCATTCACTCCTTGTGGTTTACCAATCCTCCCTATCTCATTTCTTGGGGATGAAACACCAATTTCAAAGAAATTTTCAGCTACCATAATGGGTATGTCAACAACATCTTCCCATTTCATTTCTTGTGTTTGATTGGTCTTCAAATTAATTGTGGGAAAATCACCGCTTGTTTCAATAATCCAAAATAGGTTTTTGTGAGCAATGTTTCTAGCTTCAGCCCTGTGGTTTTTTTTTTTAATTATTAACCAATTTGTTGATTGTGGTGCACATTTTACTAAGAATTTCATAGCTTGAATATGAGCATAAGTTGTTTGAAAAATTCCCATCTTAAAAGATTCATTGTGGGAAGATGACCCGTCATTTTAGGAATCTGAAAGAGCTTTTGTGAAAAAATGTATCTAGCTTCATATATGTGGTTTTGGTTTCAATTATTGATCAATGTGAAGATTGTGGAATTAATTTTACTAAGAAGTTCATAGCTTGACTCTGAGCATAGTTGCTTAATAAACTATGAGGAATTTTTCATATAATTTGGTGCCCGTGCAAATTTTGGATTTTTTTTTAATTTATTGTAATGTTTTCTTGTTTTTGTTTTTAATATAGATAAAATGTAATGACTAATTATGGGTGGGTAATTATTATGTATCTAATGTAAATAACAATTACAAGATAGGAAGGGTTTGTAAGGGAAGGCACCATATGTCACCTTGTGGAACTTTACTCCAATACCCCAAAATCCACTCCATACTACTTGACTCAAAGAAAACTTCATGCTAGAATTTTTACTAGACTTAGGGTTTTGACATTTTTATCAAATGTAGGTGTAATGGAATTTTGTAAAGGAGTGTAGAAACCACCTATATTGTCACAGATCATACTACCACCTTTATAGAAATTATATTTTCAATATATTTTTATTAATTTTTTCAATAATGAATATAGTTTTTGTTGTATCTTTGTGAGATTATTTTTGTAATAATGCTATCATCATCTCATAATTTGGTCTAAAGTGGAAAATGAGAATGAAATAATTATGATGATGATGATGATGAAAATGGAGACAACAACAATAATGTTGATGATGATGACCTAGATGACAATGGAAATGATGATGAACTAGATGACAATGATTATGATGGAAATGATTATGACAACAATGACAACAACGATGATGATGATAATAATCATCCATGACATCATCATCAAAATGATAAGTATAGTCATCGTCATCGTCATCGTCGTCATTATCATCATCATCATCATCATTAGTATAGTTATGGAATATGATCCTTGTAATAAAGTGTTGGGATCTAACCAATGGAACAATACCCAATACAATTCATGTTATTCCAAACCTCAAAATGGTTCCCACATCCCATGCATAGGATAACTTTTCAATCCACATGGAATGTGTAACTTAGTATGCAACCTCAAGCATAACCATGACTCCTTAAATCAATTGTTAAGCATTACATCATTGTCATCATCATCAACATCATCATTATCATCATATAATCATCATCATTGTCTCTAAACACCACTCTCAAAAATAAATTTAGGAGTGGTTGAGTCAACACCCCCCCCCCCCCCCCAAAATAAAAACAAAAATCATGAGAATTGCACTTGTGGGGGGTGTTCTTAAAATAATGCCCCCAAAATTCCAATTCTTGTGACTTTTGGGGGTTCAAAGGGGTTTTACAAGACAACCCTAAAACCCTAAAAAATCTTTTAGGAGCAATTTTAGCAAGACTGCCTCAAGTCAAAACCACCACTAAAGGGGTAAATTGTTATAGTGTTCATGGAAAAGATGGACAAGTGTTTCAATCTTAACGTTTGCTCCATGTTAAGTTGATCCTGCAAAATAAAAGAAGTAATCATGGTAATAAAAATTTAACTAGATATAAAATTAAAAGCATGATAATCTAATTTGATATAAAAAATTATCATTATTAATCTCATACCACTTAATCCTCCAAAAGTAAAAATAATAATTACACTTTTGATAGGAGCAATTATTTGATACGAATGTAAAAAGGCTTTGTTTCTATCTTTAATTCAAGTATCATTTCCAACCAATCGATACAATTCAAGACTCTTTTCCAAAAGATTTCACCATCTTTTATATGGAAATATCAAATTAATAGTTAATAGAAATAAGAAAACTACATTTTCTTTACATTTCTCCTTTTCTAATTTCTTTCTCTTTTGATGAAATAATGACATGGGTATGATATTATTCAACCTCACAAATACTTGTTTATTAAGTAATAGAAAGAAAGCACTAAAGGTAGGGACTTGTTTCTATGCAACTTACCTTATTACTATAAGCTTATAGTGTTAATGTTTTTAAGTGAAGACGGGTTGCTTAGCAACAAGTCCTTGCTTAAAAGCAAGAACAATCGAGTTAATGTTGTTAGTAGGTAGTAGTAGCAACATGCTTTTGAGAAATTTGGATAGGATTTGTTGTTTTGTCAAGCATTAAATGAAAGGACAAGATAACATTAAGGATATAGTATACGAATAACTTAGAGCCATTAAAATTTGGCTAAGGAGATAATAACCTGTTGTACACTTACAATAGAGTGCATCTCTACAAGTGAGAGGTCATTTTAGGGCATTTCATTCTCTCAATTATGGCATTTTAAGTCATTTGTAACTTAAGATATTTTGTTATGAGTTAAATCTATTATGGAACTATGTGACATGTATATAGGTGTAAGCATCAGATATATGCTCATAATGCCTCTACAACTTGTCAGGATTGGAAACTAACCCACGCCATTCAACAACTATTACATAGTCAACATGGAAAACAAGAGGAGGAGGATGTAAACAGTATGTTTGTGATTGGGATACATAGACAAGAATGTGAGCGGATGGAATCCTAAATAATAGCAAGTAGTCTATATTACAACGGGTCTTATCATGTAGTATCAGAATCAGAAGAAGCGAAAGGAGTGATTGGATTTTTCTTTGGATGGAAGTCCAACACCATGAAATTGAACAACTAATGTAGATTGATATATGGATAACACCGGGAAACATACTTTCTATAATTTAATGTCTATTCTCAATCCAAGTGGGAAATTCCTTAATCAAATCTTGCAAATAAATACCAAATAAAAAATGCAAGAGTGATATTTGCAACTTCATATGATGGTGGTGCAAATCCAAAGTCTAAGTTAATTGTGTTACAACATTCAAACATTGGAAAATGAAGATTATAATCCACTGAAGCCCTCCACCAGCATTTTGTAACTTGGATACAACTTTCCAAGCCCAAAACTCAATAACCAACTCTCCTCAAACCAAGCTACAATATGATGAATGTGATAGCCAAACTACAAATTTCAAGGTGATTTCAATCAAATCCTAAAGAAGAAACCAAATAATTTATAAAAATCTGACAACTCTTCTTGGTAGCAATTAATAGGTGCCACCATATCCATAGTGCTAGAAGTCATAACTAGGTTTAATATGTTGTCATCAAGTGCAAAATTAAACTGTGATCAATCTAGAAGTCATTCGCTCAACAAGGATTAGCCTTTGTATTTAGGATATGTCAATGTCATTTCTATGAAAATTGCAACCTTTCATGCAAAGTTACAATAGCACAATCGAGAATGTACAAAGAAAATCAACATATTAAACCTCACATCAATCCCTCAAGAATTCGGACCCAACCTACTTTTACTCTCAAAGTCATGACAAAGAATTAGATCATAGCCAACAGATGGAATTGGCTTCTAGTGATTGTAGGATATCAACTAATAATGATATATGACTTTGATCCTTTAGGATGAATTGTTTATGCAAATAATTTGTCTTCTAGCATGGTGCAATTACACTCCTTTCAATGCTATAATAGAAAATGTAGAATCCCAAATGAAATCTTTCACCCTTTTCCAACCACCACACCATTCCTTGACAAATCAAACTCTTTACAAAAGAAAAAGGTAGCAATAGATCTAGACAAGTGGAGATGCGATATTGAATTGGGTGGCATATATAATTTAAAAAAATGGAGTTGTTCTAAGTGAGAAATGTTTTTAATGAATTTGTTTATATGTTGCAATTGCATGGAAACCTAGTGTCTTGTCGCCTTAGTTCACGATCCTCATAGAAATCCAAGAAATCATCGCTCCAAAGAAAACTAAGAATTCTACGACATAGAGAATCCATATTTGTTCATGCATATCACATGGAGAGTTTTGGAGTTTTGTTATGATATATGATTAGCACTAAGACTGATGCATATATGTAGTAGTTACACATTTGTTTCATGGAGCATAAGGGCACACCATTTGGAACCTATTTTGGATTGTTAATCATGCAAGAGAATGGTGCACCCATTAATTTCAAGTATGAATAGAAGGAGGCCCCAAAAATTGACTCCACCAACTTTTTGGAGATTGGGTCTTCCCAAAAACAAGGGCATCTTTTGGTTATTGAAAACAATATCTAGTTTATAGGGGTTGAGTTGCTACAGAAGTGTGATCTTGAAGATTAAGGGGATGGAAGGTTGTTAAAGTCTCCATGAATAGATGCTCCACCATGCCAAGAGCAAGGATTGAAGAGATATAAGGATGCACTCTTACAAGTTCAAGGCTCCATTTCAAATAGTATTACAAATTTGATTTTTTCCTCAGTTAATTTGTAAAATCTATATCATAAAGGATTAAACAGGGAGATGAGGTTGGATCTAGGTTAAAAGGCCATCATGTCTATGAGATTTGAGGATGAAAGGATTATATAGGTGGCCTCACCACCTATAGATAAAGTCTCTTCCATAGAAGGGGAGGCTAATATTATATAAGTCATTACTATTCTATCTAGAGTTTACTATGGCTTGCATGAGTCACTACTTGTGTTTCCAATTCAAGACAAGTATGCATGCTACTATGGTAAATAGGAGAACACACCATCTTGAGGATAAGTTAATTCCAATAGTAAAGAAACTTTGGTCCAACTGCTTATGGCATCGACCCTTTAAATGTAGGTACTTTCTACATGGATGCAAAGGGATTCGTGGAGTTTCTCGATCAAAATAGTTTTTTTTCTTTCATAGCGAAGCTGAGCAAAGGAATATGCCACCACTGCTTAAAAAAATCACCCCATATTAGGTGATAGGATCTCGACCAAAACAAGAGGGAAGGTATAAATAGAGTTAGGATTATGCACGGTAAAAGCAAAGACATCATAGCTCTATTTTTTTAAAATAGATGTGATTGTCGCTATAGTATAACTTATATGCTCTTTAGAAAATTCCCACTTTGCAATGGACCACTATTAGACTAACAAGTGATTGGATCATGTGTGAGATGAACAACCTTTAGATAATGACAACTATGAGGTAAGGCCTCAGATCTCGCACTGTTGACCCATGAGATCCCTTGATAAACAACATAAGATGAAAGCTAGTTGAGTATTGATACAAAACTCTATGACTTTCACACGTTGTCTATATTGAACTTTGGTATTGTCAGTGATGTCAAATGTCAAATAGACACATGAAGGAAAGAAGCTTGAATTCAAACAATATGAATGCATGTCAAGCAAGACAAATAAGGATTAACATATATGTTAAGGAGATACATGTTCACTCTTGCATAAACAAGCTAAATGAAGTTAGCGTAAACATAACATGAAGATCTGTTCCAGTTTGAATAAGTATATAAAATAAGAGAATAAATATTTGAAGTGTAGTAATGTACATAAGAAGCATGAAGTACAAAAGTCCCACCAAGTAGTGGCACCTTGGTGCACAAATACCACAAAGATTAAATTGCAAAGACACATAAAGAATAAGTGTGGAAAGATTTGAAAGTGCGTAAGAGGTGTAAAGAATAAGATGCGGTTGAACATAAATGCAAGTCTTGGAAATGTGCAAGACCCACAAGCGATGATACTTCAAGGGTGAAAAAACACACATAAAGTGATTCCAAAGTGTGAAAATCCCACTAGGATATGGGACACATATACATAAGCATCCACTAAAGCACAAATGCATGTGCAAATGCCACCAGTGTTGGACCAGAGTATGCACACGGGGCCTTCACTTGTTGACCAATATCCTATCATGTTAGTTCATATTGTGAGTTTTAAAATGATCAAAAATTGAACCAATATATTGCAGGTATTGGGGGGATGAGGGGTTTAAGGTGGGGGTGGGTATGGTGGTTTATAAGGATTGAGGCTTAAAAAGGGGTGGGGAGGAGGTTTTAAGTATTGGGAGGGGGTTTTAACAAAAAGAGTTTGGGTCAATATCTCTGGAAATTAAGGGTATTCTTTAATATCCCACGATCGCACGTGCTATGTGAGAGGTTCACTAAGTGAAGTCCTTGTGAGTATGCAAAACTCTATGGGTTAAATCGTGAGAAGATAGATTCCTATGAGAGTTAGAATCAAGTGGTTAGCTTGACAAAGAAGAAAGGAATTATGGGCATCGTTGACTCAAAAGAATCGTATCTTATGGACACATGTTTTGAGCAAGAAGTAGTATAAATAGACATGAAGTAGAAGTGATGAAGTAAGCCTGAAGATGAATTCGACATGATTTTTTGAGTAAGAAAGCTTCATATTTTGGGGGATTAATGGCTCGTTAAACCAGAAAGAAGATATAGAACAAATAGTTGAATGCCCAGAAAGCATTGAAGAAGATCGACAAAAACTACGCAAATAAGAAGAGTGCCCAACATTGAGATTTGTGAAGAAAGGAATAGTGGTTGAAAATGGTTGAGGAAAAAATATAGAAATTGTTGTTGGTTGAAGACACATATCTTAGATAGCTAAAAAGGGAAAATCAGAGAAGCTCACTATTAGCCGAAGAAAACACATATCAAGAAAAGATCGTTGATAGCTGAAAAGACGCAAATCAGAGAAGTTCACTAATAAGTTGACAACAAATGCAAACACTTGAAATAACAGAAGATGTAGATTAGTTGAGATTGTTAAATGTGCAAAATAGGCAGAAAGCAGAAAGAGTAGAAGACACAAATCAATGAAAGTTGCAGATTGTTGAAAGTGCATAAGTTGTAGAGAGTAGAAAGTGAAAAAGATGTATACAAAATAGAAGACAAAAATTAGAGAGATCACAAAAGGTGATCAAAGAAGTCACATATAAAAAGTATCAATCATTGCAGGTCTAAAGGACACAGTTCACAGATGTCAAACAAAATTTCATATCAGGGTGGTAGGACGGGGCAAGGAGAGGGAGTTGCACCTTGCTTCCAGTTGGTGCTGGTAAAACCAAGTGAGTTGGTGCTCGCCATTAGGTTGGTGCCCAATAGTCTACAAGTTGGTGCTTACACAATTGGATTTGTATCCCAGTAAGGTTGGTGCATGTATACAAGTTAGGTTGAATCCCGAGTGAGTTGGTGCTCACACTTGGAGATCAATGTCTCATGTTGTAATTGTGTGTGTGTGTGTGTGTGTGTGTGTGTGTGTGTCTATATATATATATATATATATATATATATATTTGTGCACCAGTGTTTTATTGGTTGATTGAAATTGAAAAACAAAATTGTTAAATCCGCACTTTATATTGATTCACCCACCTCTTAGTATAAATAAGAATTCCAACATTCAGACACAAAATGAAGATAGGTATAGTGAATAGAGGATATCATTACTTGGACACAATTCAAAGGGCTATCAATGTTTTCTCTCAGTTAGTGAGTCATACGATTAAGCAATTGATCATCTTGATTCTACTCTTGGTCTTTTTTTTCTTATGATGTTGTTTATGAAGGTCCTTGGGACAAAATGATCTAGAAAAAACCATAATATTGTAATAGAGATGCATGTCAAGCCATTTCTCAAGCAAACAGATTGCTTGAAAGGCAATGGAAACAACTCATGGTTATGATAAGTATCAGTTCTCTTTCCACTTGAGTTGCCATAATTGGTTGAAATGACAACATATGGAACCTTGCACACAATAGTAAGAACAAATGGAGCATTGTGAAAGAACATGTGTCATTTGACATGGTAGGTGGTGACTATAAGGTATGAGTAACGTTGAAGACATGTAGCATGTTCATACCATATATGTGTGGCAACTTAGGACAAATGCCACTGCCACATAGCAACTACAAAGAGTACACCATAGCAGCTACATAGCTGAAGTGTAGAATGTCATTAACAATTAATGTTAGAACAAATAATGCTAAAGTATTTTGTGGCTTTATTTCGTTTCATAAAAAGACTCTGCAACAATCTCTACTTTTAACCTATGAGATGAAGCCAAATTAAAAGACGAACTTGGTGATTGTCTCGTATAAAATGCGTTGTATAGTAATTCGTTAATAAAAAGTAAACTATGGATTTGTAATAAAAAAATTTAGGTAAATGCTTCAAACTTATTTTTGGTTTACGCATTGCGATCATTTGTTAACAAGATAGATTTTGATTATTTTATTTTATAAACCCATTGGTAAGCTTAAAATTCTCGGGGAATAGCCTTAAGGGTTAGTTCAATTGGTAAGACGTGTCTACATTCTTTCGGTTTGGGGGAAGGTCACGGGTTCGAGCATTGAGTCCTCTGGAGTTAGGTCTTCTGCTACCATCCACAAATGTGCTGAGTCCTCTGGGATTAGATCTTCTGCTACCATCCACAAATGTGGGGAAGTATTGCTGGGTTTTCCATGGATCTTTCCATCTAAAAAAATTTCTAGAAAAATGAGATGTGGATCTTTCCATCTGAAAAAAAATTCACGAGGAATGAGATGCCAACGGCTTTACTTTACTTTATTTTATGGACTCCCCATTGCGAAGCCTAATTCTCCGTACATAACATTACTCGTATACGAGACGCCGATTAATTTAATGAGATGCCCAGGGCTTTACTTTATTTTATGGATTCCCCATTGCCAAGCCTAATTCTCCGTACACAACATTAGTCGTATAGGAGACGCCGATTAATTTATTTTACATATAAATTCTCGATACATTGACATTAGTTGTTAAAGAGATGCCGCTTACATTAATTTATGGATGCCCATTGCGAAGCCTAATATACTCTTTACAATAACATTAGACATTAACGAGATGCCGATTACCTTATTCGTTAACGAGATGCCGATTACTTTATTGATGTCCATTGCCAAGCCTAAAACAAAAAAATACAATAGCATATAAACTTTTTCACTTTTTCTTTTTATAAATAACTGTATAGACAATCCTGACAAAAAGAAAAATTGATTAATCGAATCTGTTGGACTTAAATGCAGTTCATAAAAAAATGAAATTTTTTTATTGTAGTTTTATCAGCGTTAGTAAAATCTGGAAGCATCATAAATTAAAAAAACAGCAGATAAAAAAAGACTAAAAGCAAGAGGGACCCAAAAACCTTCAGAAACCCCAAAGGAAAGAAAACAATATTTTGTCGATTCGTTGTGTTAAATGCTGCTCGTAAAAGCAAATATATCAAACCACATTTTAACACAATATTTTGTCGATTCGTTGTGTTAAATGCTGCTCGTAAAAGCAAATATACCAAACCACATTTTAACATAATCCAAGTTGAAATTTATCGCTTATTATCAATGTGTCATACATGGGCAAAAACCAAAATCCTTTCATGGCCTTAAATAAGTATCTTAGTGCATTTAATGTTGCTGGGTCAGAGATATGAACAGTTAGATTGATTTAATGGTCAAATCATGGCTTTAAGGTAGCATCTTAATGCCTTTAATGTTGTTGTAGCAGGGATCTAAAAAATTGAGTCTGTTCAATCTAACTGTTACACAGGAGCAGCATGTAGATACACTGCATGTTTATTTAATATCATAAATAATTTAAAAAAATTATATACAAAATTATGATGATTTATTAAAAGTTAGTCCTTAAGATGGGGATTGGCTGAAACAGTTAAGTATGAACGATTGTCCTTGCTCTAGAATAATGTAAAGTTATGATAGATTGTACTACCTTCCAGCAAAATCAGTTAATCATCTTCGACTCGGATTATGCTCAGAAAAAGTAAATAAATATCCCAGACACTTCTATTGATATAATCGGATAAAAAGTTATATTCGATATCTCGAGTTTCTTTCATCCACTTTGCAAATTGGAACACAGGCTACAGTGATACGGACGGCATAGCACAGAATGATGTCGCAGGGCTCCAACTTCCAAATTACGAAAACATGGCAAACTCATGGCTTCACCTTTACTTTATTGTTCGTCGTGTGTGGGCCAGTGCAACTCTGCTATAAAAATTTGCAGGCACATCCAGCATTTTGAGTTGACAACCACAATTTTTTTGTTGATCACAAGCTCGGAAAACTTCTTGTTCTTGTCACGGTTGCTGTAGCTTGAAAATGGTTGTATTCAGAAATTGGCGAATAAGCCAATACATGATACACTTGTTGATTATTCAGTTGATTACTTGGCTCGGATGGTTTTGTAACATTGCTTTAGCACAGACGGAATTAGGTGAAACCGTAACCGGTTCTCTTAATTTTCCAGATATAGGTTTGGCCTGCCTCGCCAATATAGCAATTTTTGTCACGAGTTTGTTAAGAGGAAGACTAGATCTCGAAATGGGTGCCAGGGATGTTCTGGCCACCCTAAGAGGTCCCAAACTTGAATCCATACATGGTGGCTATGGACTGACCACTTGTAAGGATGATTATCGAAAAGCTTCCGTTGTAATGTTGTCAAACCACAAGCCCAATAGTTCCATGACGCAGTTCATGAAGTATATCTCCAATGCCTATAATGTGCATTCCATCCTATTAGAGTGCTTTCCCGAAAAATCTCCTGCACGCAGCGCAAAGATCTGCAATTGGCGTAATGCGACATGCGAATGCATTGTATTCCAAACGGTGGACGAAGTCGCAATCTTGCTTGTTCGTCGGATGCCTGGAACTCTGAAACGGCTGTCGAATTCCCGGTTCCTACTGCCATCTCTGGAGTGTCGGGAAAAAGGCTGCCATGGGTGCGCTCAAGGCTTGTTGCATTTGGAGACTGATCATTCTGGAAGGGACACATTGATCGAGCGTGTCTACGTCGAAGGCAGCTCAAAGCTCGACTCTAACCTATTTATAGATAATTTTAAAGAAGAAAAACATGTTTGTATGTGCATTCCGCTAGTTAATACATCTGGGGATGTTTTGACAGAGCAATCTAGTCAGGATTACTGGACAAAGCTGCTCACCAGATCCTTTGGAGTAGAAGTTGGACATGATAATCACAAAACTTATTACAGCACTGCGTCGTTAGTTGTGCCAAGGTTAACAGAAATATTAATTAACCTTGTAGTAACTGCCTGGTTTAGAGTCGATGGTTTCTCTAGTTCTCTAATAGCCAGAAGATCAATAAGAGATAATGTTGTGGACACTAAAGGAAGTGGCTTTGCTGCCAATGCTTTTCTAACCACAGCTGTCACCAAAAACTTCTGTTACCAAGTACTGATCTTTAGAAGTACTATTCTAGGCATGAGACCCTTGGCATTTTTAATCGGTTGTGTCAATTTGATTTGCTCTATTACTTGGGTTGTCTTTATTGGATTGGAAGGACATGCAGGTAAATGGTATGATAAGCACTCCGTACCACCTTCGAAACCTAGAGCTCTTGTGATAATGGGAGCCATTGGTATCGCCTTAGGTATGGATTTCTTGCATTTGTATTTAGCTAAACTCCGTCGGTCGTTTCATCAAAAAGTTATTGTTTGGGTAGTCATAATTTTGGAGATAGGCGCAATAGCAGGTGTTTTAAGTGTAAAAGCTATTGGAAAATGGTTATATGGTGCTTTGCAAGGTTTAGTTTGGGTGAAGTGGGCAATCGGCAGTTACCTTCTTGGCGAGTATCCGCCAGTATATGATTTTGAATTTGAGTATGACAACGGTATCCTGGTGTATGCTTCTGCGTTCTTTCTCAACTCTATCGGTGCAGGTGTTCGTGGCCGGTGGAGATACGAGTGATCTAATATGACAAATTCAGTTAATGCTTTTGTAGAGTGTTGAGGTTTGGGTTCAATGGTGGGGACTCATGGGTGATTCGTTGGGCTTTGTATGACCATGGTTTTCTTTTAAATAAAGTTGTGTGAACTTTAATATAATGAATGGATGAATCCACTTTGAATGGTTAGGCTTGTTAAATCACTTTAATTTTAAATCAACTTTTTAATGGGTAAAATTCATGTTTTGTGGATATTATTTATTGTATAGGGAAGTTTTTTATTTTAATTTTTATTATTTTAATGTTTAATTTTATTAATTTTATTTAGTGTCAATTTTTGCTAATCCAATGAGTGGAGGGTTAATGCACTCCAATTCCAAAAAAAACAAAAGATTTATTATTTTAATGTTTAATTTGATAAATTTATTTAGTGTTCATTTTTGCTAATCTAATTAGTTGAGGGTTGATATGGACCAATTTAAAAAAAAAATGATTTAGCAATGAAATATTTAAAAAAATTAAAGGTTGTGTAATTAAAAAGTAATTTGTTTCAAAATACTCTATTCAAAATAAAAAGTAGGTGCATAAGCTTTGCTAATGTATTTGAATTTTGGCAAGATTATGAAATCAAAACTAAAGAAATCTATGTGAAAGTAATTTTGAATTTATATTCAAAGTACATTATTGAGCGATTGAGGAAAACACCACTTTGCAAGATATCAACAACCTCAAAAAAACTATTACATATAAGTTCAAAGCAAGAAAGTGGGACTAGAATTATTTAGAGGGTAAAAGAAAGTTAATGTATTACAAGGAAGACATTAATCATAATCTAGAAGATCAAATGCACCTCTCTATCTTAACAAGTTCAAAGAGAAGACTAATATATCCAAGATCTGAACAAACTCCCATGATCGCTTTATAGTGAAATAGGACATTGGACAGTTCCTAAAACTCCATGGGAGTAAAGGATTTTCCATCTCTATGAGTCCATGAGCATTGAGGATGATTCTCCCTTTCTTTTAGAATGCCCAATGTATACCCTTATTTGATTGCAATTTATAATCTTTGCTACAACTCTAATTTGAACCATGATCTTTTAACTTGTCAAAACTATGGGAACCCACGAACACTTCTTTCTCATCTATTCCATCATAGGAATCAAATTTTATAGAAATCCAAGTAATTCCTTTCTCTTTTCTTAAGGCCTGATTGACGAAAGGGTTTTAGTGGACGTTAATCTTCATCATCATAAAAATCCATGTCAAAGTATTTTTGAATTTATATTTAAAATAAAATTTGATAAATTAACAAATTTAAATGGTGTGTAATAAGAATGTTGAGAAATCATAAAATGGGATGTGACAAGAATTGGTGGGACCTTTTATGCAAGAGAAGTTATAGGAAATGGGTGAGCTCTCAAACTTTATGTGGGGAATTATGGAATATTGGGGTGGAAGACCTATGAGGTGTACAAGCATAGGCATGGCCATGAAGAAGAATGTATGAATGATTATTGTGATTTATGGAAATGAATTGTAAGTCTTTAAATAGGCAGTTGGGTTGGGGTGGTGAAGCTCTGGTGCTAAATCTTTGTTGCCAAGAGTGGTTTATCTCTACTCATGGTTCTCTTAAACGTTAAGGTAATAGGATGTCGGGGGACATGGAAACAAGAGGAAGGAAAGTTGGTAGAGGGATAAAGGGTGAGTGCACAAAGTCGCGGGACCTTTTTTATGCAATGGTAGAATCAAGAAACACATTCAAGTTCTATAAAAGATAATTGATCAGAAGAAATCCTAACCCTACCAAACCTAGTCCCAAGCATGCCACAGTGAAGGCCGTGTATGATAGTTAACCACAACGTGTACACGTTATGTAGTCCTAAAACACGTACGCATTATATAGTCCTAAAACCTATACATTTTTATAAAACATGTTTTATGCCCTGAGATAAGTCGTGCACGCCATTTTCTC
Source organism: Pseudotsuga menziesii (assembly GCA_001517045.1). Lineage (NCBI taxonomy): Eukaryota > Viridiplantae > Streptophyta > Pinopsida > Pinales > Pinaceae > Pseudotsuga > Pseudotsuga menziesii. The sequence continues at coordinate 38,313 of LPNX010002900.1, forward strand.
CATAACGACAACAATGCAGTGGTTTGGGGTGACAAAATAGCTATTAATGAACACATTTTGAGTGGCTAGGGATTGGATCTTCCACTTTCGGCATCAATCTTCTCAATATCAAGTATTTACATAAAATTACATCCTTCTAATTTCTCTGTTTTTAATAATTTGTATGCCCAAAGGAACTAAAACCCCCAATTTACTCATAAAAATAAAATGCATTAGATGCATATATATTCATGAGCTTCCTTAAGAATCCAAACCAATATTAAAAAATTTGCAAAGTTTCTCAAGTATATAGTAAGGTTGCCTATAACTAAAAACAAAATTTAAGTAGAATTCATATCTTCCCCAAAATAAATTAACAAAGACGCTAAATGGTCTATAGAGTCCAGAAAAATTCATGCCGCAACAAATAATAACATATCAAAATCCTTGCCAATATTGGGATTGTATTCATTAATGGCATCATTTACCCCTCCACTAAAATCTATCCCTTGCCTCTACCCAGAATATTGAAATTGGTCCTCCAAAGAAATTAGTGAACACCTTATAGTTTTGATGAAACTTCCTAATTCAAGTGTTAAAATAAGGTAGAAAAGATTCCCATGCTTAACAAATTTTTTCATTTGAGTGAAGGGTACATTTCGGTTAAGGTCAAGACATATGAGTTCAACAATAGGCTCTACTACCTCAAGATATAAAGGGAGGTTGATGTGTTCAATTACATGCCAAATCCATACTATCATACATGATAGAATCCACTGGAAACCTTGCAATCCTGAAAGCTTGAAAAATGTTAATTATCTTGAATTATAGGTACCAAACCACTACACACAAATATGCAAAGTTTCTTATGTGTATATAGAAAGAGTCCATACAACTTAAATAACATCAAGTGGAATCCATATATGTCGCAAATCACATATAAAAAAAGATAGCAATTGGCCCATAGAGTCTAAAAAACTTCATGCTACAACAAATAATTACATATATCAAAATTCTTGCATATATTGGGATTTTATTCATTAATAACACCATGTACCCCTCCTTTAGGATCTAGCCCTTTCCTCTATCCAGAATCTCATAGTTGGTCCTCCAAGGGAATTAGTCAATACCTGTTAGCCCTAGGAAAAGACAAGAAACCATAACCATAATCTTGCTCGAAAAGATGAAGATTTTGTTCACAAGACGAACAAAGATTGCGACAGAAGAAGCTGTAGTAAAAGAGGAGTAAAGCAAGCCGAGATGAGGAGTTCGACCTAATTTTGGTAAACTATTAGTTATACTAATCGTCTATTTTTGGGAAATAAAGCATTATTGTAATTTGGGCTGATAGTTCATATTTTTAGATGTAATGAGATAGGTTAAATTAGTAAGACAACCTGTCGACTGATAATTGAGAATCACTCGACAGGTAAAGAAAGAGTTGTAAAATCCTATAAAGTCGATCCAAGCTGTGTGCGAACGACATAACACATAGGACATAATACATAATATAAAAGAGAAGAGAGAGACGAAGAAGATATATACGACGAAGATGTAAAGCAAGAAAAGAAATAGAGACCAAAAACCAGAGAGCATGAGAGGGGAAAAGAAGTCATTGATTGTAAAGAATATCTAAAGAAGAGTCTACAGGTTGTCTGCATAGACCAAAGGATTTCAATTATTACCCATGCCATATGAAGAGCTCAGTGGTTTTTTCCTGGATGGGTTTCTTACAACTGGTTTTACCACACATGGTGGATCACACCTTTATGGCCTTCCCTATCCCTCTGCGGACTCTTTGGACCCCATGGACCATTGTTGTACCTTTGATGTTTCCAAGATCATCCCTAAAAACATGCATTATTTGCTATACACGACTTTTAAACCTATTCTCGCGTATATACGTGGATATGACCCTCAAACCCACGTACATCAGGATGTGTGCAAAAGGCCAAATAGTTTTGGAGTTTTCCTCGATCACTTGTCTCTTGGCCTTCCATATGGCTTGAGATCTCTCGAATTTGACCTTCCATTACCCCATTGAAGCACTATATAAGGAACCCTTTGTATACATTGAAAGGGGAGGAATTGAAGAGCAAGAAAACTATAGTCCATTGTTGCCGGAGCTTATACTTGAGTTTGCATCCCTTTGTCCCTTGGAGAACTTTATGTTCTTCCCAAGCTTGCCTTTTTCTTGTGAGATTTCTATCGAGAGATGGAGGATTGAAGTGGTGGAGGCCCAGGTGGAGAACTTAATTTTTTCGGTTCGCAGACGTGCCGAAAGAGGTTGTAACTATTGTAATCTCTGATTTATATTAATAGAAATATCTTTTCTTGTCCAATAATGTGTATTTAAATGAGTATTGAATCCATGGATGCTTTTAAATGATTTAATGTTATTGATTGTATATGCTAGAGTAGGTCTAACACAATTATATAGCATGCTTGTCTTGTTTGATGAATATTGAGAGAGCAAATTTTTAATACAAGCGAGAGTGGAAAAGCTCAACCGGGATCTACATCAACTATCCGGAATAAGGTATGTTTCGAGATCCTTTAGTGTTAGATGTTTGGTTTCTCTTACATATGGGAAATGATTGATTTCTACGGTTACTCTGTCTCTTGTGGTACCCCAAGCCATAGTAATTTTTCTCCGTAACAGGGTTTCCACGTTAAACTCTGTGTCTTTGTGTCTTTGATCAATGTGTCTATGCTGGAATGTATATCTATTGTGAATGAATCTGTTAAGTATGTCGAACATCTAACTGATATAAATGATATGGAATGTTAATGCATGTTTAATAATATGGACTATATGTTGTGATGTGTGTCGATGGATCAATATGTTATATTCTTTAATGATGTATCTATGAAGATAGAAGGTAATCCTTGGTTTCGATCGAGTGACTAATAGTGCTATGATCAAGAAATCCCCTGACACAACTATAGAAACATGGCCCTGGAAGTCCCCGTAGATATCTTGGGTGAGACCTCATCTGCGTCGTAGGTGTTGCTAACAGGGTTATGATCCATCGGGACAATATCTTAGGCTCTGTTGACAAACAAGGGATCTGAACCTAGGTTGACAGAGAATTAAGACAACAAATGGTTTTGTTGTAGGGATCATGAATAGTTGTGATGGGGATATGTTTTGGCACCCGACGAAACCAAAAATTCAAGATTGGGTTAATTATAAAGCACTAGAATTTGCACAGGAGGAAATTAAAGGATCGTGATTAAGCCCAACATAATGGTTGGAAATATACCTTTACACAAACATTCATGACATTTTCTTTAGTGAATTTCCCATTGTATTGTACATGAGTGGTTGTCGAGGCTAGCAACTCATAAGATTTTTTTTTAGGGCAACAAACCTACAAAGTGGAGTCCTTAGTTGATCCAAAGACTAAAAATAGTTAATAATTCTATATCTAGGGTTGTCGACTTTTGGGTTCATAGTATTCTGGAGGGATATATCATAGAGATTGCAGTCGATACGATAAAATCATACAATGAAATAGAAAGAGATTTCTTTCACGGACCTCAAGGTTGCTAACTAAAATCCTTGAAAAAGTGGATAAAGATGCTGGTATGTGAAAAAGGGATCCTAATAATGGAGTCCGATGAGTAAATATTGTTTTTGTGGAGAACCAGGGTAATTTCACAAGAACTATTGTGAGCATATTGGACTAGAATAAAATGAGATGTTTCATAATGATAGCAAGACTGATCAAGAAGGTTGATGCCTGAGAAGTGGAAGAAGATTTCAGTTAGGAAAGAGAACAAGAACTGCAACCAAGAGAGGAAGTTGCAATGCGGCCGAAAGAAGCTACTATGAATTGGCACCACATATTGACTTATAATCTTATGACAAAGAAAAGGAATATCGTCTTATATCTGAAGAAGAAGAGTTACCAGATCCATATCAAGATTAGGGCATTCCCATGAAACTGCGTACATTTCCAGGACCTAAGGTAAGATCTACAAACACATCGCCCAGTGGTTTTATAGATCATAATAATATTAATAGTCGGAATAACAATCAAGGAAGTCTCACTCGTAGAAAATTTAATTTAGAAATACCAAGAGTAAAAAGAATGGCTCGAAATGATATAAAGTTGTCCTTATTTAATGGAAATGGGTTAGAGAATCATGAGCAAAATTGGTTCCTATGCGAAGCTATATGGACAGTACGACAAGTCCAAGATGTGGCTATAAATAAATCCCAAATTATCACAAATCTTAGAGTTCATGCGCTTGACTGGTATATGAAATTCTTTGTGGTTCCAGCAGGGACTCCCCATAAATCGTTAGATCAAATCCGGACGAGGCTGATAGATGAGTTTAAGAAACCTAAATCTGAGTCGCTCTGCATTGCAAAGTTAAAAGATATCAAATAGTTACCGACTGAGTCTAGTTGGGAATTTGACCAAATATTTAAAACTTTGATGGCTAAAGTGAGTTTTCAGATGTCATATGTCCAACATAAAGAATGGTTTATTGCAGTGATACTTTCCAACTTCACATTGCAACTATAGGATATCAAGAAAGGAAAAGAAGTGCAGGAGGAACTCTGGTGTACATGATGCATAACAAAAGGCCATCATAAATATTCATTTCCAGCATTCATGAACTATATTTCATCCAGTGTACTGAATCCGATAAATACACAAGGGATTCCTTGGTGTAGAATTCCTTAGACCAGAGGACATCGGTCGAAAGAATGTTTATACATACAAAAAATAGTATAAAGTGCACCAACCAGCCTATATTGTAAGTTATGTCGATCAATGGGACATGACAAGAAAAATTGTAGGTCATATCAAATGCTACAGGAGAAGACAATTGACACCTACCTAATGAAGAATGACAAACAGATGCAAGCCGAGCGAGCTCATGCACAATACCCTCATGCACAATAACCTTAGGAAGAATACCATCAACCCAAGGGAGGTGGAATTTTTGGAGGGTGAGGACGAGGAGGAGGATTTGGTAGTGAAATAGGCCAAGTCATTTGCTATAATTATGGACAATCGAGACATTTTTCCAAATATTGCACTAATCCTACATCAACATGTTCGTATTGTAAAGAATTGGATCGTACTGTTGAGGAATTCGTTGAGTTAATTGCTAAATGACAGGATCGAAACACAGGAAACCAGAACCCATCTCAAAATGGTAATCCACACATATAGAAGATTTTCGTTGAACCAAGGGAACCTAATATTGTCAGTGTGATAAGAGGAGGTGTTGTGACTAGAGCATATTAAGAAGCACCATATGGAAATCAAGAGTGCGACCGACAGAACAAAAGAAGGTGTCATTTGATATCTACAAAGAAAATGAATTATTCTTGGAAGCTTGATAGGAGTTCGTTGATAGAAATCAAGCATCGGCTTCTAGTGCTGTATCGAATGAAGGATCAATAGTGGAAATACCTCAAGATTCGAACGACTATTTCAGAAGAAACAAATAGAAAAGGTTAGTAAGTTGAAATAATTATTTAAAAGTTGTTTAGTATTAATAAAATATAAGTATGTTGTAGAAGAATTGTCAGCATTAGTCATAGAAACTCAATTAGATGTGTGAACGAAAAGGAGAGTTATTCACATTGGGAAAATATTCGAAACTGGTCATGAGCCGAGGATGAATTCCCATATAGGTGATTGCAACATGGATTATACTATTCTGGATTTAGGCTCATATGCTAACATTCTTACTAGAAAAACATGGGAAAGTATGGGAAATATGAGACAAGTATGGTCTCTTGTTCAGCTAAGATTAGCCAATCAGTCGAAGGTTTTTCCTATTGGTTGACTAACACAATTTCCATTCGATATAGAAGGACTTCGGACTTACGCATATTTTGAGGTAATAGATATTGTTGATGATACAAATCTATATCCCACACTACTAGGGATCGACTAGGCCATTGAAAATCAAAATATTATCAATTTCAAGAAGAGGATATTAATGTTTGAGGATGTAGAGCTAAGGGTGGTCGCACCAATTAATCCTCTAGAAGGTCAGATGTATGTATAGAAGTAAATAATGAAGGACAAGATGGATATATGGATCACATATATAATATTAATTCTGTGGTGGAAGACTATGTGAATCCGACGACCGATGAAAAAATCAGTTGGCAGAGTATTAGTTTCTGCTCATTGGATTGAAGATAATCTCTAGAAAACTAGCAGAACCAACTTCATGAAGTATCAATGCCAAAATGCACAAGAATTACAAAATTTGTGCGACGGGTAGGTACTAAGGTATGATTTTCCTACCTATGAAGGTTTTCCTAATTTGGAATCATTTCTGACAGAGTTTGAAGAAAAAGTATCTGAACCTCAATGCAAGATGGTCAGCTGTGCATAAGCAGACTATTTCAGAATGGCTGCAATGCCAAAGATTGTTGGAAGTACGATTTGGAAAATATGCTCTATACTGGTATGAAATATATAGGACTAACTAATCTTATCGAGCATATTGAGCATTGTTGCGTGACTTGGGAAATGTCTCCTCAACAAGAATAGGTCCACCAGTTCATACACACTTTGGACATGATATTGAGAAACTGGTATACATCGGCTGAGCTGTGATGAGGAACAATTGAGTGGGAAGAGCTAGCTTTTAGTTTCACCCATATGTTTGAATTTTCTAATGATAATCCTTCAATTGATGTTGCTCTACAAGTGACCAGAACTAAGATATTTGAGGATATCCCTATGTCAATAACAAATTTCCATCATAGCAGCACAACAGTCCAGCATTGGACAGAATGCTACAATATAATGGGTGAACTTGATGATGATGATCCACGTGACATAAACATTCCTAAATATGAAGGTAATCGCGTAGTGGAAGGGTCAGGTATATCAAGTGACAAGTTTATGAATCCTTTGAAAATAAATAAAGTAAACATTGGCTCTCTAAAGAATCCAAAGTTTGACAATATCAGATATTATTGGGATGGTGAGACTGTCAAGAAGATTATAGAACTATTTCATGAGTTCCAAGATCTATTTCCTACTAAATTTTTAGAAATGAAGGGAGTTATTCGTGATTTGGGAGAAATGAAGATTCCTTTGAATCCCGACACAAAACCTATCAAGCAACGACCATATAGACTCAATCCAAGATACAAGGAGAAATTCAAGAAAGAGTTAGACAAAATGTTAGATGCAAGAATTATAGAACCTATTGAGGAATCTGAATGGATTAGTCCTATGCTAGTGCAAGATAAGAAAACTGGTGAAATTTGTATCTGTGTCGACCCGAGAAAGTTGAATGATTCCTTCTTGCATGACCCATTTTCGACCCCATTTACAAATGAAATATTGGAGAGTGTTGAAGGAAAATAATTATATTCGTTTACTAATGGATTCTCTTATTACCATCAGATCAGAATTGTAAAGGAATATCGACACAAGACAACCTTTGCGATAGAATGGGGATGTTTCCAATATACAGTAATCCTTTTGGACTCAAGAATGTTCTTGCTATTTTTTCTAGAATAGTTATACTTGCTTTCAAATACTTCATCCATAAATTTCTTGAGGTATACTTTGATGACTAGATGGTATTTGGGATAATAAAAGACCACATTGAGAGTCTCAGAATGATGCTTGAACGGTGTAGACAGTTCCATATTTCCCTTAATTTAAATAAGTGCATTTTATGTTCCCTTTTTGGAATCTTGCTAGGCCATGTGGTTTGTCTAAATGGAATATTGATGGATCCTACTAAGATCACGATTATTTTCAACCTACCGTTACCCTCGATAGTGAAACGATTGATAACTACATTAGGAAATACAGGGTATTACAGAAAGTTCATTAGAGGATATGCATAGTTTACAAACCCTATGGAGAAATTGTTGAAGAAAGATGTAGAGTTCCAATGGAATGAACAATTTCAAGAGAGTCTATATTTTCTGAAGAATAAGATGGTTATTGCACCTATAATGGTCTTTCCAGACTAGAAAAGAGAATTCCATGTACATGTCGATGCGTCATATGTCACATTGGGTGTTGTACTTGTTAGTTTTTATTAAATATTGTTAGATTAGTTATGATGTTTATCTAAAATAATAAAAAGTACAACAATATGCATAAGATTGAACATATACACAAGACACAAATATTTTCACTGGGGAAACCATAAAGGAGAAAACCCCGTAAAATTCCTCAAAATAGTAGAGTCACAAAGACTGTGTCATAAGATGATCAATCCTAGTAATAATAAGTCTCCAAAAACTATCTATCTCTCCTCCTTGTCTCTCTCTCTCTCATGCGAACTTGAGTGAGTGTGAGGTGTTTATAAATGAGGGAGGGTGCCTCCATACTTATACTAATCAAGTGACTAACCTATTACATGACTGGGGTCGACCTGTTATCCTAACATGGATGACTTCTCCTAGACAGAATCCAAATACACATTACATGATGTTACACTGGGGACTATTTCCCCAAATTACAATGGAGGTTGTATCTCAAGGTCTATACACAATAACGGCATCTCGAAAGGAGGTAAAAACATCTCCAATGGGTGTACAACAACATACATTTATAATATACATCGGAATATAGTCCAAAGTTACAAATACGTTAACACTCCCTCGTAACTAGGAAGGTATTCTCTCTCTTCCACAGTCATCAACACATTTGGTCAAGTATTCATCGTGGAGTCATCATCACAGGTTCATAGAGTCATTATCATATCTAGTGCCATCATCGTCTTCTTATCGATCATCGAAATGCACTATCAATCATTGGAAGTTTCTATAGAACCATCCCTTTTTCATGTTGGGTGTAAGCCTAGTCCTCATCCATGTCTTCATCACATCTGCAAGAAATCCACAACATATGAACTTTCTAGGACCTTCTTTATCTCGTTGTATACATATCATCTCTTTTTTCTTACAGAAAACAAAATAAACACACAGAACACAGAGAACATCCCAGATGTAGACCACCTGCGTTCTATCACCACTGTAGTATGCTAGGATATTTCATGTCATTAAGAGAATCTGTAACATCCATTATGTGAGAATCTACTAGGAGCACAGTTAGTGCATTACGTCTCTACATGGCCAACCTGCATTCTACCAGTGAAGGAGAACACCTAGGTGCATCTCACGTTCTTGGTGACCTTATCATTTCCAACATGGGAACACACAGATATATATGTAAGGACTGATTACGACCAAACAACCTGCTACACCAGGGATTTTACATTCCAAGTCAACCTTAAGGACTTATTACATCTGAATAATTTGCATCCGGGATATTTTATGTTCAGACAACCTTCAGCTTGTATTACATCCCAGTAACCTGTGTACTATGCAAGGGATACTTTTACACTCAGACAACCCATGGGACTTATTTCATCTGAATAACCTATGTACTATGCCAAGACTCATATTTACATTCGGATAACCCGTCTCAAGACTTATTACATCTAAATAACCTGTGTACCATGCCATGGCTCATATTTACATTCGGATAACCTGTCTTATGACTGATTACATCTAATTAACCTTCATATCACATCAGGACTCGTATTTACACTCATACAATCTACAAGACTGATTACGTCCGAGCAACCTGCTACACCAGGGTCTTTTCCGCTCAGAAATCCTGTCTCATTTCCCATGTGAGATATCATGCATCACCGTCTTTTGGTCTCTCATTATTTCTATCATATAAACATATCAGGACTTATTACATCCAAGGATAACCCATGATATTTTCCAAGACTTATCCAATGACATACTACAAGACTGATTATGTTTAAACAACCTAGTATCTTCGCTGCGATTTTATGTTCATACAACCTGTCTCTCTAGCTATGCTAGAACTCATCAATCCCTATTTTGAGGGGTATCATTTTGGATCACTCCAAGTCTTTCTCTGAAATAATATAACTTCACTATGGCTAGAGTCTTAGTCAACAGATCAACTATCTGCTCATCTGTTGCCACATACTAGAGCTTAACTGCTTCTCTCTGCACCATATCGCTGATATAGTGGAACTTGATCTCTATGTGCTTCAACTTTTCATGGAACACAGGGTTCTCTGACAACTTCATGCAACTTTGATTGTCACAGAAGATACAAGTCACATCTAACCGGAGATCAAAAAAATCAGATAGTAGCTTCCATAACCACACTGCCTCGCAACTAGTTGAGCAAGCAACAATATATTATGCCTCAACTATACTCCAATCCATGCATGATTTCTTGATGATAATCCAAGATATTGTGCCAAATACCAAACTGAAGAAGCAACCTGAAGTGCTCTTCTTATCAGTGGCACTACCTGCCCAATCCGAATCAACATAACCGTGTAGGTTAATCTTTTGATTCACATCATATTTGAGCCCATAATCTATTGTACCCTTTAGTTACCTCAATACATGCTTTGCAGCTATCAGTTGAACATGACTTAGATTTGTTAGGAACTAGCTCAAATTGTTCATCAGAAAGCATATGTTGGGTCTCATATTTGTAAGATACATCAAGGAGACAAACATCTAACGATACATCGTGGCATCAAATGACTCTGATGAAGTATCACATATAATCCTCAAGTTTGATTCCATAGGTGTGGCTATCACCTTGCAGTCTAGCATTTTGAATCTCTTGAGAATCTCTTTTGTACTTTTCTTGACCAAGGAAAATTCCATCTTTACTCTGCCACACCTCTATTCCTAAGAAGTAGTGCATCATCCCTATGTATTTCATCTCGAACACTATAGAAAGTCTCCTCCTATAATATTTAATGAGTCCATCCTCTCCTGACATCGACATATAGCAGGAGCATCACTGGTCTTCTACCATAAACCTTGAAGTCAAGGTTGGAATCTGCGTTACTCTTGGTAAATCCTTGGCTCATTAGGAAGCTATCCATCCTGTCGTACCATATCCGCAGTTCCTGTTTCAATCCATACAAGGCATTCATCAATTTTCACACATGAGTATACCTGTCATGTGTCTTGAATCCCAATGGTTGTTCCACATATAATTCCTCATCGACTACACCATTCAAGAATGATGTCTTGACATCCAGCTAGTGTATCTTCCATTTCACAACCGCAACTGATACAAGCTATATGGTTCTAATGGAAGTGTACCTCGCCATGGGTGAAAATGTCTCTTCGTAGTCTATGCCTTTTTTTTCTGTAAGAATCCTTATGGTATGAATCTTTCCATGTATTTCTCGATGCCAACATTTGTAGTATGCTTGATCTTATATATCCACTTTTAAGTCATGAAAAAATTCTTTTATGGTCTCAGAACTATCTCCTAGACATCATTCTTCATGATCGACTGATACTCCTCGATCATGACATCCTTCCATTATTTATTTTCTCTAGCCTCTTCATAGGTGGAAGGTTCCTTATCAATGATACTACACAGCAGGGCCACATAGATGTTGTAATGATTTGGTGTTTTCCTTTCTCTATGCATTCCTTCTGGAGCGCCATACCTTTTTGCTTCTTGTATGAGCCCTCATGTCCATGATGGTTTCCTCTTGTGGGAATCCTTCTGGATAAGTGTCTCTACTGGATCTTGAGGTTCTGCCATGTTATGATATTCATGGTCTTCTATATTTGATTCTCCAATTTCCACATCTCAGACTCTAGTTTCTTCAGGTTCCTCGACTTCTTGAGTAGGTAGCCTCCTAGATCTGAAGTACGCTGAGTCTTCATCAAAGGTTACATATCTGTTGATGTTGATCTTCTTGAATCCTGGGAAGTATATTTTGTAGGACTTTGATGTATCACTGTATCCTACGAATATACCTATCCTCCCAGAAGGATCAAGCTTAGTCCTCTTCTCCTTTAGGGTATACATGTACATTGGAAAACAAATATTCTAATATGGCTGACTTCTGGTTTCTCTCCTAAGAAATCCTCTTTCAGAGTTTTGTTGTCAAGTACTTGATGAGGAATATGATTCTGTACATACACAATTGTTATTAATTCTTCTTCCCAAAGGTACATAGGAAGATCCTGGTCATGTAGCATTACTTTCAATGATTCCATAATGGTTCATCTCTTTTGTTCTACAATTCCATTCTACTGAGGATTATATGGAGTTATCAACTCCCTCTTAATCCCTCACTCTCTACAAAGTTTCTTGAATTCTTCTAAGGTGAATTCTCCACCATTGTCTGACCGTAGATTCTTGATATTCCTTTTGTTTTGGTTCTTGACCAAGGCTTTATATTCCTTGAACTTACTGAATACTTCAGTTTTCCCTTTCAATAAATATATCCAATTCTTACGTGAGAAATCATCTATAAAGGAAACATAGTACACATACCTGCTTAATGAGATAGAAGACATGGGTCCACATACATCCAAGTATACTATCTCTAGTATTCCTTTACATATATTTCACTGCTGGGAAATTTCTTCTTCGTATTCTTTACTTGTGCTCATCCTTTGTAAATGCCTTCATGCTTTGCCTAGATCTCTTGAATTCTAGAGACTGCTTTGCTTGCCATTTAGTGCTTTGTAGTGCACATATGAAATCCTTTGGTGCCAGAATTCACTTAGTTCTATTGACTCATGAACCAATGCTTGTTCAAGCTATCCTTATAGTTTGTACAAGTTATTGTCTTCTTCTCCAATCACTGTTGCATTATCTATTGTCTTTCCTTTAGGCCACATTAGAACTTGGACATCTACAAATGAAAATATCATTCCCTTTGCATCCAGTAAAGAGATGGAGAGAATATTCTTCTTCTATCTTAGAACATACAACACATCCTTCATCTTTAAGGATTTCTCATAGTCGATCTTGTATGAAGATACTCCTCTTCCTTTTATGGGGTATTGATACTCATCCCCAAGTTTCACCTTCTGAGATGACTCATGCCCAAACATATTAACAAATGATTTTTTCTACCCAATCACTTATTTTCATGTGAGATAGTGCCTGTATGTGTTGTGGTTAACATGTACTCTTCATCTGATGCATCCTTCTCTCTTTTGAATCTTTTGTTTGTTGGTTCAGTGTATTCGACAACATAAGCATGGTGTCTCTTTTTTTATGGGACAATCTCTTGTAAAGTGCCCCTTTGTTAACACTAAAAAGTGTTCACCTAGCTCTCCATGGTCTAGACCATATACATACATCATATTCCCACCATGTTTCCCTTACTTTTGACCTTCACAATTGTATTTCCACAAAAAATGGTCCAAAACGCCATTATGCCTTCCTATAAATGAAGGGATAGTGAGCATTTATTATGGTTTACCTTCACTTTCTCCCAAAAAGGGTTAAAAAGCCCTAAAAAGAGAGAAAAGGTGAAAAAACCACAGATAAAAACCATGGGTCATCACCTTGGGTTAAAAAAACATAAGACCATACTTTAAATACATTGTGAAGGACTCTCCCAAAACATTTATACCTTTTAATTTACCCGTGGTTATGTTGCACCATTTTTCTCTTACCACATACTTTCCTTCTATCACTCTCATTGCCACGCCATTTCCCATGATGTACATTGAGACATTTTCCGTACCCACCTTGGATCCATTCCCTGTCTGACACTTGTCCATGGAGACAACTGGAGAACAAACCCGTGGAGCTATGGAACCACTTCCAAGGACAGCTACGGTGACCCATCTTACAGAAGAAAGGTGTGCTTAAATTTTTGTTTATTGCATTAGTTTAGTTGATATATATGAGAAAATGATAAAAAATATTTGATTTTAGTTATTAGTTTAGTATACTCTTTTGTTTTCCATTGAACTCTTCCTTACGATCACAACGATCTAAGGTTGGTGCTTCTGCACGTAAAAGGGGAGAAATCCCCATTACAGTTTTGGTGATTCTGTTGGGAGAAATCCCCATTACACCCTTTTCATCACAAGTATAGAATTGAACATTGAAAGGATCTCTCTTGATCTTTTTTTTTCTTGTCATTATTCTTGTTGTGATGATAGTTCTCCTTCTTCTCCTTCTTCTTGTGTTTCTTCTTGTTGTGATTTGTGAGATACTGATCTTTAGTTTCTCCCATATTCTCTTATCTTGTTATGAGATGAGATCCTTATTTTGTGCATTCTTCTCAAATTCTACTAAAAGAGATCAGGATCCTTCCATAGAATCCTTGAATGAATGAGTCCCATGATCTAGGGAGACCATTTAAGGTAGTCATCACAATTTCTCCTTCTTCGATATTCTCTTCAACTGCTTCTAGCTGTTCTTTGATTTGTGCAACCCTTGTGAACTAGGAGTGTATAGTTCCTGAGTTTTGTATCTTCAAATTTTTCAATTGGTTCCACAAATTCATCTTCTGGGGTATGTTCATTCCCTTAAGCATCTTTGTCAAAGCATCATATACTTCCGTCGGTGTCTTGAATGATGACACATGGGGGATGAGGTGATCCTTAATATAATCTGCAATGATTCTCTTGGCCTTAGCCAATTTCTTATTATGAGTAGACTTAGCCTCATCTCCCTCATCTCCCTTTGGTTCTCGAACTTCTCCATTGATGTATTGATCCAAATCATTCTCTTCAAGGATTAGGGAGATTATGTACTTACATGCTCATAAGTTACTAGCTCCTCCAAGCTTGTCCTCAAGATGAGTATGTTGAGTCATCTTTTCAAATGATAACCTCAAATGAAAAAGATAGAGATTTAGATTTTACCAATTTGAGGTTTTTGACCTAGTTCTAGAGATGGATAACCTAGGGTTTGTTAGAGAAACCCTAATTTTCCAAACTTGGAGTTTGAGAATTATGTTTCGACAGAAAGATGTGCCTCCTTGAGGAAATTTTCTTAGCAGGTTCCTTTCCTAAAGACTGGGGTGGGAATCCTTTGAAACTTGATTCCCTAGTTCTTCTGGCACTAGTGAGAGGGTCAAAATTGAAACTTCTACAAATATGAAATTGCTTCCACCAAAATATGCACCCTACTGAGGTGAGTTATCCCAGCCCTTTTTCTTGATGATCTGTGGAGAGAAGACCTTGAACTAGGAAACCCTATTCTCCACTGTTGCAGAGTGCTTTCTTTCAGAGATCCTCTGATACCATGTTAGTTTTTCTTAGATCTTGTTAGCTTAGTTAGGATCTTTATATGAAAGAATAACAAGTACAACAATATGCATAAGATTGAACAAATAACAAGACACAAAGATTTTCACTAGGGAAAACATAAAGGAGAAAACCCCATAAACTTCCTCATAATAGTACAGTCACAAATATTGTATCATAAGATGATCAATATTAAGAATAAGAAGTCTTCAGCAACTATCTATCTCTCCTCGTTGTCTCTCTCTCTCTCTCTCATGCGAACTTGAGTGAGTGTGAGGTAGAGTGTATAAATGAGGAAGGGCACCTCCCTATATATACTAATCAAGTGAATAACCTATTACATGAGTGGGGATGACCTGTTACCCCAACAGGGTCAACTTCTCCTAAAGAGACTCCACATACAAATTGAATGATGTTATAATGGAGACTATTTCTCCAACCTACAATGGTGGCTATACCTCAAGGCCTATACACAACAATGGCATCCTGAAAGGAGGTAAACACATCTCCTATGGGGGTACAACAACATACAATGATGATATACATCATAATATCTTCTGAAGTTACAAATACATCAACAATAATTATGCATTCAAGCGAAGGTTCTATTGATCATCCCATCACATTTTCTAGTAGAGTATTGTCGATGATAGAAAATAACTATACCGCGATAAAAAGAGAAGGACACACTATGGTATACGCTATTAAAATATTTTGACATTATTTGCTGGGAAGACATTTCAAGATGTATACAGATCATCCTGCTTTGAAATATTTGTTCAATAAGCCATTGTTGGGGGGGGGATATTTTTCTATGGCTTCTCTTCTTCTAGGAATTTGACTTTGAGATTATTTTCAAACCGGGTCGAGAGAATTCAGGACTAGACCATTTGTCAAGGATAGGAAGTGGAGAATATTCTAGTAATCTCGATGATAGTCTTCCTGGCATACAAATAATTGGAGTCAAGATGTTTGATGATCACTACAAAGATATTATACATCTCTTAACTACGGGATATGCACCAGAAGGATTCAGTACAAAGAAGAAACAATTAGTTGTAAGAGATGCATATTTCTAATTGATCATTGGACAATTATACAAGATGCGATCAAATGAAATCCTACGTCGATGTGTCTTAGAACATGAACGATCAATGGTATTGAATGAAGCACATTTTGGTGTCATAGGAGGACATTATTTAGGAAAACAAGTAGTGCGTAAGATATTACAAGCATTATTGTGCTGGCCTACTTTGCATGCAGACCCTAGAGATTGTTGTCGCAGATGTGATATCTACCAAAGAACTAGAAAATCATCACGACGAGATGAGATGCCACTAGTACCTCAGGTCACTTTATAGGAATTTGACAAATGGGATATTGGTATTTTTGGTCCTATTATCCACCGGGAAAGAGAATGGGTGCATGTTACGTAATCACCGCGAAAGAATACTTGACCAGAGGGGCTAAAGCAGTGCCAATAAAGGATTGTACTACTATGTCTTCTGCAAGATTTTTGTTTGACCATGTAGTGACCCAATTTGGATTCCTGAAGATTTTAATAAGCGATCAAGGAACACATTTTTTGAACCAATTAATTGACAAATTAACTGAATAATTTCATATTCAGGACTGAAAGACAACACCATATCACCCATAAGAGAATGGTGTTGTCGTAGCATTGAATAAGATTCTGGAGAACGCATTGAAAAAAATATGTAATGTACAAAGAGATGATTGGTACCATAAAATACCTGTAGTATTATGGGCCTATCACATAACCTGTAAAATGTTGACAGGACAAACTCCATTTAGACTGTTTTATGAATAAGAGGTTGTCATCTTGATGGAATACATTATACCCAGTATAAGGATAGCCACAATTACTTAAATGACCGATGTTGGTGTTGTAGAAGAAATATTCTCGCAACTTGTACAATTGGAAGAAGATAGCTTTGTCGCAATTTATCATTAGAATGTTGTGAAGGAATGTCAGAAATCTTGGCATGATAGACACATTAAGCATGATCAATTTGGGATTCAAGATCTTGTTCTCCTATATGAAAATAAGTTTTTGAAGCATCCTCGAAAGCTTCGAACACATTGGCTAGGACCATATCTTATTATTCATATCACTAAGGGAGGCGCAGTTCATTTGAAAATGTTAGATGGTAAACCCTTTAAAGTATTAGTAAATGGAAGTCATCTAAAGCCTTATCAGGATAGTTGCACATTGGTCGACTGATAATTCAACAAAGTAAAAATCAGAATTTTATGATCTGCAATTATTCTCTTGGCCTTAGCCAATTTCTTATTATGAGTAGCCTTAGCCTCATCTCCCTTTGGTTCTCGAACTTCTCCAGTGATGTATTGAGCCAAATCATTCTCTTCAAGGATCAGGGAGATTATGTACTTACATGCTCATAAGTTATTAGATCCTCCAAGCTTGTCCTCAAGATGAGTATGTTGAGTCATATTTTCAAATGATAACCTCAAATGAAAATGATAGAGATTTAGATACCAATTTGAGGTGTCTGACGTATTTCTGGAGATGGCCAACCTAGGGTTTGTTAGAGAAACCCTAATTTTCCAAACTTGGAGTTTGAGAATTATGTTTGGATAGAAAGATGCACCTCCTTGAGGAAATTTTCTTAGCAGGTTCCTTTCCTAAAGACTGAGGTGGGAATCCTCTGAAACTTGATTCCCTAGTTTCTCCCGGCACTAGTGACAGGGTCAAAATTGAAACTTCTTCAAATATGAAATTGCTTCCACCAAAATATGCAACCTACTGAGGCGAGTTATCCTAGCCCTTTTTCTTGAAGATCTATGGAGAGAATACCTTGAACTAGGAAACCCTATTTTCCACTGTTGCAGAGTGCTTTCTTTCAGAGAGCCTCTAATACCATGTTAGTTTTTCTTAGATCTTGTTATCTTAGTTAGGATATTTATCTAAAAGAATAAAAACTACAACAATATGCATAAGATTGAACAGATAACAATACACAAAGATTTTCACCGAGGAAAACATAGAGGAGAAAATCCCACAAACTTCCTCATAATAGTACAGTCACAAATATTGTATCATAAGATGATCAATCCTAGTAATAAGAAGTCTTCAGCAGCTATCTATCTATCCTCGTTGTCTCTCTCTCTATCTCATGCAAACTTGAGTGAGTGTGAGGTGTGTATAAATGAGGAAGGGCACCTCCCTATATATACTAATCAAGTGACTAACCTATTACATGAATGGGGCCGACCTGTTACCTCAACAAGGTCGAATTCTCCTAAAGAGACTGCAAATACAAATTGAATGATATTACACTGGAGACTATTTCCCCAACTTACAACAGAGGTTGTTCCACAAGGCCTATACACAATAATGACATCCCGAAAGGAGGTAAACACATATCCTATGGGGGTAAAACAACATACAATGATAATATACATCAGAATATCTTCTGAAGTTACAAATACATCAACAATACTTACGCATTCAAGCGAAGGTTCTATTGATCATCCCATCACATTTTCTAGTAGAGTAATGTCGATGATAGAAATTAACTATACCGCAATAAAAAGAGAAGAACACACTATGGTATAGCTATTAAAATATTTCGACATTATTTGCTGGGAAGACATTTCAAGATGTATACAGATCATTCTGCATTGAAATATTTGTTCAATAATCCATTGTTTGGGGGGGGGGATATTTGTCGATGGATTCTCTTCTTCTAGGAAATTGAATTTGAAATTATTTTCAAACTGGGTCGAGTCAATTCAGGACTAGACCATCTGTCGAGGATAGAAAGTGGAGAATATCCTGGTAATCTCGATGATAGTCTTCCTGGCGTACAAATAATTGTAGTCAAGATGTTTGATGATCACTGCAAAGATATTGTACATCTCTTAACTACGGGATATGCACCAGAAGGATTCAGTACAAAGAAGAAACAATTAGTTGTAAGAGATGCATATTTCTAATTGATCGTTGGACAATTATACAAGATGTGATCAAATGAAATCCTTCGTTGCCATGCCTTAGAACATGAACGACCGATGGTATTGAATGAAGCACATGTTGGCATCGTAGGAGGACATTATGTAGGAAAATAAGTAGTGCGTAAGATATTACAATCATGATTGTGCTGGCATACTTTGCATGTAGACCCTAGAGATTATTGTCGCATATGTGATATCTTCTAAAGAACTAGAAAATCATCACGACGAGATGAGATGCCACTAGTACCTCAGGTGACTTTATAGGAATTTGACAAATGGGATATCGATATTTTTGGTCATATTATCCACCAGGAAAGAGAATGGGTGCATGTTACATAATCACTGTGAAAGAATACTTGACTATATGGGCTAAAGCAGTGCCAATAAAGGATTGTACTACTGTATCTTCTGCAAGATTTCTGTTCGACCATGTAGTGACCTGATTTGGATTCCTGAAGATTTTGATAAGTGATCAAGGAACACATTTTTTGAACCAATTGATTGACAAATTAACTGAATAATTTCATATTCAGGACCGAAAGACAACACCATATCACCCACAAGAGAATGGTGTTGTCATAGCATTCAATAAGATCCTGGAGAATGCATTGAAAAAATATGTAATGTACAAAGAGATGATTGGGATCATAAAATACCTGTAGTATTATGGGCCTATCACATAACCTGTAAAAAGTTGGCAGGACAAACTCCATTTAGACTGGTTTATGAATAAGAGGTTGTCATGCCGATGGAATACATTATACCCAGATAAGGATAGCTGCGATTACTTAAATGACCGATGTTGGTGTTGTAGAAGAAATATTTTCGCAACTTGTAGAGTTGAAAGAAGATAGCTTTGTCACAATTTATCATCAAAATGTTGTGAAGGAAAATCAGAAATCTTGGCACGATAGACACATTTAGCATGATCAATTTGGGATTCGAGATCTTGTTCTCCTATATGACAATAAGTTTTTGAAGCACCCTAGAAAGCTTCGTACACATTGGCTAGGACCATATCTTGTCATTCATATCACTAAGGGAGGCACAGTTCATTTGAAAAAGTTAGATGGTAAACCCTTTAAAGTATTAGTAAATGGAAGTGGGCTAAAGCCTTATCAGGATAGTTGCACATTGATCGACTGATAATTCAACAAAGTAAAAATCAGAATTTTATAAGTGTTATTGTTGCAAGATTATGAGTGTTATTGTAAAAATATTATGAGTGTTATTATCGCAAGTTTCTAAGTGTTGTTGAAACAATCTTATAAGGTTTTTTGACAAGTATAAAAGGTTGGTGCACACTATATGTCTGTCCCAAAAGAAAAATTGTGGCTGCAGACTGTATGTCTATCGCAAAAGAAAAATTGTGGTCACAGACTATATGTCTATCGCAAGAGAAGAATTTTTGTCACATACTATATGTCTGTCGCATGATGGATTTTGGTCGCAAGCAAGAGTTGGCTGATAGTTAATTCAAGGTAACAGGAGATTTCAATGGCATGCTTTTTTGTCACATCAACCATTAATGCATAATAAATACTAGTGAACTGATAGTCAAAGTGACGATTTGGTTGGCGATTTCCTTGACATGATTGAAAATATTGCTCCATGTGACATAATTTTCCACCACCTTTCCATTTATGGCAAGATCCTGTGAGTGAATGAATGATCAAATTTGTAAACATATTTCATCTGTTGAGCTGCAAAAATACCACATTTTATTCATCCTTCATATACCATTTGTCATGTTATTCCTATTTTATCCTTCCTTAATACCATTAATATCCACCATTTTCATGAATAAATATAGGTTACCTTGTTATTTTCCAAATCATTTATTTTTTAGTGTTTTGAGTGAATTTTTGGTTAATTATTGAGAAAAGTAACATATTTTCATTATACTTTAAATTTGGATAAGTTTGGTGATGCTTACAGGTGTATTTGAAGACTTAAACAAACTCAAAAGTCACCACCTAGCCTCAAATTCGAATATCATCTTCAAAATGTGGGCTAATTTCAAGGAGAAGATCATGGAAACGTGGAGAGAATATCTCATCCAATATTTGTTGGAGGATTTGAAGGGATAAGTTGAGAGAAAAGTGGATTTGTTGAGGATTTTGAGGGATAAGTTAAGAGAATAGTGGATCTATAATTATGATTAGTTATCTTGAATTCATGTATAAATAGGATGGTATTTTCCTCATTTTGGTTCAAGATATTTCCCTCAAACATATTTGTCAAAGCATCATATACTTCCATCGGTGTCTTGAATGATGACACATGGGGGATGAGGTGATCCTTAATATAATATGCAATGATTCTATTAGCCTTAGACAATTTCTTATTATGAGTAGCCTTAGCCTCATCTCCCTCTGGTTCTCAAACTTATCCAATGATGGATTGATCCAAATCATTCTCTTCAAGGATCAGGGAGATTATGTACTTACATGCTTATACGTTATCAGCTCCTCCAAGCTTGTCCTCAAGATTAGTATGTTGAGTCATCTTTTCAAATGATAAACTCAAATGAAAATGATAGAGATTTAGATCTTACCAATTTGAGGTGTCCAACCTAGTTCTAGAGATGGCCAACCTAGGGTTTGTTAGAGAAACCCTAATTTTCCAAACTTGGATTTTGAGAATTATGTTTGGACAGAAAGATACGCCTCCTTGAGTAAATTTGCTTAGCAGGTTCCTTTCCTAAACACTGAGGTGGGAATCCTATGAAACTTGATTCCCTAGTTTCTCCCGGCACTAGTGACAGGGTCAAAACTGAAACTTCTTCAAATATGAAACTACTTCCTCCAAAATATGCACCCTACTGAGGCGAGTTATCCTAGCTCTTTTTCTTGATGATCCGTGGAGAGAAGACCTTGAACGAGGAAACCCTATTTTCCACTATTGTAGAGTGCTTTCTTTCGGAGAGCCTCTGATACCATGTTAGTTTTTCTTATATCTTGTTAGCTTAGTTAGGATCTTTATCTGAAAGAATAACAAGTACAACAATATGCATAAGATCGAACAGATAACAAGACACAAATATTTTCACCAGGGAAAACATAAAGGAGAAAACCCCACAAACTTCCTCATAATAGTACAGCCACAAATATTGTATCGTAAGATGATCAATCCCAGTAATAAGAAGTTTTCAGTAGCTATCTATCTCTCCTCGTTGTCTCTCTCTCTCTCATGCAATCTTGAGTGAGTGTGAGGTGTGTTTAAATTAGGGAGGGCACCTCCCTATATATACTAATCAAGTGACTAACCTATTACTTGACTGGGGCCGACCTGTTACCCCAACAAGGTCGACTTCTCCTAAAGGGACTCCAAATACAAATTGAATGATGTTACACTGGAGACTATTTCCCCAAGTTACAATGGAGGTTGTAAATCAAGGCCTATACACAATAATGACATCTTGAAAGGAGGTAAACACATCTCCTATGGGGGTACAACAACATACAATGATAATATACATCAGAATATCTTCTAAGGTTACAAATACATCAACAATACTTACGCATTCAAGTGAAGGTTCTATTGATTATCCCAACACATTTTCTAGTAGAGTATTGTTGATGATAGAAAATAACTATACCACGATAAAAAGAGGACACACTATGGTATACGCTATTAAAATATTTTGACATTATTTGTTGTTAAGACATTTCAAGATGTATATAGATCATTCTGCTTTGAAATATTTGTTCAATAAGCCATTTTTTGAGGGGGGTATTTGTCGATGGCTTCTCTTCTTCTAGGAATTTGACTTTGAGATTATTTTCAAACCGGGTTGAGTGAATTCAGGACTAGACCATCTGTTGAGGATAGAAAGTGGAGAATATTCTGGTAATCTCGATGATAGTCTTCCTGGCATACAAATAATTGCAGTTAAGATGTTTGATGATCACTACAAAGATATTGTACATCTCTTAACTACGGGATATGAACCACAAGGATTCAGTACAAAGAAGAAACAATTAGTTGTAAGAGATGCATATTTCTAATTGATCGTTGGACAATTATACAAGATGTAATCAAATGAAATCCTTCGTCGATGTGCCTTAGAACATGAACAACCGATGGTATTGAATGAAGTGCATGTTGGCGTCGTAGGAGGACATTATGTAGGAAAATAAGTAGTGCGTAATATATTACAAGCATGATTGTGTTGGCCTACTTTGCATGCAGACCCTAGAGATTATTGTCGCAGATGTGATATCTGCCAAAGAACTATAAAATCATCACGACGAGATGAGATGCCACTAGTACCTCAGGTGACTTTATAGAAATTTGACAAATTGGAAATTAATATTTTTGGTCCTATTATCCACCAAGAAAGAGAATGGGTGCATGTTACATAATCACCGTGAAAGAATACTTGACTGGATGGGCTAAAGCAGTGCCAATAAAGGATTGTACTACTGTGTGTTCTGCAAGATTTTTGTTCGACCATGTAGTGACCCAATTTGGATTCCCAAAGATTTTGATAAGTGATCAAGGAACACATTTTTTGAACCAATTGATTGACAAATTAATTGAATAATTTCATATTCAGGACCGAAAGACAACACCATATCACCCACAAGAGAATGGTGTTGTCGTAGCATTCAATAATATTCTGGAGAACACATTGAAAAAAATATGTAATGTACAAAGAGATGATTGGGATCATAAAATACCTGTAGTATTATGGGCCTATCACATAACCTGTAAAATGTTGACAGGACAAACTCCATTTAGAATGGTTTATGAATAAGTGGTTGTCATGCCGATGGAATACATTATACCCAATATAAGGATAGCCGCGATTACTTAAATGAACGATGTTGGTGTTGTAGAAGAAATATTCTCGCAACTTGTACAATTGGAAGAAGATAGATTTGTTGCAATTTATCATCAAAATGTTGCGAAGGAACATAAATTTTTTTGGCATGACAGACAAATTAAGCATGATCAATTGGGGATTCGAGATCTTGTTCTCCTATATGACAATAAGTTTTTGAAGCATCCTAGAAAGCTTCAAACACATTGGCTAGGACCATATCTTTTCATTCATATCACTAAGGGAGGTGCAATTCATTTGAAAAAGTTAGATGGTAAGCCCTTTAAAGTATTAGTAAATGGAATTGGAACAAAGCCTTATCAGGATAGTTGCACATTGGTTGACTGATAATTCAACAAAGTAAAAATCAGAATTTTATGAGTGTTATTATTGCAAGATTATGAGTGTTATTGTCACAAGATTATGAGTGTTATTATCGCAAGTTTCTAAGTGTTGTTGAAACAATCTTATAAGTTTTTTTGACAAGTATAAAAGGTTGGTGCACACTATATGTCTGTTGCGAAAGAAAAATTGTGGCTGCAGACTATATGTCTTTCACAAAAGGAAAATTGTGGTCACAGACTATATGTCTGTCCCAAGAGAAGAATTTTTGTCACATACTATGTGTTTGTCGCATGATGGATTTTGGTCGCAAGTGACAATTGGCTGACAGTTATTTCAAGGTAACAGGATATTTCAATGGCATGCTTTTTGGTCACATTGACCATTAATGCATAGTAAATACTAGTGAATTGATAGTCGAAGTGACGATTTGGTTGGCGATTTCTTTGACATGATTGAAAATATTGCTCCATGTGACATAATTTTCCACCACCTTTCCATTTATTGCAAGATCGTGTGAGTGAATGAATGATCAAATGTGTAAACATATTTCATCTGTTGAGCGGCAAAAATACCACATTTTATTGATCTTTTATATACCATTTGTCACGTTATTCCTATTTTATCCTTCCATAAAACCATTAATATCCACCATTTTCATGAATAAATATGGGTTACCTTGTTATTTTCCAAATCATTTATTTTTGAGTATTTTGAGTGAATTTGTGGTTAATTGTTGAGAAAAGTAATATATTTTCATTATACTTTAAATTTGGATAAGTTTGGTGATGTTTATAGGTGTATTTGAAGACTTTAACAAGCTCAAAAGTCACCACCTAACCTCAAATTGGAATTTCATCTTTAAAATGTGGGCTAATTTCAAGGAGGAGATCATGGAAATGTGGAGAGAATATCTCATCCAATATTTGTTGGAGGATTTGAAGGGATAAGTTGAGACAAAAGTGGATTTGTTGAGGATTTTGAGGGATAACCTAAGAGAATAGTGGATCTGTAATTATGATTAGTTATCTTAAATTCATGTATAAACAGGAGGGCTTTTTCCTCATTTTGGATAGAGATCTCTCTAGTTGTGTAAAATGAGAGAATAGTTTTATTTGTTTTGAGAGTTAGTCATAGAATGGATTTTTCATAGTTATGTAATGGAGATGATTCTTAATGCAAATCCTTTTATTCTCCCATGTTAATTTGAGTTTCTTTCTTACGAGTTGTCAATATAGAATTTAAATGATTTCTTTCTTATGAATTGATAGTATAGATTTGTCATGAGCTCACATCTATAATTTCAGTCTTTCTTTACCAAGTTTAATTTATGCAATTTCATGTTTTCTGCAATTAGATTTATTTCACTCAATTTCCTGCTTTTCTATATTAGATTTATGTTCATGTTATTTCCTGCTTTTGCAAGCTTAATTCAATTTTAGTTGTAGAATAAGTTAGTAATACTCTGCCCCTGCATATATTTTGTATGTACCTCACAAGTTTGCGCTCTCTCCGGATTGACAATTAAATCGTTGGATATATGTTATAAATTGTTTAATGTTTTTCCCCAACATTTTGGCGTCGTTGCCTGGGAGGTGCTAAAAGGGATCAAAGTTTAGATAGGTAGATAGTTCGTTTTTTTTTGCATAAAAAGAGGGATCGGAAACGGTAAGATGCAAGGACAACTTCAATACGGAATTTCCAGAATTCCCATGGTGTAATAGCCAGACGCATCCACTTTAGTGGGTCACCCCAAAGCTTTGTTGTTCTTCCAAGCGTGTTTATTTTTCTACAAAGTGTTTTCTTTTTTTTTCTACAAGAGTGTTCTTTTATTTTTTGCAAATGCAAGTTTGTTTTTATGCAAGTTTTTCTTTTTCATTTACAGTTTTGTAGTGTAAAGTTTGGATTGCTTTCATTGTTTTGGCTAGGCTTTATTTCATACTAACTTGCTCTTAATTTTATATCTATTCATTTTTTGTTTTGTACATATTTTTCTGCACTTTTTAATTCTGTTTTTCATTCATTTTGTACTAACCCATTTCGTACTATTTTGTTTGCATTTGTCATGTAATTATTTTCATTTTTTAAGCATTGAATTTGATAAAATGATCTTACGAGAGCATAAGCTTAGAGAAGCTCACTCGGATCCTAGAAAAAACCAAGATCTCCCCTTCTTTAGAAGAGGAGATCTTGACAGTAGTCAAGGATGAAATCACTCTTCCTGAAGCAAACAATGAAGAATTGTTATTTGAAGAATCAAGCATATCAAATGAAGAACACCTGTTCGAACTAAGGATTGAAGAGGATGAAGAAGGGATCTCGAGTGATCATCATACAAACGATAGCTGTATCAAACAATGTTTCGAAGTAATTATTAGGTTAGATGAGTTTTGTTTTTGTTTTTATTTTGTTAATTTACGTTTACAATACTCGATTTCACATATTTTTGAATATATCAGATTTCATTTTGTAAAATCATATGTGAACATTCTTTCACTTCTTTTACATCTATGGTTCCACTAGAAATTTCATTACATGTAAATGATTATAAATTCCAATTAAAATAGTAGGTAGGTTTTAGTCATTATTTCTAATTTAAAATTAGCATATAGGATGCTTTAATTTGCTTTAATGTTTTTTTTTTAACTAAAATTTTCATTTTTGTCTTATTTACTATTTTGTTTTTAATTTTATTAGGAATCAAAAATAGTTTTAATCCTTTAAATTTAAAAATATTTATGAAAAGAAGAAAAAACAAGTGAAATTTTGCTTTCTTTTCATTCTAAACTTTCATGTTTATTTAAATAATTTTTAAGTCATGCTAGGAATACAAAAAGTACATTAGGGATTAGTTTCTTTTAAATCAAAGAACAATTTAAAAATAAAATAAATTAAAAAATTAACAAATAAAAAATATATATATAAATAAATAAACAAATACTAGTTTTAAATTTCCTATATAGTCCTTTGTTTTAGTTTACAATGCTTGTTTTAAATTTTAGTTTAAAAATAAAAAAATATATATAGATTTAATTTATAAAAAGTAAAAATATATATATATAAAAGAAAATTTAACCCTTTGATGGACACCTGCAATTCAAACATTAAACATTAAACATAATAAAATCTCTCTCTCTCTCTCTCTCTCTCTCTCTCTCTCTCTCTCTCTATATATATATATATATATATATATAGAAAATAAAAAAATTAAAATAGCAGCTCTTTCAACCTATCATTCAATTTGCATGTTTGACCTATCTTTCGATAATCCTGTACATTCCATCTTCTGACCTATCTTTCGATCCATCTTTTCTAAACAATCTTGCAAACACAAACATTCCAAAAGAAATGAGCATAAGATAATAGGGAAAATCGTGTCCTTATTTGCGAAAGCAGATAATGCTAAACACTGGCTTCAATTGTGCGTTTAGACAAACACAAACTTCAACATACATCTAAAAATAGAATTGAACCAGCAACAAACTTCAACAGCCAACTAATTCACCTTTGATCAACGAACGCGCTGACATCATGAAAACAAATGATACAGAAAGTAAATGTCACGAATCAAGGTATACAATTATATGTGCATCTTGTTGAGAAAACCTGCTCGAGACTGATATACGATAAATGAAACTTGCAACTGCAGTGAAATATAGATGCGTTTCATGATTAATAGTTACTAATTAGTGCCATTTTTAGCTTTTGTATAGACGTGGAAGTTAACACAATAATGTTCGATTAGTTTTGCTGGCCACGATTGGTGCCAACCGTAAATGCAATGGTAGGAGGGGAATCCCATCTAAACCGACTAGCCTTACATCTAAGAAAATGAATGATTTAACTCTCCGCCAGATTGAGCGCAATCTCTCTAAGGAGATCCGTGGCTTTCGCAACAAAAATCATTAATGCAATACCCAAATCATTCCCTATCTATGACAATTGGCTTTCTAAGCTCATTCCATGCTTGGATCGAAACCCTATTTACCAACTAAAGCTCAAATTAAATTTGGGGGTGATGGAGCATTACCCACCTACAGAATGATGCCTCAACTGCTTGATCCCTCCTCCCCTAGGATACAAGGTGCCAATTCGGTGTCCTGCAAGCAGAGATGAAGTATGGAAGGTAAACATACCTCATACACATCTCACCGAGGAGATATCAGATCAGAATTGGATGGTGGTGAACGGAGATAAGATCAATTTTCCTAGTGGAGGAACTCATTTCCACTTTGGAGCTGACAAGTACATTGTTGTCCTTGTAAAAATGCTGAAATTTCCCAATGGTAGTCACAACAATAATGGAAATCTCACAACTGTTCTAGATGTTGGTTGTGGAGTTGCTAGCTTTGGTGCATATCTCCTTCCTCTTGACATTGTGGCAATGTTCCTTGCACCCAACGATGTGCACCAAAGATAGATTCAGTTTGCTTTGAAAAGAGGAATCCCCCCCATGACTAATTGCTTCTGGGTAAATGGGTAATGGATCTATAACATGATTTGTTTCCATTTTTTTTCCTTTTCTATTGCCCTAGCTCCCTTAGCCCTCTACCTTCGAGATTAATGGGTAAACTGGTTTCGATTCAACCCTGGCTACTTACTTAGATGCCGATAGTTATGCTTGTACCTATGCTGTAGCTACCTTTGCTTCTGTGTGATAAGCTCCTACGTTATATGCTACGTCGACAGGTGCTCGATCGAACGTATCCCACAAGCACCTATACTAGATCATGTTAATATTAGTAAATGGTTCTCACTCAGCATTACCTTATTAGGATAACTCATACTACTTATACAGGATTTATACTAGTAGTTAACTTTGTTTCATAGTTACAGTAAGCATAGAGTAAGTACATATAAATACTATTGAGCTATTACCATATATAATTCATGTTATAATAAAGCGCCTTCTTTTCATACTAGTACTTGTATGTTAACGTTATGACCATATCTATTAGATTATTGTGAGTTTATTATGTTATAAGCTTACTACAAATCTGAATAGTCATGATAATGTAGTTAATTAGGGAAACATAGATACTTTTTTAATGAACACACTTTAAACTTATGCATACTAATCAATGGCAGTAGTTGAGCTTACAAGAAATACAATGAATCAACTTGCTTATCTCATTTTACCACTTTGATTACACATAATGCCTGTATTAATATTGAAAGCGCTGGTATTTTTATATTCAATGCAGAGAGCTATAGATAATGTGAAAGTGATTACAGTGTTACTTGCTTCTATATAGGTTATGCTTATACAACAAATTTCTTATGTATAGTTCTATGATGAAGCTCGTGTTCATAAGAGTTAAGCTATTAGCATGCACAGTAAGCATTAGCTTGTATTACTTGTACAACGAGTAAGAGCTAATTGTATATACCTAATTTGAACCCTTACATATTGGATATGTGCTTATAAGCTTAGTAAGATGAATGGTATTACTTCATTATCATACCATATTCTATATCAATATGATAGTTATTTATACCTATACGTTTGATGTAATAGTACTATCATAATATGGGGTATTACACTATGCTTACATAACACTAATTGATAAACATGTACATATCCAGCTTAGTATGATCTCCATATGCAAAAGCTTAATCTTGTAATGATTTTTTATAGTTGTTACTACTATATTTTAATTAAAGGAATGCTTATAAGGGTAAATTCCTTTCAGAGAGTAAATATCTATCCTTTAACAAAGGAATGCTTATAAGGGTAAATTCCTTTCAGAGAGTAAATATCTATCCTTTAACAAAGAGGAACAACTAGTATTAGAGAGGATAAGGGTTACGGCAGAATATTAATAAAGAGGCTAGTTAATCAACTGTTTGAGGCCCAATAGTTTATATTTTCACAGAAATGCCAAGCAAATCCATGGAGCTTTGGGATTTGCAATGGGTACCAAAACTAATTAACTTGGCCTTTTCTCTTCGATAATGGTGCTCCATCTACCCTGGACTTTATTACTTGAATGATCATTAGCAAATGTTATCAGTATGTCTCTCCCTTGTCGTAGAGAGGTAGCTTGCCCTCACAACACTGTAACCACATTATTAATAATTATGAACTTGTATATTAATGAATTGATGAGTCGGTTACCGACATTTTGACGTATATTATCATTTACCATACATATTAGATAAGCCGATTACTAGGTATAATGCAAAGAATATGTGATTTATGTGTATCTGATCAATTGAAATTCCCATTAAACGACTTGATTGAAATAAGTTGAATGTTTAATGTTTAAAAACTTTTGCACTTAATGTGTCATGTACATTTTTATATATAATGTATCATATATTTTTATATAAAAACTTGAGACATATATTGTTGAAACGTCTTTTATGTTATATATATATATATATATATATATATATTCTCCATAAATCGCTATCGATATCTATGGATTTGTTGAATATGAGAAATGGATAGTCTGTTTTAAATCAAAGTTAATAAAAAATAAAAAAACAAAATATATATATATATATAATGTTTTTTAATATATTTTAAATTTTGTGTTGTTATTTTATTAAAATTAATAATAATAAAAAAATAAAAAAATATTAATATAATATTATTTTTTTCACTATGTATATTTAGCTATTTAAAAAATAAAAATTGGATTAGTATACTTTATTTTAATAATTAGTATGTATATAGTTAATATGTATATATAGCAATAAATAATTAAAATACATAAAAAATAAAAGCATTTAAAAATAAAAATTTAGGTCAAACATAAGAATCGATAGTTTGTTGTTTTTAAATAAATCAAATTTAACAATAAGAAAACCAAAAAAACAATTTAACAATAATAATCAATGTGTTATAATACTAATAAACTATTAATATAACAAATAACACAAAAATTAAAAATATATATAAATACAAATTAACAGTAGGTAAATAAACAAAATATATATAAACATAACAAGTAATCTACGAAAACCATAAAATAATTAATATGCGTCTTTGAAATCGCAGGCAGCTGTTGTCACAGCTCAGCCTTCTTCTTAACTTTTATTTTTGCACAATGGGACCTGGCACATCTTCAGTTTGGGGGAGGTAGGTGTTTGCTTCAAAATAAACCATGCCTGCAAATGATTATGCAATAACAAATTATATATCAAGTTGCATTTCTTTCATATTAGGTGTTTGTTTCAAACTGCCTAACCTTTCGCTTGTTTGCACACTATTTTCTATCGCAGATCATTAAGATATTCTGCTTTTAGAGGGGTCGACCACTAAAAGGGTCGACCCTCTCGCTCTATTGCTCAATCATTACATGAAGACGCATTAGGATGTAAAAACTCTGATTTTTGTTTTTATTGCAAAAAAATTAAAAACGTTAAAGAAAAAAACACATTGACATAATAAAACTTATACATGAAAGATTAAAATAAAAAAGCACTTAAAAATTTGTTTTTGTAAAACCAAATTTAGAAATAATAAAAGGGTTATGATAACATTACAAAAATAAAAATAAAAATAAAAATAATTGAAAAATAAAAACATATAAATAAATAAAAAGTATTAGGCAACAAATAAAATCATAAAATTAAAAACTATAAATGAACTTGGAATCTTCTCAAATTTTATGATTGTTGTGATAACTTGTTTTTGCAAGTCATTCAGAAACATGTTTTGACAAGAAAGGTTGCTTAATATGCATTGCCACTTTCAGGTATAAGAGCATTTTATTTAACCTTTATTAAGCACATATTTTCCTATATTTTTAATGTTCTCACAAGTTTGTTGCAGGAAAATGCTAACCTTTTTGCAGGTTCAAAGACGAACGAATGGCATTTCCATAATTGTAGAAAATTTCCAAAAAAAATTTTCCATTGAAAGGTTGAAGAAGTTGAGTTTTCACTGTGTATGTCATGACATTTTGCTGCTACGAGGAAGCCTTTCAGAAACCAATTACGCCATGTCATGATTACTTACCCTTTTTCCTTCCGAGCTTATTCATCATTCATGTTAGAGTCTACTTTTTCACTGCCTTATACATCATGACTTCCACATGACTACCTTTCTAAGTTGCACACATTTTCCTCATTTTCAATTTATCTTTTTCCTTATGAATAAAACCATTCAGCATCATTTCCATGACAACATTGCTTTGTTATCCCTGCCATAAAATTGTTTGATTATGAGACCTTTTATCTATAGTCCTACCACTCATTATGTACAACTTGTGTTTACTGATGTGGGATTCCTTAAGGCCCACCTTTCAACAAGCATTGCCCCATCGACCTCAGCACCTTATGTGGGATAGAGACTAAAGTTCATTTTTAGTACCTTGAGGCTTGCATGCCTTAATGGCAAGTTCTCTCATTGACAATCATGGGAATACATCAATGTCCCTTGATCGTTAGATCTTGCAAGTGGCTTGACATCAGCTCATTTATTCTCACTTTGCATGATGTACTTAGGTACCTTGGCACTCATTGACATCAATGGTGAGATTGCCTTGCATTGGTTAATGACATTCATCAATGGTCGGTAATACAATGACTTATTTCCATGTTTGACATTGACACATCTGTTTGCATGGTAAGAATTGTACCATCGGGTTTTGTAGCAGGTCAAGACTATATAGCTTTCATGACCCCATCAACAGTTTTACAATAGCATACTTCAGCCATACGAGAGTACCACAGTTCTACTTTCATCTCTCATCTTTTACTTCATCCAACCAAGAAACAGTTCAAATCCTTTAATTCACATTATATTATTCAGCAGCATCAGCCACATTCCTATTGCATAAGTTCATCAACTTTTTGGGTAAGTGGAGGTATGTTGTTTTCTATTCTTTAGCCATGTAATTCCTTAAATTCTCTAAAATGAATGAATTTGGAAACTTCCCTCACTAAATTCCCTTTCTCATTTTCATAAAACTAATACATCTTAAGTTGGGGGGGACTATTCATTACCATTTTACATATTCATCATTTCATTTACCATTAACCAACATGTCTTTCCCAAATTTTGCTTTGTTACAAATTGAGTAAAAAACATTGCTATATATATTGGCATGATTCATAATATGAAAAAATGATTTCTAATATACATTGATGGTTCATCATTTCTAATGCATGTTTACTTTTAACTCTTATGTATTGCAACAAAAATGCAAGTAAAACAAGTGAATGTTGCTAACACAAGATCCAACATTTGTTATACTTATGGTTGTCACACAAGAACCAACCATAAGAAAAATTGTTGCCACTCATGCATTTCCAATCATGAAATGATTTATTGTTACATACCATCATCATGTAAAGCCCAACTACAAAGCCAAAAGTTTTAAAAAGAATCAATGCACAGTTGCATGAGGACATGCAACTAGTCAAGTTGGGGGGAATGTTGAGCCGCAAAAATACCATATTTTATTCATCTTTCATATATCATTTGTCACGTTATTCCTAATTTATCCTTCCATAAAACTATTAATATCCACCATTTTCATGAATAAATATGGGTTACCTTGTTATTTTCCAAATCATTTATTTTTGAGTATTTTGAGTGAATTTGTGGTTAATTATTGAGAAAAATAACATATTTTCATTATACTTTAAAGTTGGATGAGTTTGGTGATGCTTACAAGTGTATTTGAAGACTTTAACAAGCTTAAAAGTCACCACCAAGCCTCAAATTCGAATTTCATCTTCAAGATGTGGGCTAATTTCAAGGAGAAGATCATGGAAATGTGGAGAGAATATCTCATCCAATATTTGTTGGAGGATTTGAAGGGATAAGTTGAGAGAAAAGTGGATTTGTTGAGGATTTTGAGGGATAAGTGGAGAGAATAGTGGATCTGTAATTATGATTAGTTATCTTGAATTCATGTATAAATAGGAGGGCTCTCTCCTCATTTTGGTTAGAGATCTCTCTAGTGGTGTAGAAGTAGAGAATAGTTTTATGTCTTTTGAGAGTTAGTCATAGAATGGATTTTTCATTGTTATGTAATGGAGATGATGCTTAATGCAATTCCTTTTATTCTCCCATGTTAATTTGAGTTTCTTTCTTATGAGTTGTTAATATAGAATTTTAATGATTTCTTTCTTATGAATTAATAGTATATATTTGTCGTGAGCTCACATCTATAATTTTAGTATTTCTTTACCAAGTTTAATTTATGCAATTTCATGTTTTCTATAATTAGATTTATTTCACGCAATTTCCTGGTTTTCTAGATTAGATTTCTTTTCATGTCGTTTCCTGATTTTGCAAGCTTAATTCAATTTTAGTTGTAGAATGAGTT
This sequence comes from Pseudotsuga menziesii, assembly GCA_001517045.1. Taxonomy (NCBI): domain Eukaryota; kingdom Viridiplantae; phylum Streptophyta; class Pinopsida; order Pinales; family Pinaceae; genus Pseudotsuga; species Pseudotsuga menziesii. The sequence goes on from LPNX010002900.1 coordinate 72,805, forward strand.
AGTAATACTCTGCCCTTGCATATATTTTGTATGTACCTCATAAGTTTACGCTCTCTTCGGGTTGACAATCAAATCGTTGGATATATGTTATAAATTGTTTAATGTTTTTCCCCAACATCATCATCATGCTGAAGATTGGTCATTTCATTGCATCCAATTAACTGAAATTTTGCGCTGAATTGTTTCTCTGCAACCATTCGAGCCGAAGTTGTTTTATAAGAGAATGGTCATTTCTTTCTCCATCACAAGAACTATCCAAGAATTAGGCATCGATATTCGATCACCTACACCCATTATGGAATAAATTGAAAAATTTGTTTCATAGTCACCAACCCTTCAAGAAGAAAACAATCTATCCATGGAACTGATCAAAAAAAGGGAACCCCAACTCCACATGGCGTTTAATCAACGGGAGATGCGTCGACCAACATGCTACTTGATTAAGTTCCATGGAGACCAGATGAGGAAACTAAAGTTACTGTGGGAAAGAATGCAAAATATCTATAAAAGGAGTTCATGTAACGACAAACATTATCCCAAATTTGAAGAAAATGGGGTTTATTGACCATGACCTGCGCAAGTTTCCCGAACTTGACATGAAGAGGTATATGACTACTATATGCGAGACAAAGGATAGACCTATTCATGTGGTCCCGATGGAGTGGGTGAGAGGATTATATAAATCTGGATTGTTTTCGTTGATGCATATAATTCCACACTTTGGTCGCACAACATAGGTGAATACATGTGTGAAGCAGCTACTGGTCTTCTTTCATGGAGGGTGCCTGTGGATCGATAGAAAAATCTCAGTATATGTTGAGATCATAGCATCCATTACAGGACTTTCACTTGCATGGGTCGATCGAGTGCCCTTATTCATTGGAAAGGACCAGAATACAAATCTGACCAACAGAATGAAGAATAAGTATAACCAGTCAAGAGATAAGAGAGGCTTTGCCATCCCCTATATAAATGACAATGACGTTTAGTTCACTGCTAAAGTTTTATTCAACAAGATTCTAAGAAATATGTGATTAAACCAGTGTACAATAGGTATAATCATTTTCACGGAGTAGTGTGTAGTGGGTGTCCATATGAACTGGGTGACATGTTTGTTGAACGAGTTGTTAGTAGATGTTGCGGATGTGTAGGAAAAGGGTAATCCCTTTAATTATTCCTAGTCTTTTATTTTAATTTCATTTGTCACATGGCCAGAACCACCATACTACCGAGGGGCATATGTCCCTGTACCATGTCAAGGAGAAATATACCAAAATCTATTGTACGGCAAAGATAATCCACAATGACAACACGATAACAATGTGGAATTTTATTTGCAAGGAGAGGCACTCAAATATTTTACTCAAAAACATTTCAAAATAATAGAGGAAACCATTAATTTTTTTTTCAAAATCATCATATTTTAGTCGGGATCACCTTTTACATTTGCATTCACGATAAGACCTCCAAAACTAGTGGTTAGATACTGTTAGAATAATCCGTCGGGATTATTGTAAATAAATAATAAATAGGAATATGAATAGTTGCATAGGAAGGTGAAAAGGCTGGTTCTCAACCGCCACATTGTAATGTATAAATAAATGTTTCAGCCATGAATAGAACGTATCGGGAGTTATTACCAACAAGTGGTATCAGAGCTTAGCTGCCTGCCTGCTGTAACTCCTGCCTGCTTCATTTCATCCCTGGCATTCTGCTTGCCAGTCCATTGCCAGACTGCCTGCTCCGTTAGTGTGCCATTTGCATGCGTTTCCCCTACCAGCCTGCATACTTCATTGTGTGCGTTTCCAGGCCTGTGCTGTGCATTGAGAGCTGTGCTTAGCTTGTGGTGTGTGGGCGTTCTCCTTGTGTGGAGGTAGAACGATTTCTTGCCATATTATATGTGGATTGCATAATACCTAACACTAACCCTAATTCTTTCACGCTGAAGTTGTGTGCTGCGACCTCTTCATTGGCATATCTCCACTCTCGCTGTAAATGCGTTCTGGAATGTTTTTGACTAGTCTGGTACTCCGTAGTCCATTGGATCTGGTGCTCCGTACTCAGTGTGAGCTCTGATTCTTTCCTCCTCAATTTCTGAGTGATCCTGAATCCCGTATGAATATTATTCTGTGTGAAGACCAGCATGGAGCTGCGACCTGTTACACCAGTGTGGAGCTGCGTACACTTCTCACTGTTTTACACTTTATCTCTCTCGGAGTTTGTGGGTGTATACAAGTATACATAGAGAATAGGAATTGCACATTAGAAATTTAGTCACAGTTCCTTCCTGTAAGATCAATATAAATAATGGGCGCCAGTCTAAGAATTTCTTCCTGTTGTTTTGCATATGGGCGAGGCCTAGTTGTAATCAGATTATCCAATGCTTGAATTGCTCTGATTTTGACAGCTCGTCCACGCGATTTAAGGATTACATAGACTTAAATACACAGAGATATATGCAGACTGTATGTATCCATTTGTGCATGGGTAAAAATTATGATGTTTTACTATGTGTATGCATTCATAGCATGATGGGGTAAATAGTTAATCAAATTCTCTGATCGAATCCTTGTTTAAATTGTATTGTATAATCATAGCAATCAATATGCAAAATGATTGCGAAATATTTGCTGATATATGGTAAAGAATTGCGGATAGATTGAGTTTTCTTGTGCGTAGAGTTCGAATGAAGATTTACACACATCTCTATAGTTTTGAAGCACAATAAGAGACCAACCACTTTGACCTGATTCCAAGTCAGCGCATGTAACTGCATCTGGGAGCCTCACGTTTGCTCCATGTTCTGCAAGGCGTCGCTTGAAAGATAGGATGAACTTTTTGAGGATGACCTTCTTTGCAACACAACGAACGTAATGCCTGGTGGAGTCTTTTGGGTGTGTTGATCAGAGAGCTCATTTCTCTAAGTGCTGCTCAATCAATGATGTATGTATTTTAAATATTGCTGAAGTATTTTAAATATTGCTACTGTGACCTATCAGTGCTTTCAGTGACCTATCGGTGCGTGTGGGTTCTCCCACGATGATGCTATGACCTATGCTGTAACCTATCTTTTATCTTGTATACTGCGAGACTGATATAGTGAAGACTGATATAATGTATGTTTCCAGACTGATATAATGCATGCTGCGATTTGAGACTGTGTAATGGATGCTGAGATTTGAGACATTCTTATGTGATTGATATCATACTGCATAAAACCTATCTTTTATGCTGGAGACTGCTGGCTGCATTGGACTGTGATTGATATCATATATTGAAGACTGCATAATACCTATCAGCATCTGCAACCAAGTTGAAGAGCTACCTGAGTGGAGCTACGTGGAGCTGAATGTGAAGATTGTTGCTGCGATCTAGACAATTGCTGCTGCTAATCACTTGATTTTGTAGGAGTATATAGTCTGGTGCTTGATTTTTTGTGCACTTATATCCTTTGCACACTAATATATTAGCTTCTGGTGCCTCCACATATTGTATAAAAAGGAATGCTGATGTATATTTGAAGCTCGTGATTGATATATTTTGTATACTGAAGAAGCTTGTGTATGCTCACCTGAAGTTGAGATTGTAAATCACCTTGGCAGAGACTGTAGACCTGCAAGGTTCTTATTTTTTCTATTTCTCTTTGTCATATCAAGTTCATTATTGTAAATTACACTAACAATTGTAAAGATGCTATCTTTGGCATCTAGTATTGGTGCTGCCCTTGTCGGCAAAGACCAATCCAAAGATCCTTCCAAGGGAGATTGCAGCAAGAGAGGACCAGGAAGAAGAAGAAACTTCAGAGGCAGAGGGGGCAGAAACAACTTCAACAAAAGATCAGATTTGCAGTGCAAGCATTGTGGAAATACTGGGCACACATCAGATCAGTGTTGGGCTTCGTGGGACTCCATCAAAGACAAGCACAACCAAAAGAAAGATGATAATAAACATCAAGATGCTAGTAAATCTTCTGATTATGCTCATTGTATTGTTGCACATTGTAATCTTGGAATTAATGAAATGACTTCTCTTTCATCTTATAAAGATTGTTGGTTGCTTGATACTGGTGCAACATCACACAT
>LPNX010002900.1:79396-95217 GCA_001517045.1 Pseudotsuga menziesii
GGAATTACGAACACCCCTTCGGATTAAGAGGGGGATTGTTAGAATAATCCGTCGGGATTATTGCAAATAAATAATAAATAGGAATATGAATAGTTGCATAGGAAGGTGAAAAGGCTGGTTCTCAACCACCACATTGTAATGTATAAATAAATGTTTCAGCCATGAATAGAATGTATCGGGAGTTATTACCAACAGATACAAAGCTTCAACAATCTACCGAATAAATTGAAGCGATTATTCAGGACTGGCCTAAAGAATGGAGAGTACCTGCCACAAAGGATCAAATCTCTAAAGAAATAGAGTCGTGATGGGATGACCCATTGGAGAAGAAAAATGGAAATTAGGGAGGAGATCTATCAGTTGAAGAGAGGCCATGAATATCTCTCTACGATAGTGAAAATGAATCCAATGCGACCCTGACTGATCCAAAGTTGGGGGATTAAAAAAAACGATATGAAAAATATGAGAAGAGTCGTAAGAAGAGAAAGGATAAGAAGACAATTGGAATCACTAGAATTACTAATGACGACTACAAACTAATTTCAAATGAAATGGAGGAAGTAGTGAGTCAAAGATGCAAAAAATGGACAAATGACACACCAAATTAGTAAGAAACATTACTGATCTATTGCAAACTCTTTGTACTGCAGTTAAGCAAGTTATAGTAGCAGTTGAGAAAGAATTGTATTTGAATATGTTGTAGGACCAAGCAAGCCCATCTGAAGAGTGACCTGTTGAATTACCATCGATGCCTCCACACACAAAAAATTCAAGTGAATTCAACGACAATTGACTTAGGGACCACATAATACAATGCCATGATCAAGGATATTGGTCATGTGACTTATGATTTTTCCATAGTACCCATGTATCTATTGCATGTTATTCAATAGACTGCAGTAGAGGAGATGGATTCAAGAGAGCGTGGGTTTATTGGATAACTAAAGAAATCAAAGAAAACCATTGCATCACTGAAGAATAAAATCAAGGAGACAGATAAAAAAGCTAAAACATGGAAGGATGACAAGAAGTGAATGGATGCAACTTTTACACTCACTTGTTGTAGTTTCATTGAGGAATGGATTACAATCGAGATGTTCTCCGAAGAAAAATTTATCCGACTGGGTGAGGTTTTTGAGAACCTTCGTAATTTTGTCACAGAGTTGGAATCAAAGATGACTCCTAGTACACCTCTGGAGGTAATGGAAGAGAGATGGAAGACAACAACCGAGGCTGCGCAGAAGATTTCCAAAGTAGTTGAACTAGTTTCTCAGTCATGGGAAGAATTAATAGACAACATAGAGCTAGAATAGGTTACAGAGCAGCTACATACTACTGAATATGATTTTAATAAATTGAAGAAGATGCCAACAATGGAAAAGATGACCAAGGCTGCATATTTGAAAAAATTACAAAAACAAGTAGCCAAACTGTGGACACAACATCAACAAAGAACAAATTGTGTCATAGAGCTACAGGAGGAAGTGGAAAAGGTTACAGGTATCATTCAACCTTTTCATGAAAGTTGCGACAAGTTTTGGGAACGACAAGAATAAAAACATTTGAACATATCAATTCCAAACTTGTGGACCAAATGAGGAAACTAAAGGAAGAGGTGCGACAAGAAGTAGAATGGGTCATGAAAACATTTCAAGATTTTCATAACAAGCTGGAACCAACATAAGTTTCATATTGAGATTGGCTGGGATGAGCCACATGTGAGTATTGGGGGCCTTTTGGACCAAGGAAAAGACAAGAAAAGAGAACCAGAATATTGCTTGGAAAGATGAAGATTCTGGTCGCAAGACAAGCAAAGACCGTGACCGAAGAATCTGTGACAACAAAGGAGTAAAGCAAATCAAGATGAGGATTTTGACCTATTTTTGGTAAACTGTTAGTTATACTAATAGTCTATTTTTGGGAAATAAAGAATGATTATAGTTTGGGTTTATAGTTCCTATTTTTAGATGTAATGGGGTGGGTTAAATTAGTAATACAACTTGTCTACTAACAGTTGATAATCAGTGGACGAGTAAAGCAAGAGTTGTAAAATCCTACAAAGTTGATCCAAGCTGTGTGTGGACGACATAACACATATGAAATAATACATAATATAGAAGAGAAGAGAGAGACGAAGGAGACATATATGACGAAGAATAAAAGAAAGAAAATAAATAGAGACCAAAAACTAGAGAGTGTGAGAGGGGAAAATAAGTCATTGACTATAAATAATATCTAAAGAAGAGTCTACAGGTTGTGTGACTAGACAAAAGGTGTTCAATTATTACTCATACCCAATGAAGAGCACCTTTGTGGTTTTTTTTGGATGGGTTTCCACGTTAAAATATGTGTCTTTGTGTCTTTGATCACTATGTATATGCTTGAACGAATATCTATTGTGAATGAATTTGTTAAGTATGTCAAGCATCTAAACAATATAAATGATATGGAACGCTAATGCATTTTTAAAGCATATATAGACTATATGTTGTGATGTATGTCGATGAATCAATATGTTATATTATTTGATGATGTATGTATGAAGGAAAAATACTATTCCTTGGTTTTGATCGAGTGACTGGATGGTGCTATGATCAAGAAATACCCCGAGGTAATTGCAGAAACATGGTTTTGTCAGTCCCCATAGATATCTTGGGCGAGACCTCATCTATGTCATAGGTGTTTCCAATGGGGTTATGCTCTGTTGGGTCGATACCTTGGGATTTGTTAATGAACAAGGGATTTGAACCTAGTTCGACAAACAATTAATCCAACAACATGCTACAATTTTGATGAAACTTCATCATTTAAGCATTAAAATAAGGTAGAGAAGCTTCACAATCAACTTATACACATAGGAAATTTAATGTATATATCTGGAAATTGACATTAATACACATATATGATATAAATTTAGGATAGAAAAATGTTAAAAAGTTTATTCTTTAGAGTAAAATTTGTTCAGTTTTAAATTTTAAATTTTAAGTAGTTCATGTTGTTTTTGTTGTACATTAGTTTTCCATTTTCCATTTATTAGAGATTTCATTATACCAAGTGTGTTTTTCTAATGATATTTTTATTGTATTTATGATTGCAGTGGCTATTATGGATCAAAATGAAAATATTTTGAGAGAGACCGGTGCAGCTTGGAGGGGTGGATATGAAATTTTTTGCTCACTGGTAGCATCATTAGATGCCATTGTAGACACCATCATCCGCTCAAACGACGTTGTACAACATAGAATCATATAGAGAAAGAAAACAACAAGAATATGTCGATGGATTGAGTTAAAATGATGTGAAGATGTTAAAAGCCACCAAGGAAAATATATATCCACTTTTTAGAGTGCCTGGGACACATGCCATTGCAAACACTAGCATAACACATATTTCAATTGAGTGGTGCATTTCTCAACCAGTCAGAGATCACTAGATGGAGAGATGGTATATGGGTTTTTACATTACCCCACATAACAACATGGAAGTACAGTTATACTTCCTCTAAAAACTTTATGTTGAGTTTGTGATAGGAAAACATGTCAATTATTTCGATATGTTGGGGTTCTAAGTCACTGGTATCGGGATGCCCCAAAACCTTCCCAATTCTAGGCATAGAGATGCCAATATATCGATACCTCCACCTCGTAGCTAGCTACCAAGGTCAGACGTCCTTCCTACACATAATATGATTACCTAAACACATAAGGTGTTTCTGACAGTAGCTCTGGTGATTTTCCACCATAACATAGTTATTGACGAGGCAATGCCCTCTTCCTATGTTGGGGTACACCCATTAGCTTCTGGTGGTAGAGGAACATCTATTGGTGGGGATATACCAACATCCCATGAGCCCTATATTGAGCCACATGTGTGTACAATGTGTGGTCAAGCCTACTATGGTCGTGGACCAACACATGGTACCTCTATGGTGACTTCCATCTAGGTAAGGATATTGTTAAAATACTAATATTATTCAAATTATTTTTTTCCATATTGTAATGGTGAATTTCTATTGATATATTAATTCCTTGTATGTAAGTTGGAATGTTATTTTGTAAGCATAAGAGGTAAGAATGACCATACCTAAAAGAACTCTTATTTTTTAGAAGGGTCTCCTATTAATCACCATATTTTGAAATATCTTCCCCAAGGGGTAGCTATAGGTTTTAGAATAAAAGCAAGACTACTACTCCAAGTCAACTAAAAAACACTCTCAAATTGGTATTAGTACATACCCAAAATTATAATTGACATGGTCTGGCCATAATCTTTAACATCATGCACAACTCACCCTCTTGTGAAAATATGTGAACAATAGGTGCAAGAGAAAAACTTCATGTGGCATCCTTAAAGTTATGAGGAAAAAAACCCCATTATCGCATTCACTTTTGTTCATATGAGTTTCTAGGCTCTCTTTGCATCCTAAAAACCGAGGGAAGGTGGGGAAAAGTTTCCATCCACTTAAAAAATGTAGTCTCTAAGTTAAATAAAAAACTAATATCATGCAATAATCTTGGTGAAATAATAATAGTTTGTTCTTGTTGGTTGTTCCTATATATCTCATAAAGTGTCACTTTTTCTACTTGGTAAAAAATAACATTTGTTTCTAGTATATTTGTGCAATTTAACATTTAATGCATAAACAACTTGATAATTTGCAAAAGCTTCATCATTGATCTGTTTTTTGTTTTCTTTCTCTCATCTTTGCCAACTAATCCATATAGAGTACTAACTAACATTAATTATGTGGAAATCTCCACCTTTCAACCCTTAGCCAATCAACCTTCTTTTCCATCAATCACATCATTGCGCCTCTTTAAGGAAGGGTTTCTCGACCCTTCTCTAGAAAACACCTTCTCTGATATACACCAACATGGAATTTGTTTGAGGAAGGGGAGGTTGACACTTCTTCGGTTAATCATTTTTCCCATGAAAGAGAATATGGGACGACTTTGAGAAAGGGGAAATCAGCCCTTTCCTTGTCAAGCCATTTTTCCCAAACCATGATATGGATCCCTGTAGAAGAGGAGGTGATCAATCCTTCCCGGTCAGCTTCTCTTCCAGAGGAAAACAATATGGGACCTTCTAAAGGACGAGCATATTTTTCTTCCCCAAACATACCTTCCCCACAAAGCCTAAAGTCTACTCTCAATCCCATGAACCATAACAAGGGATCGCTTCGAGGAAGTGGCGATCTCCCTTTCCCTAGAAAATCCCCTTTCCCCAAACCATGATAAGGGTCCCTCTGGAAGAAGAAGTAGTCAAATCGACCCCTCTTACTATGGAACACAATGTGGGACTCTCTAAAGAAGGGGTTTCTACTCCTTCATGAGTCCACCTTCTGTACAGAGACTAAATGCTGCTCTAAATCCCATGAACCACCATGCTTAAAAGATCTCTTATTTTTTAAGAGGTCATCCTCGTTCTCGCCATCTTCGTACTTCTCTTTTCTAATGTGTATATACAAACAAACACGAGCCTCTGACTCAGACAACTAAAAACAAACACTCTCAAATTGGTACTTAACAATTAGTTATGATTACAATCTTGCTCCTTTCAACGACATTATAATTATTAAATTCTTTTTGAGCAACTTTAGATGTTTAATTTACATTTTAGCTTAAGTTTTAAAGGTTTACTGAAAAAATATTAACATGGAAGAGTTCACTAACTTTGATTATAATCTTAATTTATAATAAAATTTAAAATTTAATTGATTGGCATAAATTAATTTAGATATATTTTTAAAATGAATTCATTTTGATTCACATAGATTAATTTATATATATTTTTAAAATGAACTCATTTTTGGTATTTTGGGGGTATGAGAAATTTCATCTGGAATTCTTGGTTGTAAATGGATGTCCATTTTTAATGAATTGAAAGTAGCTAAAAGTATATATATTTGAAAGATAGAAAACAATCACACAATAATGACATCAACACTATGTTAATTGTGGAAAATGTACTAATTGAAGATTGTGAAATGTTTTTTTTTTATGAACTTTGGACTTTTATGACTTAGATCTTAAGCATAGTTTTTTTTGGCATTAGAGATGGAAAGGGGTGTTTAATGTGTTAAATATTTATATGTACTTTGTATGAAGTCATACAACCTTAAAACAACACAACCTTTACTTGTAAAAGTTTAGCAATATATAGTTCAAATTTAATGTATTATGTGGTCAAAACTATTGTGTAATTAAAGAGCTTTCTTACCCTACAAAATAATGAATTTATATAACGCTTCACAATTAACAATTTCTCCACTAAAAATACATTTACAAGTTTTCATATACTTACATTTACAACATCTTTTCATATACTCCTTGATTGTACATAATTAAAGAGCTTTCTTACCCTACAAAATAATGAATTTATATAACGCTTCACAATTAACATTTTCCCAACTAAAAGTACATTTACATCCTTTTCATACACTCTACTTTTACATCTTTTGATATACTCCTTGAATGGATATTTTGTACATTGTTCATCTTTAACATTTTCTTGGACTGGATCAATCTCTCACAATGCGTGTTTTCCGATTTATAAGAAGATTTGGCCGATCACTCGAAAAGTAAAAGTGTGGATTGTTTTCCGTTTAAAAAAAATATTTGGCCGATCCCTCGAAAAGAAAAAGTGTAGTGGCCAATAAATAAAGAAAGAAAAGAGACCATCTCGACTCCAGAGAAGCCTATTTTCAATAATTTAATCAAACAAGGCCAAGGACCGTGTGATTGGATGACTACTCCCACTTTATTTTTTTTTTTAACAAAAAACACAGCATTCTATTATAAAACGATTGTAAAAATGTGCAGGGAATTGGTCTAAACTTTGGGAGAAGTCTGCAATAGTAAACCCAAAGAAACTACCAAACAAAAAAACAGTTTGTGGACAAAATAAAAACACAGCTACCAGAAAGGTGAAGCTCGATAGTCCAACAGGCTGATTAAGCCATCCAAAAAAACAGTGAAAACACCAACAACAACCAGTAGCCCAAAGCACTGATCCAAACGAGTTGACACGCTGAGTAAGCCACCCAAAAAACAGAAAAAACACAAAAAGAAAGAGCGAGACTCTCAGTTGAAGGATGGAAAGGAGCCTCGCTCGATCAACGATTCATCAGCCTCAAACTTACTGAAAATATAAAACCGCCAGGAGACTGAAGGGCAATTTTGGAGAGGTCATCCGCCATCAAATCGTGCTCCCGATAAATATGTGTAAAGGCTAACCTTGAAAGGAGTCAATCAGCTTCTTGACTCGTCTAAGCTATGGAGACAAAACGCTGAATGGATGAGATGGATGCCAACAGCCCAGTGAATTATAATCTTCGAGTCCCCATAGATTTGAAATCCATCCATACCAAAAAACTCAGCCAAACGTAGAAGAATCCAAAGGGATAATAGCTCTCCTTCAGTATTGGACCCAAGACTGCAGTTGAGCCAAAGGTGATAACTGTTGAAGTTCTCCAATTATAAAATGGCCCCTGCTCCACATAAACTAGAAAACTCCTTAGATGCCCCATCAAAAAATCCTATCATCCTTTCTATAGAATCTATATTCTTTGGCACTCTGACTTTTTGACGAACGAGTCCCCTATTAGGGAAATTTGAGGTCTAAAATGGGCCTCATAAGAGATATAATAAAATATTATGAGTTAGGTATTTTGTGGGGAATGTATATTTACAACGCATCTCTTACACTATAACCAATGCAACTATGGTTAAGTTAAATTGAAAAGATGTATAAAATAAAACCAATAAAAAAACCATCTTTGATATAACTAAAAGTAAAGTTTTTTTGAGTACATAAATTACTTTTGAATATAATATGACGAATGTACTCATAAATTAATAATGTACTCTAAGAAAATAAAATATATTAATTTTGAAATTTTGAAAACATAAGATATTTTTTCAATATTCAAAATATGTTTTTAAATCATGTATTTATAATTTTGAATTTTAAACATAAAGTTAAATATAAATGAATAAAGTGTCATTTCTTATATATATTAAAAATAACAATAGATTTTTAAATATAAATTAAAAACTATAAATAAATAAATAAAACATTTTTTAAATTTATTTTTCAGCTTTTTAATACACCCTCAAAAACAAGTGTAAACTCATTTTTAATAGTTTCTTATGATATATATTATGTATATCGCATATCGTTTTAATGTAATAATTATTAACATCATTACATAAATTAAAAAAAGTATTAATATTGGGATGAAGGAATAGCACATAAATTTCTACCACCAAAAAGTTGGGTTAATATTAAGTAAATGAGATTATATTTAATAAACATTATTATTATATGTAATAAATAATGTAATAATATAATATTTTATTATGATATAATAGTTAATTCAAATTGCTACATTAAGGTTTTATGTATGTATTTGGTTTTGTAACTTGAATGTAAGTGTGTAATTTATGTTGGTATAGATGCAGGTGTTTCAAAGGTTAAAAGTTGATAGTAAAATATGAACCTTAAATAATACTTAAATTTTTAAAAAAAAAGGTATTAATATTAAAATTCAACGTGATGAGAATATATATAGTAATTTATTATAATATAATATTTTATTTTTATAAAATAAATAAATATTTTTTATATTTAAATAATACTTATAAGCTTGTATTTTTTATAGTCCGGTATACATCTCTTCAGGAGTCTCGAATTCAAGAGCATTGTGAGATAATCTATTTTGTACATATACGACCGTTCTTGCATCTTTAGCCCATAGGTGCATGGGGAGGTCTTGGTCATGAATCATGGTCTTCACTACTTCCATGATAGTTCTATTCTTTTTTTCTGCAACACCATTTTGTTGGGGATTACAGGGAGTGGTCAGTTCCCTCTTGATTCCCACACCTTACAGAATGCTTCAAATTCCTTTGAAGTGTATTCTCCACCATTATCTGATCTCAATGTCTTGATTCTCTTTTCTGATTGGTTCTCTATCAAGGCTTTGAATTCCTTGAATTTACCAAACACTTCACTCTTGTTCTTCAAGAAGTGTATCCAATTCTTTCTTGAATAATCATCAATAAATGTGACATAGTACTCATATCCACTCAAGGATATGGAGGGCATAGGACCACATACATCAGAATGGATTAGTTCCAACGTACCTTTAGTCTTTGTGTCACTTTTCAGAAAGGCATTCTTGATGTTCTTTCCCTGTGCACATCCCTTGCAGGTTCCCTCATGTTCGATCTTCAGATTTGGAAACCCTGTTACCACTTTGCTCACATAGGGAAATGATTTGTAGTTGATGTGAGAAAGTCTCATGTGCCAAAATTCACTTGAGTTGGTAGTCTCATGGACACGTGCTATCTCTGGATGTCCTTTAAGCTTGTACAGTCCTCCTTCTTCTTCTCCAATGACTACAACATCTCAAGTGTCTTTCCTTTGGACCACATAAGTACTTGTCCGTCTATAAAAGCAACTCTATATCCTTTTTTATCTAGAGCTGAGATGGAGAGTAGGTTATTTTTCAAACCTGGTACATAAAGTACTTCCTTCATTTTTATGGAGGTCCCAGAGTCAAGCTTGTATCTTGATTCTCCACTACCTTTGATGGGATATTGATAGTCATTTCCCAGTGATACCTTCTGGGGAGAGTTGTTCTCTTCAAGATTTGACAGATTTGTCTTGTTTCCTGTCATGTTCTTAGAGGCACCACTATGAATAAGCCACGTATCTTCTCCAAGTGTTACAGACCCAGAGAGTGCAAAGAATAACACATATTCTTCTACATATTCACCTCTAGTTTTCTTTCAAGGTCTTTCTTCATTCTCATATTCAGCTAGATGAGTATGATGCCTTTTGTTGTTGGTGATCTTTGATGATGGACATTCTCTAGAAAGATGTCCTATATTATGACAGTTGTAGCATTGATACTTTGAGTAATCCTTCTTCTTCTTCTTCTGGAATTTCTTCTTTTAAGTCTTATTATTACTCTTCTTGAAGTTTGATTGATTTCTTTCTTTAGTATGGGAAGTTAGAGCTTGATCATCTTCTCTGAGAAGGGCCTCTCTATTGGCTACTCTAGCTTCTTCTTGTACGCAATCTTCCCATACTATGTCAAAATTCATACTTTCTTTTCTTGCACATAGAGTTTGGATGGTTGCGTCCCAAGGTCTACAGAGGCCATTGAGAGCAGTCATAAATAATTCATCTTCATCAAGGATATCTCCAATAGCACTTAAGTTCTCTTTGATCTGGGAGATCCTTGTGATGTAATCTTGAATATATTCTCCTTTGCTCATCTTGGTACCCTTCAATTGAGTTCTCAGATTCATCTTTCTGTTGATGTTCTTTCCCTCATACATTTTGGAAAGTGCCTCATACATTTCCTTAGGTGTCTTCTTATATGACACTTAAGGGAACAAGTGATCCTTAATGGAATCAACAACGATCTTCATTTTCTTGATTAGGTCTTGTTCATGCTTCTCCTTAGCTTCAGATTCTTCAGGTTCTGAAAATTCATTCTTGATGTACTTCTCAAGACCATTCTCTTTCAGAATGAGGCCAATCCTATACTTCCAAGCCATGAAGTTTTCTGGGCCTTCCAATTTGTCCTCAAGCTTAGTGCTTGGGGCCATCTTGACTAGTAAGTCACTCAAAATTGAAATTTATCAAAAAAAGATATTGAACTTACCAGTATATGTGCTTGGAGGAGGCAAGTTGGTTGATCCAACTGCTTTCTAGAGATCCCTAATCTCCAGTCGTCAATCCTACTTGCAGCACTACAGATTTTCTAGTTTTATTTCATTGCAATTGTTCTGGTTCATTGCCAATCTAGGGTTTGGCTTTCCCAGAGATCTAGCCACCAAAAAACTTCAATCTAAGGCTTAATATATGTGCTCTGGGAGGGCACAAATTTCTATGCAAGCAGATATTCAAAACTCCAACTTTTGTAGAAACCCTAATTTATTTCTGAGAGGGAGGAGGGAGAATTTCACCTTGTGAAAGATGCTCTAATTAGGTTAGCTCTGATACCATGTTAAGTTTTCATATTCTAGACTAGATTCAATAGTATTCAATTCAAAATCATGATAGAATCATATCAATAATCACTGATAGAAACACAATCACAAGATAGACACAACATTTATCCTGGGAAACCCTCAAGGGGAAGAAATAGACACGCGTGGCACATTCTTGAGTTGAGTTGGACTGGTGTATTTTCTTCTTTGTTAATAGCTTCTAAATTTAATATCCAATTGTTTCTGAAATAGACACGTGCAGTGCTGAAAGGATGTTGGCTTTGAAGGTTTGCCTTCGACTTTTATCTTTTCTTTCCTTTTCAGTTAAAGCCTAAAGGTCTAAAGGGAAAGGAGGAGGGTCTTATGTTCAACTTCACTAATTGGTTTAAAGAGTTTTGAGTAGCACATTTCTTATCTGACAGCAAGTTTTTACTAGTAACTAAGTTTGTCAAATAATTCTAATTCTCCATGGAATACATGTGTTGCAGAGTAAGGCTGAAGAGGTTTCCCTAGGCTTGGATGGCAAAAGCATATTTCTTGTTGGTAAGTTTTGGATCTTGGCAAAACAAAATCATTTTCAAATTTTACTATATGCACTCTTGGAATCTGTGCAATATTAATAAAAGAAAGGAGTGGGGTCATCACAATATGTAATACGACACACTTTTAAGTAATTTGTTGTTTTATAGGAATGATGGGTTGTGGAAAGACCACTGTGGGAAAAATTATATCAGAAGCTTTAGGGTATTACTTCTTTGACATGTATGTTACAAAGGCCGAGGATGTGAATTTGAAAGTCAACTATCATTCTTAATTGTATATTGCATATGTTTTTCTATGTAATATGAAACATTTTGATATGTATCTTGTTGTATATGTGCAGTGATAAGTTGATTGAAGAGTCTGTAGGTGGAACAAGTGTAGCAGAAATATTCAAAGGGAAAAATGAAGAGTACTTCAGAGATTCTGAGGTGATGCCTATTTCCCTTCATCGCATTTTACTATAACCCACTTCTACATGATTCAAAGAAGGAAACCAAAATGATTTTCATTGTATGCTTCCTTTATTATCTATAAATTCATTCTATTGTTACTTTATCATCTATGAAGTCCATTTCTCACTTATATTAAATACCCTCAATTGGCTTCACTTGGGAAAACATGTTTTTTATGCAGATAAAGGATGGGTTTAGAGTTGTTGATTTCGTAATTTGACATGGGATGTATTTTTGTTTGTGTTTGAGGTTTGTCTTATGGAAATTGGGAAAGGAATGTTAGTTTTTTGGAGTTTATGATTATCTCTGAGAAATGCTTGCTGGTATTGATAGGGCCTTATAGCCCTTTTGTTCCGGTTCGATTGTTGGAAAATTAATTTGGGTTGTTTACTAACTTTACTCCATCAAGTTTCTTTCCTTCTTGTCAGCAATTTGATATGGGCTGTACTTGTGAACAAGTTTTTGGCAATCGAAGTAAATTTTACCATTTTCTTTGAGATTATATTTTCTGCTTGTAAAAATGTTGTCCAATTCATGCAGGTTGTGTTTGTTCCTGTTCTTATTGGAAACTTTTATATGGGTTATATTTTGATTCTAATTTTGTTGGTTTTCTACTTGCTAAATCTTCCCATTTTATGTGGGATTTTTTATGAATAAGTGTTAGGTTTTGTCACAACTTGCAGCAAAATCTTAATGCAAGATATGTTTTTGTTTTCCTTTTTTCTCTTTCAGGGTTTGTTTCTGGTTTCACATTGAATTGTTAGCCCCTTTTTTTCGTTTTTGGTTTTGTACTCCAAGCATTGTAATTTTTATGCTCTTGACATTAAGTCTGATGTTTTCTCATGTTTCTTTCTGCAAAAATAAGTCGACCAAATGTGGAGTCTGGACTTTATCTCCTTTTTCTTGAGCTATGGCAATAATATTTGATATGTGGCATCTTATTTCCTGTGTGGTTGGTTTAGTTATTGGGAGAGACTGTGACCAGCTGGATTTTAAATTTACAAGTTTCAAATGCTTGCTGATTTAATTTTTGATGTTTCTTTCCATTTGAGTTCCAGAATTTTTCCTTGACTGAAGCTCATCGCTTACTTGTGGGCTGTTGGATTTTTTTTACTTTCTACATTTCTAAGTTCTCCACTACAAAGTGATGTTGTTTTTTTGTGTGGTTTGATTTGGGATGGTTTATTTGCTAGGAAGTGTGTGGGTTCCTTATCAAGTTTTTTCTTTGAAAAAAATGGAGGTAAGAATCACTTACATTATAAACTGGTTCCCTATCAATTGCACCTGAATGGGGTCTAGTGCCGATGGATTACTTTGAGTTCTAAGTATATACAAGGAAGTGTGTGGGCTCCCTATCAAGGTTTTCCTTGGAAAAAATATTTTGGTATCATCCAAAGACTAAATCTGAATCCATGAAGTCTGTTTAGACTCCTTTCAACTATTATTGTTATCCTTGTTCTTGCAACATACCAGATTTCCTATTTTGAGGAATGGGGTATAATATCCACTCTAAAGTTTTCCTTTCCTTTTATCAACCATAGGATACCATGAGACCACTCTGTAGTGCACTTGATTCCTCTTCTTTTGGAATTGGTTACTAATTCACTTCCATTTATGTGCTTCATTGCCAAGTGTGATCTTTTACAAATCGTTGTAAGCTGATCTTTTACTAATTCACTTCCATTTTTGTGCTTCATTTCCAAGTGTGATATTTTAGAAATCGTTGTGAGCTGATCTTTTACTAATTCACTTCCATTTCTGTGCTTCATTGCCAAGTTTGATTAGGCTACAACATTCATATGAAGCTAGCAAGTTTTTAAATGCAACTCCACACATTGGAGCAACTTGAAAACGTGCACCTTTAAAAAAACATGGTCAACATCTTCATCATTCCTGCAATAGATGTAGTTTTCATATGCTAATCCTGTGCTATAAAGCTTTCCTTTTGTTAGGAGCACCATGTATAGAATGTACCGAGCAAGGAGCTAGATTTTAAAGAAAACCCTTGCATCCCAAATAGATTTCACTTTGTGCCATTTATGCTTGTATCATTAAGATTCCAGCTTCTTTTAAGCTTGGTTTGAATGGAAGGTCCAGGGTTCATCTTTTTATACAAACATGTCTTTTATATTGGGATAGATGCCCCATAACTCAAATCAAATGCATTCAATTATGTAGAAAAACCTTGAAATACATCCAACAAGAATATTAGTTAGAGATGCATATTAGATCTCAAACACGTAAGTAAGTTTGGCTTTCATTAAAGTTGGGCACATTCTTGAGTTAAGTTGGACTGGTGTATTTGCTTCTTTGTTAATAGCTTCTAAATTTGATATGCAACTGTTTCTGAAACAGACATGTGCAATGCTGATGGGACGTTGGCTTTGAAGGTTTGGCTTCGACTTTTATATTTTCTTTCCTTTTCATTCAAAGCCTAAAGGTCTAAAGGGAATGGAGGAGGGTCTTATGTTCAACTGCACTCATTGGTTTAAAGAGTTTTGAGTAGCACATTTCTTATTTGACAGCAAGGTTTGACCAGTAACTCAGTTTGTCAAATAATTCTAATTCTCCATGGAATACTTGTGTTGCAGAGTAAGGCTGAAGAGGTTTCCCTAGGCTTGTATGGCAAACGCATATTTCTTGTTGGTAAGTTTTGAATCTTGGAAAAACAAAATCATTTTCAAATTTTACTATATGCACTCTTGGAATCTGTGCAATATTAATAAAAGAAAGGAGTGGGGTCATCACAATATGTAATACGATACACTTTTAAGTAATTTGTTGTTTTACAGGAATGATGGGTTGTGGAAAGACCACTGTGGGAAAAATTCTGTCAGAAGATTTAGGGTATTACTTCTTTGACACATATGTTACAAAGGCCGAGGATGTGAATTTGAAATTCAACTATCATTCTCAATTGTATATTGCATATGTTTTTCCATGTAATACGAAACATTTTGATATGTATCTTGTTGTATATGTACAGTGATATGTATCTTGTTGTATCTTAAAAAATACGACTTTTGTCTCATCTTCACCAACCATCAATTTTTTGAAAGATAAAGAATGGAGAGCAATGAAGGCAAGTGCACATTAAAGTCTCCAAATTGCAAGTGCTACTTCCATTGGTCTATTGATTTTTCTTGCCCTTGACATCTTCCATCTTTTTCCCAATTTCAGAGTACAAGATCCAAATTAATGCTCTTATGGCCAAAGTACAAAAAATTCCCTTGGAGGGATGGACCATGCACGATGGGACTCCATGGCCATGCAACAACACTCAATACCATCCTGGGATGATCCAGGTATCACATGCTTGTCTTTAATCTTGTAGTCTTATCTTTCCTTTGTAGTCTATATGATGTATCGATCATAAATTTATTTTCCATTTGTTAACATGCATCTACATATGTTTCAAATTGAGTAAATTAGTTTTAATGAACTTTTTACTTTCCACTTCAGGTTTCTTAGGTCACAGTGGGGGAGTTGACAATGATGCTAGTGAATTACTACGTTTAGTTTATGTATCCCGTGAAAAGAGGCTTGGTTTCCAACACCACAAGAAAGCTAGTGCAATGAATGCATTGGTATATTCCTTGCTAAGTATACATTTTTTTTTGTTTTTTGCTGATTTACTACTATAAATTTCATGATTCATTATGTTCATGATTGCTATCCCATTTCTCTAATTAGGTCCGAGTTTCTTCTATCCTCACAAATGGCCTCTTTCTCTTGAATCTTGATTGTGGTCATTATATAAACAACATCAAAGCTCTTCGTGAGGAAATGTGTTTTCTAATGGATAATGCTCTTGGGAAGA
>LPNX010002900.1:95544-168960 GCA_001517045.1 Pseudotsuga menziesii
ATCCTCAACCATACAACGATATGAATCTAGAAACAACTTTAAATTTAAGGACCTTTGTATGAACGCCTTGGATTTTCATCTGCAAATAGTCTGTCTAGTAGATAATAAGATAAATAAGATAATTTTATTAATGTCCAACAAATGACCAGAAAGTTAGGTCAATGGTACTCAGAAGTACATCCAGAATAAATACAAGAGAGTGGGAGTGGGAAAGTATCTCCTAATGCTACTCTATCAAAAGCAGAAAGTGTGAAACAGTAAAAGGACTATGTAATTAGCTAACAAGAGCATAAAATAAGTACAAGAGAAAAAAACATGACAAGTATAAAGAGCAGATGTCAAGGTGTGCAGGAACTGGAAACAAAGGCAGAGAAAGGGGAAAGAAAATAAGCAGGTGTAGCTCTTGCTTGGTAGTCTCAGTCTTGAATGAAACATGTTGGGCGTAATTAAGAGAATGATGCACCCAAATTTTTATAGTCCATGCATGGCCTTTAACTACCAGTGATACAGAGTATACACTAGAAAGGTAGCCTAGGGGACTATAAGCTTATTGCTCCTCATTATTCACAGTGTTGGTTTTTACTATTATATTGGTTTCAGTGCTCAAAACAGTGGTCATGTTCAGAAGCTGCTAAGCCACACAGCATGATGGATTTGACAAGATCATTGGGAAGAAGGCAGGGTCTGAAGCATAGTTACTAGACTCGTGGATAAAACCTGACTCAACATCCAAACAAGTAATTTGAATTGCCGACAAGTCAAACTTGCCAACTCAGATTTAATCCATGAGCATTGGCAGGTCATTGACCAGGTCAACGAGTTTTTCGCAAGTTTGATGGGTGTTTTAAAAATAGTTTTTGTACTAGCCAAGAATTTACTGAGCCAAGTTAAGCTCTTGCATCTTTTCCCACGCCAAGTTTTTCACTGAGCTAAGTCGGGTACTTATGGTCTGATGGATGCATTTCAAATTTTAGAAATTCCATTCTTATAAGATTCTACAATTTGATCTCTACTTGTTAGCTTTTAAAAATGAATAAAAACATTTACATGAGATCTTCAAAAGTAAAGGGTAGGCTCCTTAATTTCCATTCTTAAGTACAATACTTCTATAAAAGAGTTATCAGCACAAAAAAGTTAAAATGTGCTGAAATAAACTAGGCTTCTTATGGATGTGTTGCTTTTGGAAGTGTACCTACATGCATAATACTGGAAGGGATTTGAAGGATGGTATGACCATGGTCATTGGCATTTAATGTTAACAGATCCCTTCTAGTTGATTTTAATTATGCTAACATGCTTATCCCTTTTGGTCCGCTAATATGCTACCTAAGCATAGAACAGTAACAGAGTACTCTAGGAGAGTGAATGATGCATAGTCTTTGAATTGCTGGCCTGGACTGCGATTCAATCATGGAATTTATTTATATTAAGGAGCACCATCAAAGATGTTTGTTTGGTGTGATGATTTTTCTGGTGTTGAAAGGTATTACTTAGTAGAGCTCTACTCAAATAAGGTCTTGAAAGGTCTTACTTGATCTCTATTTAGGCAGATAAACTCCTGGTCTTGTCTTATCTAAGCTCTGGTAGGTAAGGTCCTAAAAGGTATTGTTAACGGAGCTCTGAATACACAAGCTTCTGCAAATTTTATTTGATGGAGCTCTATATAACTAAGGTCTTGAAAGTCTTATTTGACTGAGCTCTGTTCAGGGAACATTCTGAAAGGTATTGTTTGAGTGAGGTCTACTTAGGCTCGGTTTCAAAAGGTATAACCTAACTGTGCTTTGCATAAGCTTTTGAAAGATCTACTCTACTGTCAGGTGGATTCTGAATGGTCTCACCTAATTGAGTTCTGTATAAGGTAAGGAAAGACCCATACACACAAATTCTGCATTTGTTGGCCCAAATGCAGAGAAAGTGATGATTCTCCATGTAAGTGACCTTCTTTGTATAAGAATACTAGTCATCTTTTGCATAATTGAAAAAGTTCTTACCAAACAAAGGGGATCTCAACCCACATGATTACTTAATCATTCTCCTAAGTGATTTTGTAAGCTAATACTCCATGGTTAGTATAACCTTGCAAAATAAATTTCCTGGGATAAATAATAACAACTGTAATGAATAAGGGGCAAACAAGAATGACTCAGAATAGCATATTGAAACATGCTCAGGGTCAGTTCCAAATAATGAACAATATATGGAGGAAGAAGTTGCATATTCCATCTAGTCAATAGAGAAAGTGGTATTACCTTCTAGTTATTCAACGGCAGTATGCTCAATTGCAACACAAATCTGATGTGATACAAACCCAACCTCTAGTCTCCAACAATCTTTTCTTTTTCCTATGATATGAATTAGTATCCTAGTCTTTTCCTTTATTTGGGATTTAAACTTTCACAAATCCCACTTTTGAACAACCTAAGTTTCTGTTGATGATTTTTTGGAATCGTGGCAGAGATTATATTTGCATTGATAAGAAGTGTATAAACTAGGATTATTTCTAAACTTGGACAGTTTCCTTTCTCTTTCACTCGAAAATGAGTGAAAAATGAACCTTATCTATGAATTTTTTTGGCATCTGCTTTGGATGTTTTAACTCTATTTTTTCTTTATATTTATCTAAAGAGTTATTTAGTGAGGCAGCTTTATAGGTAAATAGGCGTAACCTGTTGATTTTCATGAAGCAACTTTTGTTTCAAATGATATATCATTGACAGCCTTTCAAGCACAAAATTTTTAATTGGCGAGGTTTGTTTTTGCAGACAATTAAGATGACTTGATCTGAACGAAGATGATATCATTGATGATGGAGTTGATTGGTTGAGTTGCTTTCCAGAAACAACTACCACATTAGAATGCCTAAGTTTTGAATGTTTAGGGTGCCCAATAAATGTTGATGCACTTGAAAGATTGGTGGCATGATGCTAGTCTCTAAAAGAACTAAGGTTGAATAGGAGTATCTCTTTAGTACAACTGCATCGACTTATGTTGAGAGCCCCACAACTTACACATTTAGTAACATGCTATTTCTCCTATGATTTTATACCAGAACAAGCAACAGTTCTTCAGGTTGCCTTCAACAATTGTAGGTCACTTTAGTGTCTGTCTCTCAGCAGCTCAATAAAATTACTGTTATTAATTTTTGGTGAGGTTTTGGGGAAAAGGCATAGTAATTCCAATTGAATCACTTAAGGTCAACACTAAAGATCTATATTTTTTTTCAATTTTATTTTTATGAGCAAAAGAATACATAACGCAACTTTACCAAGCTATAAAAGTAAGTGTATAAGGACGATGTTGAATAACCTTAGTATCTTGATGAAAATTTTATGCTAGAGTGCCCTTTAGACCCTGAGCTGAAATAAATTATTTGGAACTATTCTATACAAACTTATTATTTTGATGAAACTTCAATCATGGAAGTTTGGTGTAGGCCCTTTAAACCATGAATACAAAATACAAATAAGTTATTATACCTCCAGATAGGCAGTGTGTAATTGTAATCGATTCAACATTGAATTCCTATTACTTCATTGACCACTTAATAGTTTGTACCTCACTTTTGCATTGTAATCAAAGTTTTCATAATTCATGATTTTATGCATTCATATTATCCAAAAAAATTCTTCAAATTTGTGTTTCGCCCGTTATCACAGGAGCGATGACGAATTGCTGGATTTCCAAAAAGGGAATTTAATTTACATTTACTTCAATATATTGCTTTGTCATGCTGTCTATGCCTCCATTGCATCGCCCACCATTGCCTCTAATGAACCTTCCTCCATTATCTCTTCTTACAATGCACCACCCTCCATTATCTCTTCTTCCAATGCACAACCTTTTTGTTCATCTATTACAAGCTTTAAAACATTTATATTTTACCCAAACTAAAGATTATGAGCAGCAGATACTTAAGGAAGATAATAACATATTGTATTAAGCTATACAAATATCGAAATTCCAATTATACTACATCATTAATCAATACATAATCCAAGCTATCATAGTTCAACTATCCTATTTGGTTAAGTAAAAGAAATAAACAATGTGGCATCCCCACATTATCATATCACTAAATGTGATATACATTAGAACAACTGTATTTATCCTCTAAAGGGGAGGTGAAGGAGGGACACTATTAAAAGTTAGTTGTCCCTTAAAAATTATATTACATTTTTCTCTTATATGGGTGTTATTCCTTTCTAGGTATACCTATCACTTTATTTTTGTAGTATTTTGGTGACCAAGTGGTGTTGTTGTGTATTGGGTCACTATCTACATGGTATTTAGACTTGAAATATTGTTGTGTATTGGGTCACTATCTATATGGTATTTAGACTTGCAATTTTGTTGTATATTGGGTTAGTATCTTCATGGTAATTAGACTTGAAGTTTTGTGATTCTTCTATTTTGAAGAACGAATTTACCACTACAATTTTGTACCCTACTTTGTAGTATTAGTAGAAAAAAGTGTTTAACTACAAGAAAATGTCATATTATTTAAAAACCAACACTAGAATAAAATAATGATATTTTTACATCTTATCTCTAAGTATGTTAGAACTTAGTATTAGTAATATACAAGTAGTTGTGATGATTCACTAATTAACTAGGATTTTATTTAGAACATGTTCTACTTTAAGTGTACATGACAAATATGAAGTGAGTACATAGTGATCTTGGAAATTTTAATAAGTCAAATGTCAATCAATTTGCTAAGTTTTTATGATATGTGAATTGTAAATATTCTACTATTTTTAAATTTATTGATAGAAATATTTTTTTGCCCTCCTTTCAGGATCATTCTATGATGAACTTGAAGGGTATTTTAATAAACAATGACTTAGTAACAATGGAACCATGATAAAAGTGGTAAATGAAAGAGTAATTCCTCTTAACTTGAGAGAAATGGTGGGCATAATCAAGAAAAAAGTTAGGGGCAAAATTTAGCCCACGAGCTATTTTTCAACCCTTTAAAAAAAAGGGAAAATGTATGTACAAAAAGCACAAGCATCTTCCCTTTGACTACAAGAGCATTGGAGGATTTTTCTTGTGGTTATTTTTCTCCTAAATGACAAAGAAAGAGTAGTGAGAAAACTTTGAATCCAATTGGTTGTTGCATGAAATCTATGTATAGGATAGTCCAAGATGACCTAATGGGTTCACTAAATACTTGTAGGTCATTATGCAATGTCATTATTCTAGGTCACTAAAATACAAGTTTGGATTCTATTAAAGATGATATAATAGTGGCATTCAAGCAGGTGTTGAGACTAAGCTTATATGGACAGAATTGGCTCGTCATTATGTCTAATAGTGGAACTCATCCTCATGGAATCATGAACTTAAATATTATTGGACATAATGAATTCTCTTCCTCGTGGTAATAGAGAAATCCTCTCAAATAAATAAAAAGGAGATTACTTAATGTGAGGCACGATATGGTAAGGTTTAGTTCTTTCCCACCATTGAACTTGAAAGAAAACCTATGCTATGATGATTTTTGTGGTTGAGTAGGATTGCAATGTTACTAAAGTGGAGGAAAACACTTTTGGAGACATGTCGTAAGAGTTTCCATGTTAGGAGGTGAGGAAAATCCCAAAGAGGATAGAAATAATGATAAGGAACATAAAAACACTTTTAATGGTGAAGAAGTACATACAAATGTTCAAGATGGAGGAAAAGAAACTATGCATTGAGATGTCAAAGATAATTCTCTTATTGGTAAGTTTTGGTTTACCCTACTTTGTTGATATGTTGTGTTGGTCTCGTGTAAGGTAAGGTCTAGTCAAACTTGGTTGTTATGATTCAAACCATTTACAACTTGAAGAAAGTCCAACAAAACTTTCATTGAGGGTAAATCCTTTTTTTATTCAATTGTTTCTTTTCATTCTCATGGAAAATAGGGAATCTTATTTCCATAATCCTTAAATTGTTGATCTTAAATTTTGAGGTTGCATTTTAAAACCAAGGATATATTTAATATTGGTCTCCGTATCTATTTGTTTGTAAAAAAATTTCTTTTACCCAAATTAAGATAATAATGTTTATTTAGATTCAATTTGCTTCTTTTGGTACACATTCTACAACTATGAATCTAAAAAGTGGCTGTGATGCTTGGGATTTTTATTTCATTAAGTTTTACTAGCTGCTTACAATCTTCCCTTACGTCAATAGTAGTTTAGTGAGTACTTTACAAGTATCTTTGGAAATTTATCCCCTACTTAGCCCCAATGTGTACTTCTTTTCTAAACAACTTTTAATTTTTTCCTTCAAACTTGTAGTCCTTTGTTATGGGTTGTATTGTTATAATCCTACAAGGAACATGATAAACTTAAGTTCATTCATCAATGCTCAACAATCAGTATCCAACAGAGAGAAACATTCACATCCCTCCAAGAAAATAAATGACTTAAAACATATTAAAATCCTAACATCATGATTTATCCAACTATGTTAGCATAGGATGTTTTCTATATAAGAACATTTGCTCTAATTTGTAAATTCATTAGATTAAAGTGTTTGGAAAAGACCTTGGTAAACAATATTAATGAAATTTGAAATCTAGAAAAACTTGGAACTGTCTTTCCCACAAGACTAAAGGAAGATTCTTTAGGTTTCTTATTTCATATAAAATCCATGAGAGTGAGACTAAAAGAGAAAGTGAGCAAAAAAGAAGAAACAAAAATACTAGTATTTATTCTGCTTCTGAGAGTGAAAGTGGAAGTGAACACGGATATGCAAGAAACATAAAACGGGACAAAGACCGATATTTCTTTTCATCCCTAGAGTGAAATTGAAAGTGACAGTGATGCAAGGAAAATTAAAAGGAAGAGAAGGTAGTAGAAGTCCTTTTCTTCAATGAAACACTTTAGTTGAGGCTATATTTTTGAAGCTCGGGAATTGAAAGGAATGCTACAACTTCATATTTTTTCTATTGTATTTATAAAAATGATGCGTTCCTAGTTTAGAACTATTAATAGTGCTTCAAGGGAATCAATGATTCTTTGGTTAATTATTATTTTGTGTTGAAGTATATCCATATAGACCATTCATTTTTCCACCTCTATTCAACAACTTAAATCAATATCTTATTCTTTCAATGAGTTCCAACTTTCAATGAGTTCCAACTTACTCTTGGAGTGCAATTCTAATGAAATGGTTAGTTTGAAATTTGTACATTTAATGTTGGATTTCTAAGAATGGATTTTCTTTTTGTCGGGTTTACTACATTATGCATTTGAATATATTTGAACACTCTAAAAACTCACACTTGCTATACAATTCTAGGTAGCTCAAAATGAGCATACTTTGTGTAATTTTGAAGTTTTAAGCGTTTTTTGAAGTATATTGTCTAATGCT
Source organism: Pseudotsuga menziesii (assembly GCA_001517045.1). Classification (NCBI taxonomy): domain Eukaryota; kingdom Viridiplantae; phylum Streptophyta; class Pinopsida; order Pinales; family Pinaceae; genus Pseudotsuga; species Pseudotsuga menziesii. Next base: position 102,907 of record LPNX010002900.1, read on the forward strand.
ACAACTTACTATAAAATTAGAATCTTGAAGTTCCTCAATGTGCATCACCAAGTCTACAACAACTCAATTTTAGTTCCCTTTTTTATCTTTTTTACGTATCGGCGTATTATTGCACCTTCTTGGGGAAATTGCTAGTATTACTGCTCCCACCATGTAGTAATTTGACCCTTTTACGATGACTGATGACAGTGTGCCATAAAAAAACATATTTTTCGCACTTTAACTAAAATAAAAATGTTGGCAAAGAAGCTATGATTCTCATTTATTATTTTTATTTTTTTAGTGTGTAAATACTGCATTTACTTTTCTCTAAAATTCGCTCAATTATTGTCCGACAATGATTGTTTTACAATAATTGTTGGTGAATTTATTGCATTCTACATCATTCTTTGCAAAGCGTAAGTTTTGGCCCATCTCTCGTAAAGTAAAAGTGTATTGGACAACGTAGTTTGATATTTTATTAAAAGTGGCTGGATCAATCTCTCACAATGCATGTTTTCCATTTATAATAAGATTTGGACGATCCCTCGAAAAGTAAAAGTGTAGTGTGCTTTCCATTTCAAAAAATATTTGGTCGATCCCTCGAAAAGTAAAAGTGCATCGCATCACATCAAAAACAATTAGTTGTAAGAGCTGTATATTTCTAGTTGGACAATTATCCGAGATGTGACCATATGAAATCCTTTGTCGTTGTGTCTTAGAACATGAGAGACCGATGGTATTGAAGGAAGAAGATGTTGGTGTCGTAGGAGGACATTATGTAGGAAATGAAACGATGTGTAAGATATTACAAGAAGGATTGTGGTGGCCTACTTTGCATGCAGAGGCTAGAGTTATTGTTGCAGATGTGATATCTGCCAAAGAATTGGAAAAATGTCACGACAAGATGAGATGTCACTAGTACCTCAAGTAACTTAACAAGAATTTGACAAATGGGATATTTATTTTGTTGGTCCTATCAATCCACCAGGAAAGAGAACGTGCACATTTTACAGAATAACTGCGATATACTACTTGACCAAATGGGTTGAAGCAATGCCAATAAAGGATTGTACTGTTGTGACTGCTGCAAGATTTATGTTCGACCATGTAGTGACCCGATTTGGTTGTCTGAAGATTTTGATAAGAGATCAAGGCACACATTTTGTGAACCGACTGATTGACAAATTAACTGAATTATTTCATATTCAACATCGAAATACAACACCATATCACCCACAAGTGAATGGCGTTGTCAAAGCATTCAATAAGATTCTGGAGAATGCATAACAAAAAATATGTAATGTACAAATATAGGATTGGGATCAGAAAATACCTGCAGTAATATGGGCCTATCGCATAACCTGTAAACAGTTGACATGCCAAACTCCATTTAGAATGGTTTATGGACAAGAGGTTGTCATGGCGATGGAATATATTGTACCCAGTCTACGAATAGCCACAATTACTGAAATGATCGATGTTGGTGTTGTAGAAGAAAGATTGTCGCAAATTGTATAGCTAGAAGAAGATCACTTTGTCATAGGCTATCATCAAAATGTTGCGAAGGAACAACATAAAGCTTGGCACAACTGACACATTAAGCATAAGAAGTTTGGGATTGGCGATCTTGTTCTCCTATATGGAAATAAGTTTTTGAAGCATCCTAGCAAGCTTCAAACACATTGGATAGGACCATATCTTGTCATTCATATCACCATGGGAGGCGCAGTTCAATTGCAAAAGTTAGATAGTACATTATTCAAAGGATTAGTAAATAGAAGTCGGTTAAATCCTTATCAGTATAGTCGCACTTTGGTCGATTGATAATTCAATATAGTAAAAAAAAGAAATTTGAGTGTTATTGTCGCACTATTATGAGTGTTATTTTCGCATGTTTTTGAGTGTTTTTGACACAATCTTATAATCTTTTTTCCAAGTATAAAAGGTTGGTGCAGACTATATGTCTGTCAGAAAAGAAAAATTGTGGTTGCAGACTATATGTCTATCGCAGAAGAAAAATTGTGGTCGCAGACTATATGTATGTCACAAGACAAGAATTGTTGTCACAGACTATATGTATATCGCATGATGGATTTTCATCGCAAGTGATAGTTGGTTGACAGTTAATTCAAGGTAACAAGAGATTTTAGTGGCATGTTTTTTCGTCACATCAACCATTAATGCACAATAACTACAGGTGAATTGACAGGCAAAGTGACGGTTTGGTTAGCGGTTTCCTTGACATGATTGAAAAGATTGCTCCATGTGATAGAATTTTCCACCACCTTTCCATTTATTGCAAGATCATGTGATAACAAATGATCGAATGTGTAAACATATTTCATCTTCACACCTAAGCTTGGTCACTTCATTGCATTCGACAGACTGGAATTTTGTGTTGAATCGTTTCTCTGCAATCATTCAAGTCAAAGTTGTTTTATCAGAGCATGGCCATTTCTGTCTCCACCACAAGCATTGTCCAAGAATCAGGAACTAATATTCCGTCACCTACACCCATTATGGAAGAAACTACAAAAGTTATTTCATAGTCGCCACTTATTGCAACATCATGCACAACTCACCCTCTTGTGAAAAATATGTGAACAATATGTGTAAGATAAAAAATTCACGTGGAATCCTTAAAGTTCCAAGGAAAAAAACTCCATGATGGCATTCATTTTTTTTCATATGAGCTTCTAGGCTCTCTTTGCATCCTAAAAACTGAAGGAAGTTGGGGAAAAGTTTCCATCCACTTCAAAAATGTAGTCTCTAAGTTAAATAAAAATTAATATCATACAATAATCAAGGTGAAATAAGAATATTTTGTTCTTGTTGGTTGTTCCTGTATATCTCACGAAGTGTCACTTTTTCTACTTGGTAAAAAAATAACATTTGTTTCTAGTATATTTGTGCAATTCAACATTTAACACATAAACAACTTGATAAATTGCACAAGCTTCACCATTTATTTGTTTTTTGTTTTCTTTATGCCATCTATGCCAACTAATCCATATAGAGTACTACCTAACATTAATTCTGTGGGAAAATCCACCTTTCAACCCTTAGCCAACTAACCTGCTTTTCCATGAATCACATCATTGAACCTCTTTGAGGAAGGACTTTTCAACCCTTCTCTAGGAAACACCTTCTCTCATAGACACCAACATGGAATTTGTGTGAGGAAGGGGAGGTTGACACTTCTCTAGTCAATCATTTTTCCCATGAACCACAATATGGGACCTCTTTGAGAAAGGGAAAATCATCCCTTTCCTTGTCAACCCATTTTTCCCAAACCATGATATGGATCCCTATAGAAGAGGAGGCGGTCAATCCTCCCCCGATCAACTTCTCTTGCAAAGGAAAAAATATGGAACCTTTAAAAGGAGGAGCATCTTCTCCTTCGCCAAACATACCATCCCCACAAAGCCTAAATTCTACTCGCAATCCCATGAACCATAACAAGGGGCCCCTTCAAGGAATGGGAAATATCCCTTTTCCTAGGCAACCCCTTTTTCCCCAAACCATGATAAGGGTCCCTTTGGAAGAAGAGGAAGTCAAATCAACCCGTCTTACTATGGAACACAATGTGGGACTCTCTAAAGGAGGGGTTTTTACTCCTTCTATGAGCCCACCTTCTGTACAGAGGCTAAATGCTACTCTAAATCCCATGAACCACAATGTGAGACTTTTTCTCCTTTAAGTAAGGGGTGGCCACCCCTTTCCTTCTCAACCTGTTTTTCCCCAAACCGTGATAATGGTCCCTTCATAACAAGGGGTGGTTGATCTTTCCTTGATTGAACCCCATCCCATGGAACAAAATATGAGACTCTTAAGGAAGGGGCATATTCTCCTTCTCTTAACCTACCTTCACCATAGAGCCTAAAGGCTTCTCTCAATCCCATAAAAAAACACAAGACCCTTTAAGGAAGGGGTAGTCGTTCCTTTATCGATCAACCTCTTTTTTTCAAACCATGATAACATCCTCCTCAGAAGAAGGGTGGTTGATTTGACCTTCTTCTCATGGAACACAACATGGGACTCTTTAAAGAATAGGTGTATACCCCTTCTTTCAACCTGCGTTATCTAGAGATCCTAAAGGCTACTCTCAATCCTTTGTACCACAATATGGGACCCATTTAAGGAAGGGGTGATAATCCCTTTCTCAAGAATCCCCTTTTTTCCCAAACCATGGTGAGCATCACTTCCAAAGAGGGGGAACTTGAATCAACCCCTATTCCCATGGAAAACAATATAGGAATTTATAAAGAAGGGGAATCTACTCCTTCTCTGAGCCTACTTTCCCCATATATCCATAAATGATACTCTCTATCCCTTTAACCCCAAGACATGACCACTTCAAGGAAGGAACAGTCTCCCCTTTCCTTATTAACCCCTTTTTCTCCAAACCATGATAAGGGTACCTCTAGAGGAAGTGGTTGTCCAATCAACCCCTCTTTCCATGGAACACAATATAGGGATTTCTAAAGAAGGGGCATCTAATCCTTTGTACCTAGTTTCCCCACAAGGTTTTAAAAGTACAACATCATGAGTCGTTCTTCAAGCCAATCTTATGCAGCCAAGATTGGGCCTCATGTGTTGAGGTAGGGATCCCGAGTTGGACTCAGGAACCTGGAGTAGATTTCTTGGGTTGGACTCTAGAATGACTAAGCCTTTAGTTGTAAAAGGTTATTCCTCATGTGTTGAGGTGAATGCTTTGATATATCAAAGTGTTGATGATTGATTGGCATAAATTAATTTATATATATTTTTAAAGTGAATTCATTTTTTGTATTTTTGGGGATTTGAGAAATTTCATCTGGAATTCTTGGTTGTAAATGGATGTGTATTTTTAATGGATTGAAAGTAGCTAAAGCAATAAATTTGATAGATAGAAAACAATTACACAATAGTGACATCAACTATATGTTAATTGTGGAAAATATACTAATTGAAGATTGTGAAATGTTTTTAATGAACTTTGGACTTTTATGACTCAGATCTTAAGCATAGTTTTTGGCAATATAGATCAAAAAGGGTATTTGCTAATCACAAATCTGTTAACTATTTACATGTACTTTGTATGAATTCATACAATCTTAAAACAACACGACCTTTACTTGTAAAAGTTGAGCTATATATAGTTCAAATTTAATGTATTATGTACCCTTCAAAATAATGAATTTATATAACGCTTCACAATTAACATTTTCCTAACTAAAAATACATTTACATCTTTTGATATACTCCTTGCTTGGATGTTTTGTACATTGTTCATCTTTAGCATTTTCTTAGACTTGTACTTTCTAAACCTTTACTCTTTGAGGTGCAATTGCTTTTAACACGGAAAGTGTTATTTATTATACTGAAGGTGTTATTTAAGGGGTTGGTTCCTATATAGGTTTCCTCCCTCCCTTACCTCTCACACATCGACAAACGCATGACACACTAAGAAAAACCCCAATTTTCACGACAAATGACACAACAGGATCTTGAACTCTTTGAACCTCTTCCTGGTTGGGATTCGGATTGAGGTAACTTATACTGCAATACAAGTGAAGAAGAATATTTTCAGGTGCCATACCTGTATTTCATCTTATCGTTCGAACCTCAAATTACTATCATGAATCTCCCACCCAAAATCACACTTTACTAAAGATGGATCCGGCCATCACCAAACTCAAAAAATCACGGATTACTTAATGATCAGACAGTGGTGTACAGTATCAACAGATGAAGATGAGGACATTTCAACTTTAAATTTCTTTCCCGACCTGATCCCGACACGCAAGCCAACATCTTGAGAATTCCGATGAACATATTTTGAGATTGTGATTCGTTGGGTGTAATTGTCAAACCATAAAGCTTCAGGCTGGAATCATGGAAGAAGAGTGGAGGGTTTTAATAAGATTTTAGGTGAAATCACACTCCACCATCACCATCTGTCCTTGAAAATATTCCACGATATTGGTCGGTTTGACTGTTGCATTACTTGAATCTCAACACACGTTGCCTTCATCTTTCCAGGCTTTTGCTTAAGAATATTGGAAGCTTTAAACTAAACCTCTTTAACCTACTTTTCCATTACTCTCCCCACGAAACGAGAGTCATACCTTGAGAGGTTACTTTCAAATCTCTTCTTCTAAGATTTTAACTAAAATGACATCAATCTTATCGATTCCCTTTCTAAAACAATATTACAATTTTATCGAATTCCCTTTCCAAAAAATATTACAATGACATTAATCTTATCCTTAAATTTTCATTATAATGCTATGATTTAAATATAATGCTATGATTTAAATAGGATATATAATTAAAAAATAAAAAATTTATATATATATATATATATATATATAAAAGATTGGATAGATTTATCATTTACAAATTGGTGAAATGTTATTAACACCAAAACATATGATCATTTTGTATATAAAATATTCAAATTCACAACTATTAATGTCTTGCAAAATTCCAAGATATTATATCATACTTACATCTTTTAAAGATATTATGTTTGTATTTTATTTAAAACTTTTTCTCAAACAAAAAAAGGATTTTTTTTTTTGAATAAGGTAGGGAATTAAGATAGGAATCAAGCCCAAGGTTGATAATATATGGAAGGCCAAGAAAATATACAACCCTACACTATTTGAAAATAAACAAAACCCAAAACAAAAACAACAAAGCCCAAAATATTGAGGGTCCATATAACACTATTAAAACCATTGAGCTCAAAAAGAGAGGCTTGGAGAAGCAATGTAAACCAACCAGACAACATTGATATTAGAGTAAGAAGAGACGATATTCAAGAAGGAGTCACCCACTCTTGAAAATAATATAGAATTGATAGAATTCACCTTCAAATATCCAAGGAACATAAAAGAGAGAACACCATAGAGTATTACAAATAAGATTTGAGCCAATAGAATTGAGCAAGAGAGCATAACCAAAACTCGGAAGAAATTGAACTGAATTTTTTCCCTTTCCCAAACTAGAACGAATGTAGATAAGTCCCTCCATCAAATTCCAAGTAATTAAATTCATAAGTATGTTCGGATTGAATACCCTTGTCTATGCAAAGATATAAAATGTGCAAAAGTACCTAGGTAATTAATAGAGTTTACGCCAAAGAAATGACCAATCCTTGCCATTATGGGTAGGTGGTAAACATCCATCCACGGGGTCTTCACTTAGTGAAACCATGCCATAGCACGTTCGTTCGTGGCATATGAAAGAATACCCCTATTTTCAAAAAATATTGGAAAATACCTCCCAAAATCATTTTTTTTAACTCCCTCCCAATATGCCTTCCCAATTTGAAAAAACCCCTATTTTCACTGTATATTGCATGTATCAATTTTTTCATTACATTTTTTATACCCCTTTAGATTTCTACCTAGTATATTGACATGATACTCGACATTAATTCTTTTCCCTCACCATGCAAAATAATTATTCATAAGTGTGTAGGGTTCCTTAACAATGAACTAAGGCTACTCCCTCTATGGTCTTTCTCCTCTTTGTTCAATAAAATGAACTTTATGACCTCCCCCACACAAAGATATGCACTCCTCTCCTTGATCTATGGGATATGAGACCTTCTCAAGAGACTAGCCACCCCTTGTTGAAATACCTAGCATATGATATAGATGGAAACAAGGAGAACAAGAGAAGAAAATAATATTCCTCCTCATTTATGATGATGCACTTCGAGTGGAGATTCATGGACCATGAAGACTATGAGTAAATGACCCATATTTGCCTCTCAATTTTTGGGTATAATACACTATGGCCTTTGCCATAGGGTGTTCACTATTAGCCTGCATGACAGTATGGTAGTAGAAATTTTGAGTTCCTTACTTCTTCTACAACAAAACCTTACTATTTATTATTTTTCTTTGAGCATAAGATTAATGGATTGCAATCAATCCTCTCTAAGTTGCATTTAGAAAAATCAAACAAGCTTAGATAAGTGTAAGTCTTATATTAGTTGTGTGACCATCCACATGAAATAGTATTACAATGACATTCTTAAAAAAATGGATTATCATCACAAGCCTAAACTTTAATTCACTTCTTTATTCAATAGAGTACGGAGATCACATACCTTGGACATTGTGGAATAGCCTAAAGAACAACCTACCTTGTCATCTGAAACCTTGCAGTTTTGCTTCCAGTCACCCTAAAGCCTAATGATTACCTAGAAGGTTGATTTCTATCACCCAGTACTACCATGCCTGAGCTCCTTGGTAATCTAGTTTGTGTAACAGATGTCAAACAATGTGTTTAGCTAACAATATTTTTCACTAAATCACACATTATATATATTTTATTGACACATTTAAAAAAAATAATGTAGGCTTCATAATCTCAATGTTGCTATATGATTACTTTATTTAAGATTTTAAATTGCTTCTGATTGGATAAGAGCTTAGCTTTCTAGAATGTAAGGAAACATGTATGGAAGTCTTCCCCATAGAAACCACCCATAGGTTATTTCAAGTGGCATGTAGGGATGGAATTTTACCCGTAATTCCTGCAATTTGACAGGAAAATTGCCTGTCACTAGGTAATTTTCTCGTCAAATATAGTCAAAAGATCCAAAAGGATGTCATCATTCTTCTTTAAAATCCTTAAAAAAATAGGTTATAGAGTTCTCAAAACCTTTAACAAGTGATGAGTTAACTCCCATTTGCTGATAGCAGCATGATAGCAACTACTAATGGTTGTTCTCACTGCAATTTGACAACGAAGCTATGACAGGTTTTGCCATTTTAAGAATTTAATCAAAACATCATTTTTTTTATAATAACAATTTTAGTTATCAGCAGCTTTGGACCACTACATCCGAAAGTCACATAGGAAGTGTTTTCTCCCTTTTAAACGGAGCCTTTTATCCATTTTTTTTAGGAAACATGAAAAATTGTAAGTAAGATTATCAGGCCATTGCCATTTATAAATTTCCAAGAAAAGCAAGCTCCTAAATCATTTCAAACCCTCCTTCATAGTGGTACTCTGGTGCTTCTTACAGAATGTTTATTATCTAAAATATGTTTATAGTGAAATAACAATATTGCATAATGTTTATTATCTAAAATCTGTTTGGAGAGAAATAACAGTATCTCTGTGAACAATATTCGAGCAGATTTCTACTTCTGTCAAATGGCTTTGTCTTTTTTGATTTTTTATATGTGAAGTCTAACAGTTGAAGTTAAATTGTAGTTAGTTAAAGAGAAATAATTTTAAATCATACTCCAACAGTAAAGGGCCATTTAACTATTAAAAGAATTATGTGGAGTGGACAAGGTTCATCATGTTGGAACCTCTAAATTCACTATAATTAGTACAAATGTTTTATCCCCAGGGCATTCATGGCTCAATCTCTCAAGTCACATGTAACATAACGAATCTATAAGTATAGAAAAAAATTCTAACTGCTTAGTATTTTTTACAGCACAAACCAAGCCATTCATACATAAGTGTAGAGCAATAGAAAAAAACTATATTTAAAGCTCATAAACAAATATCTGTGAACCTCCTATGAACTCTGTAAGTACTATGGTAAAGACAAACAACTTCTGTGGAGAATTTACTATGACAAAATTACAAAACAAAATCCATGAGACCTTTGCAACCCATGATATAGTAGCAAGGAGTAAGAACCAATATTGCTCCAGGTCATTAGGGGCCATTTCTAGGCTCAACTATGAACCATGCACTATGTAGCATTTGGTTTTAAACTTTTAAAATCTCTCGTAACCAAGCTATCAAAATGATAGACATAAGGCTCAACTATGAAACCTACACCATCTAACATTTGGTGTTAAACTTTTAAAATCTCTCTTAATCAAGCTATCAAAATGACAGGCCTAATGAAACTGGGTACCTTACTAATACTAGGTACCTTGAAAACTGATAAGAGGTACCTTGAAATAGATAAAACTAATGGCATGGGTACCTTGTAAAAAGGCCAAAACAAGAACCAAACTAATGATAATGGATCACTTCTGAAAGATAACACTGTCATGATAATGGATACCTTCTGAAAGATAACCTGCACCATCTAACATTTGGTGTTAAACTTTTCAAATCTCTCTTAATCAAGCTATCAAAATGACAAGCCTAATGAAACTGGGTACCTTACTGATACTAGGTACCTTGAAAACTGATAAGAGGTACCTTGAAATAGATAAAACTAATGGCATGGGTACCTTGTAAAAAGGCCAAAACAAGATCCAAACTTATGATAATGGATCACTTCTGAAAGATAACATTGTCATGATAATGGATACCTTCTGAATGATAACACAAACATACCAAGGAGGTCCCCTCTTGAAGATTTGATGAAGCCCTTTTTGAAATGTTATGTGATTGAATGCCCCCATGAGAATTTTCTTGAGAAGACCTTTTCTCAGAAGACAAATTGCTCCAACCACGCTCTTTGACTAGCCCTGTGATGCTTGACCAGTATTGTTATGAATAAGCAATAAACAGCTTGATAAAACAATGACTGCTCCTACAATTATAGTTTGACCAGTCATAAGATAAGTGTTTGGGGCTAAACCATGGTCCATGTATAAGCTTAAGCCTATTCATTCACTCTGTAACTTCCTTTGCAATTATGTTGTGTACCTTTATAATCTAACCCAATCCACAATTTAGTCAAAAGAAAATATATGAATTCTATTTAAATCTGAAAGTGGGAATGGGTACTTAAAACTAGATTAGTATGGAAAGCCCCTAATTACTGGATTAGGATGGGAAACCCCTAATTACCAACATGTTGTACTGTAATTTGACTTTATTGCTCCTCATTGAATTTTTTATGTTCGTAGCTGACAACCCTATATAACAAAACTTATCAAACTTGTTGAGCATTATATTTAATAACATTCATTTAATGTGGTGGGCATCATATTGGAGTTTTTTACACAGAAAATAAACAGGTACCAAATATATAGCAATTTTTTTTTTAATTTTAAATATGATAGGGGAAGAGGAAGACGTACCAAATTTTTTTTTAAAAATTGGATCTTCCTAACATGCCCTGTGTCAATCCCATAGCATCTTGTACAAAAATTAATGGCCTAGCCAAAAACATCTAAGATTATTATGATATTTAATGAATCCAATTCCACCAAAAACTACCTATTTAGAACCGTGAATCCAAAAGTTAAATTGATGTTACCCAAACTACCTATTTAGAACCAAGGCTACCCAAAACTGTGGACAAAATGTATGTAACCATTTAAAGAAATTTCCTTCAAGATTTAAATCACAACTGATTAAATAATTTAAACTAACTAGAATTTGTTAACATATATAAACAACAGAAGCAAAATGGAAAACAGACCTTCTCAATAACACATACAAAAAATTTATGCCCTTCAAATATGTTTTATATTAAAATAATATACAAGCATGTAAGGGCTCCCTTACTGGGAAAATGGCCCAATGAAGAAAATACAATCTACAACAAATCTAGCAAATTTGTCCCCTTGAGAAAATCTTCTTACTGCAAATCTGCCCCCCAATAAAAACCCCTGCACCTGCTGCTGCCTTGTATTTCCTACAGAAAATGGCCTAAGGCTTGTTGTACGAACAGCCCTGTACGACTGTCCCTACAAATATGAAACCTGCACCAAGTTGGCATAGCCTCCTGCAACATCTTCCTGGTCATTATACTCTTCTTCCTGGCAAATCCAGATATTAAAAGTCTTTCTCTACTATCAAGAATGAATCACTTACTCAATGCTTGTGTGTTTGTGGTATGTGTCTTCTCCTCTCACCTTGGCTTCCTTTTTATAATCTTGATCCAAAACCCTAACCTCCTAAGTGATCAATGGTTGAGATTAGATCTCCCCCTCACTTGAAATAATGGCTAAGATTCATTTAATTAACTCAAATCACTAATGCCAAAAACTTAGGCGTTTTATTAAACTAAACTCAATTAATTTTAAAATGACATTAACTTTAATAATTAAATTAATAAAATTTCCAAATTACTGAGAGGTTTTAATGACGACTTCCTCAAGTTAGACACAAACTCATGTGGAAATACATGTCCCAGCTACAAACTTCAACACTAAGTACATCAGTGAGATAACAAAGTTGGAGCGCTAAAGTGATGAGAAATCTTTAAAGGATATTGAAGTTCAATGAGAGGAGCTTTATTTTCAAGATTTGTCAACATTTACAAATGAATATCACAAGGCTAAGGTTTTTGTTTTAGGGGAGAAGAAGAGGGCCTTATAGGATGAAAAAAGAGGTTGTAGTTATAAAAGTCAAGCACTTTGGCTGAAAAATGGTAATGATAATACCAAATGTTTCCATCAATTTGCAAATTATATAGAAATATAAATACTATTTGGAAGTTACAGGGTCCAGTTGGTTCTATGGCGACCTCTTTTGAGGACCTGTCCAAGGTTGGGGTTTCCCATTTCAATGGTCTCTATAAGGAACATAATAAAGCTACAATAGTAGAATTTGTAAAATGGCAACTCTGTTCCCTAGCTTTGTGTCTGAGGAGGACATTGTAACTTTGCTGGAGAAGGTAACAAAATATGAGCTTCAAGAGATTTTGCATTCTTTAAAAAAGACAAAAACCCCAGCCTAGATGGATGGCCAATAGAGTTTTTATAAGATTTTATGAGGTGTTGGTAGGAAAATCTCTTAAGGGTTCTCAAGGAATCTGTGGTTTCTAGTAAGATGCTGACAGCTTTCATGCCCACTTCTATAGCCCTCATCCCTAAGTTTGGTAATCCTATTAGTTCTAAAGAATTCAAGCCAATTTCATTGTGTAACTGTATCTATAAAATTAGTTCAAAAGTAATTGCTAAATGGATAAAGGCTCTACCATCTAGGTCCATTCTCCAAGAATAGTTTAAATAGTTCACTGGATGGTATATTCATAAGGTTGTAGGGGTGGCTCAGGAAGCTTTTCATTCAATTGAGGTAAAGAGGTTATGTGCTATGGTGATAAAATTTTACCTGTCTAAACCATATGATAGGGTCAACTGGCTCCATTTGAGGTTGTTGCTCATTTACTGGGGGTTTGATCTACACTTTGTTAATTAGGTTATGAATTTCATTTCATTGGTTTCTTTCGTTCTATTGAAAAATCTTCAAGCATGTTAGGGGTTTGAGGTAGGGATGCCCTCTTTCCTCTTTGTTGTTCTTGTTGGTAGCAGAAGGGCTTAACAAAGCTCTTTTAGAGGCCACAAAATTGGGGGATTTTAGAGGTATAAAGGTGGGAACCAAATTATTTTTGTCTTGTCTTTTGTTTGTGGATGATATTCTTCTGTTTTGCGATGGTTTGCACAAAGATGCTAAAAATTTAAGAGAATTACTGGACCTATATTGTCTAGCTAATGGAATGCAGATCAATGTAGGAAAGTCCTTTATGGGGCTTGGAAAAGAAAACAAAGTTCTATTTATGCAATTTTTTCCTTTTCTCAAGTTGAATGTCACAAGGGCATTAAATATTAGGGGTTCTCCTAGTACATAATTAAGGTTGTAAAAGGTGATCAGCCCAAGTGGCAGGCCGCCCAGTTTCCACAGCTATCTTTCCTTGTTCTAAGATAAAAAGCATCACACAATAGTCATTTTTAGACAAAACCAAATGCTAATGTCACTTCATTGCAGAAACCACAAATAAAGCACCAGGAAACCAAAAGCAAAATGTCAATGTATACTTACTAGGTTTTTCCATTTATGATAGAGCCTTGTCATGTCCTGCTTTTTCCATTCTTGCAAGTCAAATATATTCATGCCATATGCCCACGTACAAGAATTTGGGTCAAAGTCCCTCAAAATAAGAGGATTTGAGAAATTCAGAGGATTTGGAAAATGATATGCCCTTCTGTGACCACATCACATGACCAAGGTCTGCTACCCAGACAGTATAAAGAGTGAAGAGATTTTCCCCTCAAACATTTTGTATCCCAATATATCCAGAGTTAAAATGATATAGAATCACAAAAAACATGACCTTATTAGAGATTAGAATATAGATACCCACTTGCAGATTGCCCATTTGAAAGGAATCCTTGTAACATTTGCATGAAGAGCTTCTTGAACATCAACCCTGTTTAAATATTCATTTGCGTATACTTTAATACATGCGTCATATCCACCGTAAAATAACCTCATTGTTCTCCTTGAGACCTGCAAGTACTTTTCAAGAAAATTATAAAGTAAAAGGAAAAGAAAATTATAAAGTAAGCTTCCTATACTTTTCAAGAAAACCAATACTTTTCAATAAAACCAAACAAACATAATTTTCATCTCTTTCAACTTAACGCTCCATTATTCATTGCGTTAAAGTTGGTCCTTGAGAATCATCAAATTCCATGTACAGTAACAACATGATAAGGTAATGTACAGTAGATATAAATAGTAAACAATCATAACCAATATTTGAATCAAGCATATACTCAGATTTTTCAGATTTGATCTTGTCACAGAAGGGACAAGTCAATATAGACAAACAATTTATGTACCTTGCAAGAGATCTAGAGAGGGTTAAAGCATAAGCATACAGACAACATACTGACCCAGACTTCTTAGTCAACAAGCACATTCATACCTAGTACAGTAAATCTGCAAAACAATCATGTTGGGTAAGGATGCAGTCACATATTGCAGAGACACACAAGCATACTTTGCACAGTAATGCTTGAAAAAACACAGTCCACCCATAAAGTGAAACTCATTGTCACATTGGGGAAGACCCCACAGTCCACAAAAGAAAACAGGATCATGGTCACCTCATGGTCACGTTAGGGAAGGACCCACAGTCCACCCGAGAAAACAGATCATGGTCATGCTGGAGAAGGACACATAGTCCACCAAGAAAATAGATCATGGTCACATTGGGTAAGGACCCACGGTCCACTCAAGAAAATAGAAAACAGTCATGCTGGTGAAGCACCCACAGTCCACCAAGAAACAGATCACTTTCGCACTGGTGAATGACCCAAATTCCACCCAATAAAACTGATCATAGTCATGCTGGAGAAGGACCTCTCAAGGTATCACTAAGGAACAGGTTTTTCGGCCTTGTTGAAGGACCCATAGTCCACCAAGAAAGTGCAAAGAAACAAATCACGGTCATGCTGGTGAAGGAGCCACATTCCACCAAGAAATAGACTCACGGTTACACTATGGAAGAACCCACAGTCCACCCAAGAAACAGGCCACGGTCACACTGGGGGAGGACCCAAAATCCAACACATTCATGGACACGCTGGTGCAAAGTGACCACATGGAAGGTGTAACAAGGAAAGCCCAGTCACGAGGATGGTGCAACAAGATATCACATGGAGCATCAACAAAGATCGTACAAAGATCACACAGAGGGAGAGAGTTCAGTAACACTCCTTAAGGTAAGGTATCAAAACATTAATAAACATCACCTATGGACAAAGTAAGATAAAGTATCATGAGGTGATCATGAGTCAACCTAGGTGGCCACAACAAACCCAAAAGGTCAAGGTGAACCATATAAGGTGGTCATGCAACTCCTTTATAGGACCAACAAGACCAATAATATGTTCTCTCTCTCAAGGTACATTGTTTTATATATTTTTGTCTTCAATGTATAAGATTCATTAGTTATAGAAAGTAGAACCATTCATACCCACTCCATACCACAACATGTGCACAACAATGAGTTTTATAACAAGAGATTTCCACACCATAGCCATCTTTCGAATCAACAACAATCACAATTTCCTAATGAGTTAATATGCACTCCACACAAACATGATGAAATTAAAGAACATGATATGCCATTTAAGAAAACATTTAGAAAACACATTTCAAGAAACACACATTAAGTAATATTCCATTTAAGTATTGAAGTAGCAAAAGAAAGTATATGACAGCTCTAACATGGGCATGGGCACAAAAATTTGACAAACAAAAACTAGTTTCATCCTTTTGAAAGTAATATTAAACATAATTGTTGAACTAGCGAACAGTTCAGCAACCCTCAAGAACCATGCTTCAAGAACGCATAGAGAAATATTTGACAATTGATAACTTCACATAGAGTTATCCCAACCGTTCAGCATCCGAACCATTCACCGCACCTGAAATAAGATAAATTAAAATGAGTATAAAATTAGTATGAAATTTATAGAAACGAATCAACAATAATACAAAAAATACTACTTCATAAATAAGTTATAATATAGTAGTACAAAAGATAAGATAAATTAGAATGGTTTGAAAACTTCACCCTATTTAAATTTTTTATGAAATCCTCAAAAATTATGTGGTTTCTTTCTTCTAACTTGTATGTGTCTTTCTTGATATTGTATGATAGGTTTGCTGTTGCTATAACAGATTCAAGTTGTATGAATAGATGATATGTTGAATCATACTTGTGCATGCGTTGCCCCTTTATTCTATTGTACGAACAACATTGAAGCTCAACACCTTCAAGCCTATCCAAAAGATCAATGTCATTATGGTAATCAAACACCCTATTACCATCCTTCTTTATTATTCTTTGAACTCTTCCAATGTACCAAGTCCCAGAAGAAACGTCGTGCTTTGTACTTTGAGATACACCTTTTCTTGTAGTACGTTCAGCTACAGCTATAGACTCGCTCTCAAACAACACTACATAATCTAATCCAATTTCAAAACCAATTGCAACACCATTTTTGGGGGCCCTCTCATCTCTCCTGAAGTATACTCCATTCCTCACTTTAGTCAATCTATCTTTTTATAATGTTGGGTTTCCATTCAGTTGACTAACCAAACAAGATTTGTATATGTCCTTTCCATCGAGCTCCACCATTGGTTTGGTAGATATGTTTATATTTTCATCAACGGAATCTAAAATTCCATCCAACTCGTGCCTCCACTCACTTTCCATCGTTTGCAATTCACTATCATTGAGTACCATAAAAGACGAAGATTGGAATATGGATGTCGAATGACCCGGTGGAGAATTATCAACTACTTCATCCACATCTTCAAATGTTGGAACATTGTGATCCTCTATCCATGGTTTAAACCACCAAGAATCTTTTGTGTGTCTTTTTGGATGCATGCCAAGACCTTGTAAAATTCCCTGTGCATCCTCCAATCCTATCTTGAGAGCTTCTATAATTTTATTATCAGTGGAAATTGAATCATATTGTGACAAGACATCACCTTCCTCTACTGTTTGTTGATGCAATTTGTTCCAGATACTCATTTGTTTCTTATGAGATTTATTGAAACGAAGCCCTTGGGGATTCGATTCTTCTTCAGCAACTCTATTAAGGGTTCCAATAGCATGAATTAAGTCAGCAAAATCATATTCCCTCTCTACTCCAACCATGCCACCGACTTTGCTAAAGAAGTTCTCACATACATCTGACCCAGTCAGGTGCAATGCACATGGTAAGTTAGAGTATTGATCATGAAATAATCTCATCAACAAAACTGCAAAGTGGAAATAAATTTTCACATCTTGATATGCCTTTCTACTATTGAAATTAATGTTTACATTAGTATTTTCCTGTTCTCTGACCCAACATAGCCATAAGGTGAAGAAATGATGGACTCTTGAATAATTTCGCACTCTTTCCAAAAGAGTTAAATTAGGAGACAAAAAAATATCAATATAGTCAACAACGATTGCTAGATAGGTCTCTATACCCAATGTCCTCTGTGTCCTACCACCTGTACATCTCATTTCTTTCAACCACCTCTGGACATGCCTTGAAGCAATACGTTGTGCTAAACCCCATTTTTGGCAATCAATCCTCTCTATATCCTCAATTTTAATCTTGTGGTCATCCACTTTAAAATTGTTATAAACCATTCTTACATGGCTAAAACTAATCAACTCTTTTCCAACAATCATATCTCGTCAACCACTAAACAAAGGATTCACTAGCTTTTTTCCATTGTGGATGTAATCCTAGTCATGAAGTATTGTTACTTTAAATCCATCATACAACCTCGTTAGTCTCCACCCTTCCCAAGGAATTTGATATCTCATGCCTGTCGTTGAGTAATAATCCTTCAGCATAAACATTCTTCTCCTACTATCCCCATCTGAGGAATGACCAATAATAGGTCCTAAAAAATATTCCACATGTTTCTTCCATAGGTCTTCTAATTTTTCCCATTGTCGATGGACAAAATTTGCATCAAACCTGTTGCATGTTGGATGAACAACCACAACCAAATGAGGAAGCTTCTCATGTAAAGGGTTTGCAATAATAACATGTGCATAATGGCCAATCACACAATTCTTGAAGGCATCTGTAATAATCTCATAGCCTGCAGCGCCCTCACCAACTGTCACCAAGAAATGTGATTGGCACTTATGTTCTTCTTTCTTACCACAAAAACCACCAATGTATCACTTTTTGCTACCGACATTACATATTTTTTCACAACAATTTCATCTTCAGCAAGGCATACGGGAATTGGGCCCTCTATACCATGTTTGGCTTTATAGGAAGCATAAACTTTTTCGATTGTCTCAAAAATGTACTCTGGCTCCTCTGGGATATATGTCAATGATTTTCTCACTTGCCTTAAAGTTGTAGATATTGAAAGGCCATCTAGATTCAAGATAATAAAGCTATGTAATCTAGTACCTCCCCATAACTTAATCATCTCATAAATGGATTGAGTGGATGCACTATACCTTCTACTCGACTTTGAATGAACTAGGTTGTGAAATATATCTTGAACAAATTCCCGAACTGCATCTTTACCTTGTAATTTTCCTTGCTTATGAGCCTCACACACATCCTTGCAAAACCTGAACACATCCTTCGTTCCTGCAGATTCGGACAACTTTTCCCTTAGAGACCTTGTTCTTATAGACAGTGTAGCAACCTTTGTCCTCTCCCACAAAAGAGATTGCATTGTTAACCTATGTGTAGCATTTTCTTCTCTTGCAACAATTTTGAGTTCAGTTTGAGTCAAATGGTCCAACCTTCTCCCTTTCCCTGTATCTCTCCCATGTCTTTTCATGTTGTTCCTTGATTCGCGATATAATCGCATTCGAAATTCATCACAATTAGGTATAATCTTACAAAAATTGCATGTAAATGAATCAAAAGGTATTCCTGTTTCAGAAACCCTCTTGCAATGAATATGTCTGTATGTACCATTAATACTGCATTCAATACCATGATAATTTAGTGTTCTCCTGGTATGTTTCTCTATGGCCCACATTTTTCCACCACATTGGTCATCCATTAGAACCTTGTGTCCAATCTCTTCCCTCTTCTCTCAAGATAGGGATCCCAATACCCCCAACATAATAATATTGAGGGAGGTATGTTTCCTAGAACAAGATGATAAAAAACACATTGGTTAATGATATACTAACTACTACTAACAAGTAATAATAAATAAAGTAATGTGCATATTCAAATTCAAATTAAATTAAAACTTGGGTAATTTCCACACCTAAAGTAGAAGGATGTGGACGTGTAGAAACCCCATGTAATGGTGATGGTAGTGATGGGATCAAGAACTTAGACAAAGTTTGTTGGGACTTTTCATTGGTAGGCTTCTTCGGTCTCCCAACTGTTCCACTCCTCAACACAACTGTATCATGTGAAGCCTCAACTATAGTATTAGTAGTGTGCTTCTTTGATTTCATTTGTTCATTTAGAGAATTGACAATATTACCACTTGATGGCACCAAAGAGAACCATCTATTGCATCGTGTACATTCCACTCTTACCTTTTTCTTGTCCTCGTAGTTTGCAAGTGTTGCTTCCACCACCTTGAACAAATTAGGCTCTTGCGTTTGGTTGAAATCGTGTAGAAGTTTGATTGCTTGATCAATCTCAAGTTGATCTCTAGCCATTGTTGTCTGCTTTTCTTTGTTACCTAAAGGAATTTCATTAATTCCCAACATTGAAATTTGATGTTGATGGGACCCAGTTTTCATATGATTGTTTTTGAAGTTATGAATTGTTCGCTCTGCCAAGGATACTTCCCCCGTTCCATAATCAATGCCGCAGATTTCACAACGGATCTTTATATTAATTTTTCCATTTTCTAAATATACCTTTAGTGTTAGCTTCTTCTTGACAAACTCTTCCATTAAACTGTTCACTTTATGTTGCCAAGATGCCAATACATTAGGATCAACCACAACTTGTTCCACTGACTTGGACACATTACCAACTCTTGGTTGTTTATGCATAGGTTCCTCCACATTCCCATCAATGTTTTCAGAGATTGGCGTTCCCTCCATTACATTTGATTCCAATGTATCAACAACCATCATGCATACTTTCCTCTTAATGCCTACATTTGTTTTTGTAGGTTTCCTTCTTTCCTCTTGCAATGCATTTAAAGGACATCTAGTTGAGCCAATAATAAATTCAAAAGGATATTGAACGACTTCATCATTCACAATTTTAGAATGGATATCAGCATATGTACAACCTTTTTGACACTGGACTGTGCCAACGGGACAATTCTCTTCACCAATAAAAATTCCAAAGTCCACAACATCACTTGGATCCATCTGCATTTACGTCCATGTGTACCTTTTAGTTGGGTAAGAAATGAATAAAATTATAACATTTTTTCAAAATTTTGGATATAATAAGGCTACGAGATGAGGTGAGTGCATCCATAAATAAATGAAAAACAAAAAGTAATTCAAATTTACACATGCATATTAGTTCATTAATAAAAACAAAGAGCTAGGAAGCAAAGTATGCACTTTCAATTCAAATATCTAAAAAGGATGAAGAAATCTTACTATCGAGATGAAACACCTTGAAGCAAAATGTATTGTTAGTGGCTTATTCAAATAGCCCTCCCCAAATTGAAGAGTCAGCTTCAATGTACCTGCAGAAGATCAAAAGGTGATCAAAACAAGAGATGAAAAAACATAGAGGTGATCAAAGGTATTTGTTCTTTTTGGAATTTAGTCTTGTTCTTTTTTATGGAAATGCCCCAAGCATTACAATCCACTCTAGGAAATGATAAGAACATCTTAATTGACTAATATTCCCAACCTGCAAGCCTAAGCCCTATTCTACATGGTGTTTGGCCTTGGGGTAAGAAAAAAAACTTAGTAATAAGTGAACTCGCTAAAATAAATGAAGAATGGTCCAAGGAGAGATAAATTTGTTCAATAGTCACTCACAAAGATCAAGTAAACCATTTTGGAAACTTCCTACATAAATGCAACAACTCTTAAATTCACTCCCTAGATCTTTGAGATCAATTTTGCATCCAAATGGTGAAGATTACGTAGTTGGTAGAGCTTCCACAACTCAACAACACAATGAAATTGCGGCCATAACACTTTAAGTGACCTAAATCTCTCACATTAGTGTGAATAGGTATTGTAGCTCTAATGACAGGTAACAAAGAGAAATCGGCAAGATTTTGGAAGGGAGGCATTTAATTTCACATCATAATCTTAATATTTGTACTCCTTTTATCATCAACATTGTAGACCTAGTCAAACTGATGTAGACAGTGCTGGAATTACTCTTACACAAGTTTTTAGCTATGTAGAAGATATGTTATGACACATCATTTGTTAACATAACATTTTGGTAAACAGGGCACATATACTATAGAAGGAATAACATGTTTTATAAATGTTATATAATTTGAAAAAAATGAATTATCAAACTTCATGTAACGACAATTAGTATTAAATATAGTTCTAAAATTACTCTTCTTCTATTAAATAATTTAACTATGTAGAAGATATGCTATGAAATATTCTCTGTCAACATTGGATTGGTCACCTTTTAGGTTGTAAGCATGGGGCATATAATAGGATGCATAAAATGTGTTTTTAAGGTTATAATATGCCAAAAATGAATGATCAAACTTCATATAAAGACATCTAGTTCAGATACTCTTCTAGATAGCTAGATTGAGAGGTCAGATAACCAACTTCACCACCAAGATCAAAATACCAAGGAATACATCCCATCTTCATCCTGACTTCAAAAGATGTCTACAAGGGAATACAAGAAGAACCCAGTCATGGATTATCCAGGGAGGCACTTATGGTCCTGCCAAGAAACTGATACAAGAGGAGATCAACGTCTGCCTCAAACATCCAAAGGATGTAAAAAATCTAAATTATGTCACTCTCGAAAAAATAAACATCAAAGATGTCAAAGAGAGTAGGTCAAGCTCAAATTAAAAGAGCTTCATCGATCCATTCCCCACTATTTCACCTTCACATATTTCAGTGAATTGTAAGAGGCCAAATGCCATAGAGAGTGCCTCATTAGATAAGCCATCTGCCTTCTTGTTGTATTCTTTGTAGACATGAGCAAAATCAAGGGAAAGAAAGGATGATGCGAGATTCCTGATATTTTGACACCATCCATATTCTAGATTCTTGAGAAGAGTTATCATTGTCACCAAAGCAACTACTCCCCTCACTTTGGGTTTAATCCAACACATGGAAAGGAAGTTTTGATGGTTGTCCCCTTTGAAGGCGCAGATTCAGCAAAGGTGCTCTTCTTTACTTCACTAGAACAAACTTGTCATACTTTGTTTTTCCTTTTTATCATCTTATATCATAAATTTATTTAAATCAAGTATTCTTAAAAAAAGGATATCATTTCTAGAGGCAAAATATAGTCTCCATGATTGATAGCTCTCTCCCACAGCTTGTAAAGGTAGAAGAATGGCATGTTGGTTCACAAAGATGTCAAGAGTGCAATTTATATGCTACATAGTTGCTTACAAGTTATTTCTTCTTTAGTCATTTTCTGCATTTCTTTTTGTAAATATTTTTCTAAGAATATAGGATGTATTTTTCAAAAAAATAAGGTAGGGAATGTTAATTTGCATTTGCATCCTGTTCCATTACATTCAGAGAAAGAACATGGGACACGTCAAGGTGTTGATGACAGAGATAGTAAACGAAATCTAGATGTTATTCCAAATGGAAGATCTCACACATACATTTCATTCCTCAATTGCTCACATTTACTCGAGTATTTCTACAAAATTTAGTCTTTTAGATATTGCATTTGAGCTAATCTTTCAGCTTATCCACAATTAGTGCCAAATCTCATGAATTCTGTATGCATGACATGATTGTCTCATAAATTCTATCTTATCTCAACTTCTAAGGATTATATCTAATAGTTTCCTTGAATATGAAGGTATGGTTAGATATTGTTGGAACACTTCTAGACTAAGGTGAGTGACTTCTCAAAGTATGAGGTTTTCCTCATTAGATTGGATGGCCTTACAGTACTCCTTTTCTCCATGGAAGAAATCTTTAAACAACTCCTACAATTTGGGTATTCCTGTAGAACTTCCCACTAAGACAATTTTGTGAATCTGGGTTTTATAATTTGTCATTATCAATGGATTTTTGAAACAGATAAAATGTTCATTGTTCATTTGCCCACTCTCTTAATTTTTTAATGTTGGTCTTGGTTTTCATAGAGACGAGGGTAGACAACACTCTCTTAGCCGTCTTGCATGAACTCTGAAGTCCCTTTGGGATATGTTGAGTTTGTATTTTTCCCCATTATGTAATGGAGATGATTTCCTATCAAACCCATATACAAGGTTCACTCAATAGTTTTAAGACATCCAACCCTATTAATTTCCCAACGGTTTTGGTGGTCCTTCTTTGAGAATCATTGTAATAAAGCAGGATGGCTAATAACAACTTTAATAATTTGACAGCTTGCGAGGTATTATTGCCAATTGGGTGGTACTGAGCTTTTAGATAAGCAAGGCAAAGGCTTTAATTCCTCCCAGTGCAGGGTGGAGGTTTGGAGGGTTTTGAACTATGCTAGTTTTCCTCTGTATGAAGAGATCTAGAATTTGGGTCCTGTAGCACCAGCCACATAATCGTTGGGTATGGGAGAGAGCATGCAAATGAGTTGAGGTGCATAACCTCTAGTCAATATAAATAAGAGTTGATTGTGACATCTAAGCAATAT
Organism: Pseudotsuga menziesii; assembly: GCA_001517045.1. Classification (NCBI taxonomy): domain Eukaryota; kingdom Viridiplantae; phylum Streptophyta; class Pinopsida; order Pinales; family Pinaceae; genus Pseudotsuga; species Pseudotsuga menziesii. Next base: position 126,822 of record LPNX010002900.1, read on the forward strand.
AACTAAGAATTGACTAGTAATCTTTTTTTTTTGTATTAACAGCTTTGGCAAATTGCCTATGCCAAAGTTGTAGAGACTGACTACTGACAGCATGAATTTATTTTGGGATCATATATCGAGATTTATGTTTTTGTCATTTATATTTAAATTTTACTTCCATGGTCTCAGGTAAATACTTGTAGTAATGTTTATTTACTTCTCTATGGTAACAGGCTTATCGTTTGAGTTATGCCTGAGTACATCCCCATGCCTACCTTGTTTTCACTCTAACAATGTGCATTTAATCCATTCATCTCTCTATCCATGTCTATGCCTTTGTTGTTTATATTAAAAAATTGGTCCCAATTGGTCATATAAATTACTTTTGGCTTGGATGGATCCAAATATACATATAAATAGAGGGTAAGTGACAGATCTTGCCTACCATTATGCCAGGCTATACTGAAGGCATTCTGACATGCTACACCAGCTTGGGTTGAATATGGAATGCCAGAAACAACAATGTGATCAAAACAAAACTTAAATCTAACTACCTTTTAAACAAAATAGACTCAGAATTTTGATAAGCTCTGTTTTTAACTATTGCCATCTACTAGTGGAGAAATGATTTCATTGACATGCGTTGGAAAATAGGAAATGATTTTTGTTTTTAAGATTTGTTTTAGCATGAGAGTTAAGAAGATTTTATTCATCTTGTGTCTCAGTACCATCCATATTTTCTTCACCTAGGATTTTCCTTCTGCGGGCTGAACCATTATTGGATTGATCCTTACTTTCCTACTTTCTCTTGGAAGATCTTTTGGTTGGATGACTACTTCCATCTTTCAATGTCTCCCACTGTCTATCTCCCTTACTCTCTCCTGAGAATTCAGAAGCCTGAGCTTCACTTAACTCTTTGTTGGTTTTATTAGATTTTTTCACTAATTTTGAAGGAGTACTCTCCACATTTCTGGCAGAGAGCAGTGGGCACTGCGGATTTGATTCTTCAATTCCCACATTTTGATGAGTTCAAACTAAAATTGTCAGAATCATGCTTGAATTTGCATCCTCCTTTACCAAATATCACTAGAGAAGCATGTCAAGGCTCAAAACCAATTTGACAAAGAATTCAAGAAATATTTTTTGATGTTAGAGGTAAGCATTTCATTTATGTTTATAACAATATATAGGCTATGATATATGAAATCTGATAACTATAGATGATAGATATGAAACTTCAATGAAAAGAGGGTAACTTCCCCGATTACTACTATTAATTAGATAATACTTTATACTAATTACTAAAACAATTTGCGGATGCTTTTTTCCTTCCATTTGCAAATAAGCATAGTATAGTAACTAGTATTTCTAACTAAGTTGCCAGGGGCAGATAAAAATTTTCTGATTATTTGGCCTTAAGAGATTGATAGATTGATATATTTAGGGCCCAATTTCATCATGCACAGACCTAATTCTAAAAGAGAAGAAGAAGAATGAATTCAAACAAAACACTAAAAACCATTACTCAATTGACAAATAGTACCAGGGATTATAAGAGATTAAAATCAAATGAATATTTATTTCAGGTTGGGTATTGAATAGTCCTTTTCAATACTCACGCTTGAATGGAACCAAGGTAGAGGAACATGTTGCAAAATAGGGGACATTTGTGTGAGATTGATGAAAATCACTTATCAATGACCTATAGGAGCAAAAACTAATTCCCAACCAACATCTTGTTCTAGGGATGCAAAGGAAGCCTCATAAGATAACAACACAAAAAAACTCAAACTTGGGAGCAATCCAAGTTAATATATGTGACTTTAACACATTTCTAAATTACAATCTAAATTTATCATAAACATAACTCTCTTATTGAAAACCATAATGGGAGATTCTAACATGTTCTTTCAAGATACTAGACAATCCATAGATAAGACTTTAGTGTAGAATTTAAATTCAAGACTAGCTTGGAAAAACAATAATGATCCTGCACTAGCCATGTGATTTTTCTCCCACTCTAACAAACAACAAACCAAATCCATATAAGGTAAGATGATCACCATGTCTAAGGACATAATCCATAAATTAGTTTTATTCCGCTCTCTGTCGAAGCTTTGCAAAAGAGTCCAAAGCATTTAAGTGAAAAAAATACTTAATATTAGAACAATTCAAAATATTTATTGTTGTAGACCATGAGTTTCTACATTAAATAGAAACTTAACATTGAAAAACATGGAAACAATACAATACCTGATGGTACCAGGAAAATAGAGGAATAATACCTACTTCATGAATATTTTTTTGTTTAGTAGCTACTCCTAGGTCACTGCATTCTTACATCAATGCATCCAACTTCTCCACTGAGTCAACTTGAAATGTGAAAAAATATGTTCTTAGGAATATATATTTTCAAATTAACATTAAGAGAAATAAAAGCAATAGAAAACAATGATGATGCCCCAAATCATTGCAATTTGACTCATTTTCTAAAAATCTATTGTGTGTTGATATTATAACTTAATAAGTTTCTCACAAGTTTGAGCATAAGAAGAATCATTTTGAGGTAAATGTAATGTGAATAACAATCAGAAGGACCTGTCCCATAATGTATAAGTTCTAGGGATGACTTATTAGCATTTTGGGCACATTCCAAGTAAATTTGTGCAATCTTAACAAGTAAACATCCATAAGCCATTATTTGGTTCATGCATATGGGTAGGATTACCCTCCTCACAATCAATGTGAAGTAGATCTGGTCATAGTATGAGTAATTATGAGGATGCAATAAGCAATTCTGGGAACTTTTCAATGTTAAAGGAGGACAAAAGAGAATTATGTTGAAAATAACAACCCCAAATCATGAATTCTAGGCACATATTGGAATGCAACAATGGTCCTTTTCAAGTTCTCAAAAAGGAGGGTGATGGCTCAGAATCGCAATAGCAATTCATTATTAAGGAGTTCCAAGATCATACTTAAATCATCAATTTGGGTGGGTAATGCTTCAAAGGTGTAGTGCACTATGTATGCAAACTACATGAGTCTAATCTATCAAAGAGGTTGCAACTAAAACAAATAACTAACTGTGAGCATATCACCCAGAATTTGTTCCATTCATTCCAACTTCCCAGTGATTGGCTTTGGGCGCCCACATATTCTGACAGTTTGCTAGAGGTCAGGTGGAGCCATACCAATCCTAGAAGATTGCAAAACAAGGGAGAATGATCCAAAAAATAAGAAATCACTATATACTACCTGTATAACAGATTGTGGCAATGACTACAACAATAACATGATGCCCATTAGGAATGTAAGATGTAAACCCAAAGTGCTTGCTATTATAAACTAAAGGAATGAAGCAACAGAAACATATATGTTGGAAAATTATTAAAGCAAATAAATTTGCTGATAAAATAGTTTACTAAAGAAAACAATGGGCATAGAAGTGAGTAGATCATGGAAACAAAAGCAAAACAACATAGTAAGGTTCTGGTCTCTTCACTTGAGTGAGCCCTACCCAAGGGAGTTCAAAACCTTGAGGGAAAATTTGTTACAACTTAACTACAGTATTATTTATTCAAATATTTAGGAATTTACATTACTTATGGATGTCACAGCTCCTTGCTCTAGAAACTCAGAAATAATCACTACAGGAAGATATAAAATTGAAATTAAAAATCAGGAAGAAGATTTATCTTTCTCTTTCCTATCTAAATACTCAATTCTCTTCTAAAAGAGCTGCAATTGACCCAATCAATTAGATCCTTGATTGATTTTGTTTTGTTTTGTTTTGTTGGAGGAGGGTTGTCTACCCTTTTCCCCTTACTCAGAAGAAACTCAGCATTGGGGTCTTTTTATTTCTCTTGCCGTCGGATCTAATTCACATTTCAAACAGATTTGGGGAAGATTGGTAGCTTGTTCAATCTCTTCCATTAATGTTGTAGACAGGATCCCCCAAATTTTGTTCCTTAGTTCTTTTGATCTGAGTTCTTGGATTCTAAGGGAAACCTATTGGGTCAATTCTCTCTGGCTTCATTGTTCAAGTTTTTGATGAAAGCTGCAATAAATGTTTCCCCATTGACAACAAAATCATTAATACATGAAAGAAAATTCAAACCACAAATTATTCACCCAAAAACACTTTAGACACCAAACATTATTCATATTCTTATGAAAATAAGCCAAATTCATTCATTCATTAGAAATGCTAGCAATAATTTAAATGGCCATTGGAATTAGAAAAGCTCAAAAGGTCTTTAGTTAAATAGGTCTATTAAAGTTATTTAGTTAATTAGATGGTGACTAGATGACAATCTAGGGGTCCATTATGAGGTCTGGTGAAACATTTCACCAGACACCTCTCCAGTCTTCTGATTTCTAGGTCGTATTACAATTTTCTATTTTAGTTTCACATGCTATGGGGGCAAACATGAACATGCTGATATTTTCTGAAATAATTTTGAATAGATTCTGTACAAGTTTGTGGTTCTGTTCTAGAAAGGTATGCTCATTTTGCAATATCAAATATTTTAAAAGTTTCTTTTTTACCAGTTTTTAATGTTTATAATATATATAAATGATAAAACCCAAAAAGTTGCACATTTGTTCCCAGAAAATTGCTCCTGGGAGATTACAAATACTTGTGAATTTTGTGCACAAATTAGGGCAGGTTAGTTGTTGTCCAGTTGCAGGCGGATTTTTGTTTGGACTTTTGTCTGCTAGAAATTTGTTACCTAGGAGAGTTGTGAAGGCATTTCCATTTGTTCCAAGAAGTGTAGTACATTCATTTGAATGGAAGCGTTGTTCCTACAATCTCGAACTAGGTAAACAAGCAGTGCACTGGCTACCTCAAAATATCCTGTTGGAAGATAATAAGCAACCCAAATGACATAGGCTTAAAGCATGGACACTACCCAACAATAAAAGGCCATAGGCTATACAAAGCAATCAATCTAGTGGGCAACAAAATCTCCATAGGGCTTGTTGGCGGTCAACAACAACCCCTTCATTTTTCCATTAAAATGAACGTAGATCAGCTCTCTTTTATGATTTACCTATTAAAGATTATAAAAGAGTGCCTTCAAAATCTGTGATTCTGAAGGTACTCTCAATTGTAGAAGAGTCAAGTGACATATTAGAAGATTATTAAAATATGTTCATAAACTGGATAATTAGCAGTTGTCAGTTTCATAAATTTTTATATAATCAATTCTATCATTAATTAATCTATCTGATTATATATGTTTAAAGGGATAGTATGCTAATTGGGGTTCAACGAAAACACATTTTGAATTTGTTTGAAGCTGGTTATTGATAAGATATTATAAGTTCTTAAAATCCCTAGAACTAAAGGTGACTTATTAAATTAAAACTCTTATTAAACCTAAAGTTCACATTTCATATGTAACTCAAATATCTTACCATGACTTTGTAAAATTGTGCATATATATAGCTAGTGGAAAAGCAAATAAATGAGTATCATTTTGACATCTTCATATGTTATAGTTTTATGGCTTTGTATCCTATCAAATTCGATTTAGGATATTAATGGATAGGATTTTGTAAAGTTTTAAACTATATTTCAAAATGAAACTTTATGTATATACATGGCTTAAGTGTTAATTCGGATCATTAGTTAGTTGTAGTGCAAACATTAGGGTTTAATAAACACTACCACCATTCACGTATAATCCGGAATAAATCATCAATGGACTGTTTTTATGAGGATACATGACCCATATGGCAAATAATTAACACCTGTTACTTCGATCGTTGCGTTGGCATGAAGATTTGGCTAACACCCTTTGTTTAATCGACAGCTATGAATGTATTAATGAATCGTATCAGCAGGATTTAATGTTGTATATGACTGTTAACCAATCCATTTCATAACGTTGTACGATCTCATCATACCAAACTGTGTGTAATCAATGTCTCGATTTACGATTCATCAATCGAATGATCCCTGATATGTAGAATTGGTTAAGATTTACGGTTAGTTGTGGCTAGTCATGCATTTATCATAGCAAAACGCAGGACGTTGTGTTAATCATCACTAAATTCAGTTAAAATGGCCAAACTTGGAGCCCTCATATCTGTCAAGCATGAAGCATGTGACGATTTGACATTTCGCCTCATGTCTTTCACCTGGGTGCCTATCCCTTCCCTCTTCACAACTCCATTCATTCCATTTCGCAATCCGGATAGTAGTAAGGAAGCTATGGCTCCGCTGAGTTGTTTTGAAATCTCAGGGTTAGAGCTTGTTGAAGCAGATGAGAAGGTTTCCCTGCTATTTGAAAAGGTTCAAAGGGGTCAGTTCTTTAGGTGCTTTGATGGCCATAACGTGAAGGTTACCAAACTGTTTTCTCTGAGTTTCGGAAAGAAAACGTAGCACAGATTGGGGATTTCAGGTTTATCATTGACGAAGACAAAATTGCAGAGGCCACGAAGCTCCCACAAACTAGAGAGCGATGGTTTAAAGGTGGGAAAGTGAACAAGAATAAATGTCAGTCCTTGCTGTTGCCTTTGCCGGCCAATGCAAAACTGAAGATTTGGGTTTCGGTCAGGTTCCTGAAGCCAGAATGGTGAGCCTTATACGAGATCTTGGTCAGGTACGTATCGTGCGATCGATGATTTTCTCACCTACATTATTATCACCTACGACTACTGTTAACATTAAAAGGCTGTAAACTTAATCTGTCGTTCTACCTATGGAAAAGTCTGAAAAAAAGGTTGCATTCAGTTCAAAGTTTCGATAATCCTGATAGAGGTCTATTTCATCATGGTTTAGTCAAAATTATAATACAGCATCAACTGTCTCTTAATGGTAAATTGTGGGATGAATTTTTAATTGAATGTCAATTGGGGTCGACTCAATATTGGCCAAACCCTTCCCCAAAGACACGTAGGAAACGAAAGGCTACTATAAAATCCAAAGTGAGTAATATTCATGAGGTTGAATCAAAGGGTAAAGAGCTTCAGGAAGCCATTATACCCATAAATACTGGTATCAGTGATGATGGGGTCGGGAACGTAGCTCCCTGTTACTCTGAAGCAACCTTGAACCAATCCCCATCTGACAAACGCTGTAGTACTCCTGCAAAAACAGAGGACAGGTTAATAAAAAATGAAGATATTAATGCTGTTGATTATAAAAATCTCTCCGAGCCAAATACTCCTCGTAAACATGGCAATGAGTCTGTGCATAAACTAGAACAACTAGCACAAGTATGCTGTGACAGAGGAGGTTTTGAATCAAAAAATCTTGTGTTTGTTCGTTCGAGGAGAGTTACTAGAAGCATGAATAATGCACCTACAGCTTTTGTTCCTATGACTAATCAACAGGGTACTCAGCCTTCGATTGTCCATATTGAGGACGACGTTCCATCGTTGGTTCCCGAAACTACTCATATAAATGAACCCACTCTTATAAAGGATAATAGTGCAAAATTGGTTAAAAAAATTACAGAGTCGGGTAAGGCAAAAGTTTCTCCATCCTGTATGGATGCCTATGGTTCGGGTCTCGAGCCATCTTTTATGAGTTTTCAATCACCTGGTCTAAACATAGATAATCCTGATCCTCCTCGGGTAGCTGATTCGTGTCATGACAACGAAGAAGAAACTCTTCAACAAGTTCTAGACAGGGTATACGAGACTAAGATTATAGAATTGAAAAATGAACTTAAACAATGTCAAGCTAATGTAAATTTAAAGGAGGAGGAAAATAAGACGTTCAGAGAAGAATTATTAAGTTGGATCAACAGGTGGAAGGAAGTGAACATCAAAAAGAACCAATACAAAAAGGAAAAAAAATCAATGATATGTACAAATCAACATTTGCTTGAACAAGTAGAAAAGCAAAAGCTAGTGATCATCAAGCATAAAGCCAAACTAACCGAAGCCAGAAGAGTGGTTGATTTGAAAAATAGAGCCTGATGATTATTTCCATTTTCAGTTACATGATTTGTCTCTCTGTCAACAGGTAGTAAAATCTTTTTTGTGCATGCTTGTAAAATTGCAGATTTTACAAGCACACATATAAATTATAGTTTCTTTTGTTATTTCCGTTAAAATTGGTTTTTAATAAGATGCTTTTGTTTGTTTAAAACAGGTGGGTATGTCATCACTATTCTCCACAGTTTCAGGATGTATCTAATACTCTAGATTTCAGTTGGAAGACGTGGATGTGTATTGAAGACTGGACTTTCGACACAGCCATGAATTTACCAGTTCCTTTAAACCAGCAAATGTTTCAGGCTAGTTCTTTTTATTGTTATCTTCTAGTGACAAGTGTCTGATGAGAAGAGATTTGATACTCTTTGATAGTAATAGGACTCCTATAGTATTGCACATAGCATTTATGGGAAAACTGAATCGAAAGACTAGTAAGATTATATAAGCTAGTAATTTTTATGAGATAGGGGATGGAGTGACTGAGGAGAAACATATTTGAAATACTATTTTGACACTAGTTTTATTCCTGGCTGAAGTTTGATCTTTGGAAATGGGATGTCACTGGAAATTTCCAAGTTGATATCGTGATTGGTATTGTTTTGGATACTTTTTATATTTCAGTATATGATCTTCTATTTTAATATTAATACAGTATACTTGGTTATGCTTGTGTTTATTAATAAGTATTTCACTTTGTCAACCCAATATTGTATTTGAATTAGTATGCCTTTTTGACTGAATTGATTAGTGTTTATACTGAAAATTCAAGATATAGGGATATATATTTATGTCTGTTAGATATCATTTGTATTTTTGCAATGATCTCATACTAAACATTATCTCTTATTCAAATATCTAATGTTGCTTATTAGTTATTAATTAATTAGACATTTCAGAAAATTCGAAGTAATTGTTTATTTCAGTTTCTCTGATAAGTTATTTTATAGCAGAATAATTTAGTGTGGAAGGTGTAAATATTTTTGTTTAGATCTTACTCCTTATCTTTCTGTTCATCCTTATATTAATTAATAATTAATATAATATTCAAAATTGCTCTCAGCTGAGATAGGATAGATAGGATAGTTAAGATAGTTCAGTTGTTATTATCCTAGTACAGTTACATTTAACAGTTGTTAAATAAAATTTGTGTAATTTTTTGAATAATTTTAATAGTCTTTTATATTTAAAAAAAAAAATCTTCAAAAATCGAAGACTTTCCTTAAGAAAGCAATTGTAGGATACCTTAGGTAGTTCTAAATAATTTTTAGGGTTTATTTAGACAGAAATAACATTAGGATAGATTTTTGCTAAATTTTAGTTTCTCCTTAAGAGAAAAATTCAGTTGGTAGTAGGACCATAACCTATGCGATTTTGCTACTCCAAACACACCGAATGTTGCTTTAAGATGATTGTGTGGGCATAATCTCCTTGTTGGGCTAGGTCAAAAAATCAGGCCAACAGGGCTTAAGTAGAAAAAAGCTATTTCGCATGGAAGGGAAAAAAGAAAAAGCAATGGGAAACTGCAGACTTACAAGTCACTTTTTCTAACAAATAAATCAGAAGTATAACCAAGGAAATCCAAAGCTTCTACCGTTCATGCACAGAAAAAATATAATACCAACCACCCGAAAAGCACATACCATTCATGCACAGAGAAAATATAATACCAACCACTAGAAAAGCATAGCTGATATCTCTAAGAGTCACAAGCTTTCAATCTTGTGACTCTTTACATGGATCTTCAACTTTTCATTCAACAGAAAGCATTTTTCATCAGATATTAAACACAGTATATCTTACCCCGAAGAATGCTATGCAGTGGCTCTCCAACGTGCCTCCTCCAGCACTGCTATGCACCAGAGAAACCCACCACAAACCCATGACCAGAAAACGGTGAATAAATGCCCTCATTTTCCAGAAAACACTGCTACCACTGCTACAATTTGAAAAAACGCCCTGTTATCCAGCCAGAAAACACGATGGAGAAAACGTGGAGAAAACCCACAGAAAACCCAAGGACCAACATGCCCTTGTTATCCAGAAAACCCAAAAAAACGATGGAGAAAACCACGGGAAAAATCTATGCTCAGACCAGAAGCAGATGCAGGGTGCTCGCAAGCTTGGAGCACTAGTGAACAGCGTGCGCAGGAATGTGGAAAAAAGTATCCCCCAGCATATTGGATATTTAAATAGTTAAAAAAAAACCCTTTTTACCCCTAATATACCCCCAATATATTGACTTTTAATTTTTTAATTTTAACCCCCCCAATATGAACAGACGTGATATCATATTGGTCCCTAGGTGACGCCCTTGTGCATCCATCTCATGCGGAATAACATGGATTATGGGATGGGTTATATAAACCTATTTCTCCATCATTCAGTTAATCTAGATATTCCATTCTAATGCCAACCTTAAGACCTCCATCATGATCCCAAAGCCATATTTTCTCAAAATCAATTAATAATGGGTAACCTTTGGCTTTTGCAACTCAGTAATTTTCGCTCTCAGCCTCATGGTTCCCTTCCACTTTTTCCAACACGTTAATAGTTTCTTTCTTCAACTGTCATGGCATGCCATGGCTTTTCGAAATCCAACGGCTGTACAGTTCTGTAGTCACAGCCCGGAATGTCTGGGGCTTCAACGAACATCTTGCTGCAATCATTATCCATTGCCAAGAAAAAAACGAATTGATGTGGTGTATATTTCTATTTTCCCTTCGTTTTGAAGTGTTTTGATTTGATTAATCTGTGCAAATAAATATGTCTTGCCAGGAAAAGAACGAAAAAAACTAACCAGCAGAGAATTTGAATTCATTCCCACAATGAATTGTTGTTTATTTGCATAAGGGATATAGAGGGGAAATGAAATGCATGACCGCTCATAGATTAAAATAAAAAAATGGGGAAAAATTAACGGAACTGAGAATATATTGAGTTTTCAATATGTGACATATCTCATAGCTATATTGAGTTTTTCATAGTCACTTTCTATCCCTCCGGTAAGGTTCAATATTTGACCGGTATCGGATGTGTGTGAAAGATAAATGCACAAGAGACATGTTTTCTTTTTTTAACTGCAAAATCATAAATAGCGGCCCACTGCAAATTCAGAGTGAATTGATGTAACTACACAAAATTGATGAGAAAACTGCAAATCACCTTAGAGTAAGCGTATTCATGGTGTGCTAAGCTCTATAAAATGATGGAAAAACCTACCCATTATGAAAATAGACTCTATGGGTGCAATTTTCATGAGTTTTTGAGCTTCTTAACATAAAACCAACACATTCTAAACTTTGAAATCAAATTGATATATTGAATCATAGACACCTAGCCTCGGGACTGCCAAATGTTATGGATTTCTTCTTTCATGTTTTTTATTATAAAAACAGACGCCTACCCCTGGGACTCAGTGTCGAATGTTATGGAGGTATTTTATTATAAAAGCCCTAAGATTAAAAAGAGACTTGAACCAAACCCAGTAATTTCCAAATTGTAGCGACAATAGAGATTTGCTAGAAGTTATTTTGTGCTTGCTTAAATACTTTGGTTGTCAAAATATCAGAAAAGCAACAGATGAAAGATTAAATGTGGGAGAGGACACAACTAATATTGAATTTTACTCTATGCCACCTGCCACCTATATTAATTAATGAATATTGTCCATCTCAGTGTTAAATAACTCTTATGTCATGTATTTCATTAATGTTGGTCTGTTTGTGGCATACAAATTGTCTTTCATTAATGCAAGCATAGATTGTTTTTATTATTTTATTAAATCTATGCGTTCGTACCTAATTGAAATTTTGTTTCAAGCAGAAGACATGTGATTTTAATTTTAATTTTTTGAGAACCTAATTGAAATTTTGTTTCAAGAAAAAGACAAGGGATTTATATTTTAATTTTTTCAAGGATAAGGATAGTAATAAATGAGAGTTAAAAACTTAAAGTATAATGGATCTTTTTTATTTTATAAATGTATTTTTATAAGTGAAAAAGACTCAACCGAACAAAGTTATGAAGGGGATACTAGTGCTACTAATCAACCTTCTTCTTTCCAAGAAAAATGGGAAAACCACCCTTCATCCATGCAGTCAAGCTGTGAATGAGCTTTGGATTTCCCATAGTTGAATATTCAACCAAGAGTTGCAATATGAACATAGAAACCATATTTGCCGCAAAATTATCCATTTGAATAAACACCATATCTTTTCCAAGATAGACCCATGCGACGCCTTGGAAGACTGCGAATTTGAAGGGACTCTGCGGGATAAAATGCCCATCCTTGTTCAACCATCTTTCTGGTTTGAATTCGAGGCACTCAATACCCCATATGGTGTCCCTACGAGCCATGGTGTATGGTTGGTAAGTCACCTGAGTTCCTCTGTGCACGATAGTCCTATCAGGAAGAACGTTGTTGTGGAGAGCGTGCTTGGAGTCCAATAGGACTGGTGGATAAAGTCTCATCGATTCATAGATTGATGCGTGTAGGTAATGCATGCTCTACAGATCCTCCTATGAAAATGCCCAAACTTTTCCATTTTGTTTGGCTTCGGGGTTGACAGCCATGAGACGGGCAATTTCTTTGTGTATTGCTTCCAAGAAGTCTAAAAATGTTTACATGTACCATAAGCTAGATATTTACATATGGAAATTTTAATATGAACTAAACATACAAACTTTAACACGGAATTTCTATTTACTCGTGAATAACAAATTTCTATTTACCTGTGATTCATCTTGCCAGAATATTTCTCATGTGCTCCCCGATACCTGTAGAAGCCTTAAATTCTTCAAATGAATCTAGGAAGGTAGAGAAGAGTTGGGATGCTTGTTCAAGAAAATCCATATGAGATTCAGTGACTTCATCGCCATTATACTGCGTTCCAAGAGAGAAGCTTCAGTATCAACAAGTTGCGTCCTCCTCATTTGAATACCGTCAAATGCTTCATCTTCATGATAATCAACAAGCACCATTCTATTTTCCCACATGGTAATTATGTATTGAATCATCAATACTTACAGAAGATTGCTACAATAAATCATCAATAATGATGATTTCTATTCAACGCCAAAGTCGATGGTCGAAGAGATCTTAACAACATATCTTATCCAAGTTTCATAGTTTCTCATACATATTTGTATTGTTCTAACCGTTTACTTGCACAGTTTCCATGGGATACTTGGTAGTCATGCATATCATCTGAAAAAAAACTGTGTAGGTCCACCAGACACTCGGTTTGTACATCTGAAAACCCAAACTTCATGAGCTAGAAAGACATTGCACTCAGAAACACGTGGGTGATTTTATGGTTGGTTGGGATTTAAAAAATCAATAGGCGAGGCTGTCGCCATGGTTTTGAATTTTTTTTTATCCGATAATCAGCTCTACTAATGGAGCTAACCAAAGTCCCAGAACTTGAAAAATAAAGAAAAACTTATGCGAATATGAAGGTTGAAGAAAGGTTTATGGGAGTCTAATGAGCAGTCATATTTATATTAGTTATTTTGAAAAGAAATGTAACAATAAAAAAATGACTTTGTGTTCGTTGGATTGTAATTTTCAGTTTCATATATCAACTCTTACGACTCAAAGGGCCTCCACATTCCATTGTGATGGTTTTGGGATCCGCAAGGAGTGAAGGGCACCATGCCTTTTCCTTTACAAGTAGTGAAGAAAAAATATTAAAGGAAATTCAATGGAATTGTTATGTCTATCCAAACTTGTGCCCCCTGAGCTACAATATGTGCATAGAAGAGGGTTGGCTTCTGCATCCATTACGTCATGAAAATTAATCAACAAGCTACTAATCGATATCCTGACTATATACTATTAATATTCAATACGAAGATTGACTTGGGATAATAAAAACGTGAAACAAAATATTTTCTTCACCTATCAACCTTATTTAGCCATTCATTGATCTTCAATACATGAGATTATAAGAGGACCCACGCGAATGGTTGATGAGTAAAATGGTGTCGCTTGTGCAAATTATGAAGTGCAGAAATTTTGATGTCTCGCATAGTTGAAGTTTCAATTTCAAAAGTATAGTCTCTCCACATCCAGGTCAGGTCTCAGTTTCAAAGGTATAGTTCCTCCACATCCAAGGGTTTCGAGGTTCTCTAAAGGTACCTAAAACTTGCAAAACTCCTATAACTATGCCCCTTGGATTTTTGGACTCTTTTGCTTTGTGAGATTCCATTGGCATTAGAAAACATTGACTTATTCACCAAATGTTTTCAAATTTAAAAATTTTATGTACAAAATCCTTTTAGAGGAAACTTATTTTCATTTATGTGGCCATTTAGAAGTTTGATGTAACTTATTTTCACTTATTTTCATAGTATTACTTTCATCACATAAAACTTATATTATCTACACACAAATTTCTCTCATTTTTGAAACATATCGAAGTTCTCTTCCATGTTTCATTCCCCCACTTTAAAGATATGCTTGTTATTTCAATTACTATTTATTTTATTGCTACTCCCACCATGTAGTAATTTTTCCCCACTATAGAGGTATGCTAGTTACACCGTTAGGCGTTTTTCTTCGAAGAAGTTTGGAAGACAACTATAGCTTTCGTCGTCTATGTGCCCAACCCTACTCCTCCGCGTGTCTTGTTGGCGATCCGGTGGTCCTTCACGTGTGGTCTTCTCGATCTGCTGGTCCTCCGCATCGCTGCCCTACTCTGTCCTGCAAGTTTATGGTCGCTGCCCTGCTCTGTCCTGCAAGTTTCATTGTTCATGGGCTTTGCCGTCACTGTTGAGTTTGTCAGAACTACCCATTTTGCCTGCAAGTTTCACTGTTCATGGGCTTTGCTGTGACTATTGAGTTTGTTAGAACCGCACTTATTCGGCTATTTGCCTCAGCGTTGTTTGCTCTGTTCAGAGGTTCCAAGAATTTTGGCCGCCATGGCTCTCATCCTAGCCATAGTTCTGAGTACTTTGTTGGCATCGGCCATTGCTGCATCTGCTATTAGCTTATATTAGCTTATTCTGTTTATCTAAGTTTTTAAATACGTGGTTTCAATATTTCAGTGCAAGGGGAGGCTGCATTTGTTGCGGAAAGGAGTTGATCCGTGCCTGCATTTGAAACATGGTATGTGGTTTAAAATCCCCTATTTGTAACCTCATGCGTGTATTGTGCATCTATTTGTTAATCTCCAGGGATCAGCAACATAAGGCTACCTGATAGTTTCTGTGTATAATTGACACTAGACCACCTCCAACAGTTGGCTTAGGGTTTATTAGATTTTGCAGTGACTGTACGCTGCATCCCAGCTTCTGTTGAACTTAACCTTATTTTTATTTAGATTAATTTGTGCAGCTTAAAAGCACCTTCTAATGTCAACATTAATCTAACATACGTCCTCTTTGCACCGATGAAGCCTTTGTATAAGAAATTGAAAAATCTTGGACAGTCCTACAGAAGAAATTTCAAATTTCAGATA
Source organism: Pseudotsuga menziesii (assembly GCA_001517045.1). Classification (NCBI taxonomy): domain Eukaryota; kingdom Viridiplantae; phylum Streptophyta; class Pinopsida; order Pinales; family Pinaceae; genus Pseudotsuga; species Pseudotsuga menziesii. Next base: position 142,217 of record LPNX010002900.1, read on the forward strand.
GGCCTTGAGCTAGTTTTTGAAGGCACTGGACACTAAGATTTTTAGGGCCATTTTGCACTGTCTGACATTTTACAATGAATTAATGTAAGGTAATTTTTGCCGAAAATCTTCAAGTAAGATAGAACAAGATTTGTAAACTGCGGGTCTGTTGGTTTGCTTGTGGGATTAACGGACTGTCCATGCCCCATCAAGGGTTAAAATTGTGTTGTTCTCTGTCCCACCATAAGGCACGAGTTACACAGGAATGAAAAAGATCCTATCCTAAACAGAATTCTCAGGAAACTATGGTAGGGAAAATTTCCTTTCCAATTTTATGCTAATTAGACTACCCGTGCAAATTGTCCCATTGTTAAATGTAGTTCATAATGGGCTTCTTTCCACAGGCTATTGTTAGATATGTCATTTTCCTATATAACAGTTCTAATATTTTCCATTAGCTTTCTCGAAGCCTCTTCTTTTAGATCTATTTGCGTGCTGGAACTTGTCATTTGTCCTTGACATAGTAGCTTAACAATCTGCTGCAAAAATATTTCAAGTCAATTCATAATTTGTTAATTTTTGGGTTTGGTGAAGTAGTGTATGGTTTCTTAACTTACAAAGCTTGTCTAATTGCACTGAGAGAAGCTAAGTGCACTCTAGATCCCAGGGGGAAGATATGTACCATGCTTTTGGGTACGTAAACTAATAAAAACAAACAGGCAGGGTTAGACACATATTTTAAAAAGAAAATAACATAAAAACTTGACCATTAATTATGATAATATAAAGAATATAGAACAAAGTAGCATACATCCCATCTTAATCCCAGATATTTAAAGTAGTGAGAGAATACACCTGTGTTTTAAACGATGAATCTATGCTTCTCTTTACCTGTAGAAATATTAAGTGGCACTCTGTAAGTTTTTGATTATGTTCCTATCCAGAAATAGGCTTTGCCAGATTTTGAATTTTCATAAATTGTTAGAGGTTTCTATTTCTTTATATTCTTGTTATATGCAGGTTCTATAAGTTTTTGATTATGTTCCTGTCTAGAAATAGTCTTTCAAGATTTTGAGTTTTCATCAATTGTTATAGGTGTTTCTATTTCTTTGTATTCTTATTATATGCACGTACTTGCAAGTTAACCTTGCTCTTATTTTTCTTTTTTAATCTTGATGGTTTGATCAATACTGGTTTGTCACCAGTGTTAGACTAATTAAATAATTTCATACATAGTTCAATAAGCTTCATGAAGATTTTTAGAGTAGGTTCTAAACCACTTCAATATTTGGCAAACCTCAATAGATTTATATGCGTGTTCCCAGTTTTTGCAATACATTTTATTTTTAAGATAATAAAATTTATTCAATACTGTATATTCCTGTCTGAAGATTGATATCAACAAGCTTTTGATGGTACAAACATGTGACTTTTTACATGTTATTGTGGAAATAATCTGCGTTTTAGTTCTAATTATTTTAATTGTTTTTAAATTTACAGGCAGACTCGCCCCGGAGAAGGTATGCTATGCTAATCTTCGTTGTTTTTACCTGCATCAATTTTCACACTAGTGTAGAATAACATGTCCTTACTAGCTTATCTTTGGTGGTTGCACATTATCATAGAATTTTGTTTTTGTTGTTGCCAATTATTGATGAAGCTTGTATGCTTGGCATTTGACCCTTCAACAAAAAAATCTTATTTTCATGCCATGCAAACCCCTCCTGGTTCTCATTGTCTTCCATTCCACATTATCATATTATTTGATGCCATTTACTACAGTGGCATTCTTTATATTCTCTCCAACCTTTATTTCCACTGGTACCTTTTGCTATTATTGCAAGACCACTTTCAATATCAACTACATAAAACCAATTTTATTCTTTGCATCTACATCCTCTTTTCTCAAGTCATGCCTTTGAGTATACAAACAATTGTAGCATAAATTAATTTTCATTTTAAGCCAGTAGAAACCAATATGATATGGTAAATGTGATATACTATTGTGTGGAGACAACTCATTATTTTGATGTCCTTTCTGGTATTTCAGATTTCTTAGATCTATGATTAAGCCTTTTATTGTCTTTTTCCCAACAATTGTTTGACAATGATGGTTTTATACAAAGGTATTCTCCATCACCTTCACCTCATCGGATGCGGTCAAGAACTAGATCTCGTAGTCCTATCAGGTAATGTATGAAGAAACTAACATGATTTTGGATGTAAAAGACCCATGTTATCACCCTGCAGTTGCAATTCTACTTGGTTCATGATTTTGCTAGCATGTGGACATAACTAATTGTAGTAAGTGCTATTGACTGGATTTCCAGGGAACGGAGGGGTAATGATGAAGCAGAGAATCTTGGAAATACCCTTTATGTCACAGGCCTCTCTACTCGTGTTACAGAAAAGGATCTTGAAGATCATTTCTCAAGAGAGGGAAAGGTTGGTCTTCTGGAATAGCTTTAGTGTGTTGGATGTATTTCAAGATTGTTGTTTTATTTTTTATATTTAAATTATTTTTTCTATGTTATGCAATTTTTATTGCAGGTTATTGATTGCCGCCTTGTAGTTGAACCTCGAACCAGGATATCACATGGTTTTGGCTTTGTGACAATGGACAACCTTGAGGATGCTGATCGATTTATAAAATATCTGAATCAATCAATCCTTGAAGGGCGCTTCATCACAGTGGAGAAGGTACAGTGTCTCCATGCCATCTTTAATCTAACATGCCATGGAAAGTGGCTGTTCATTGGGGTGATATGACAGGTAGTTTTTTGAATTTGGATTTTTCATTCTTTAACGTCAAGTTTTTGGTTACTCAGAGTATGTTTCCTCAACTATCTTGGCAGCAAGGCAGCTGTTTAATATCAACATGATGAGCCATCCATCAACTTAATCAGCTTGATCAATGCAGCCAACTTTATTCTTTGCAACTAAATATTTCAAACATTTCCCAACTAAACAACCTGAGCATTTCACCAACTAATCAAGTGGGACATTTCACCAACTAATCAGGCATCTAAGCTCTGGTACCTCACACTCAGAATTGTGCAAATGCCTAGAGGTGCATCGGAATTATTGAAACTTGCATGCTAAATTTGGTGCTCAGAGAGCAATTTTTTACTTGTCTTTGATATCATAATCATTCACTGGCTCTCTGTTAGTATTGAAGTGTCTGCATGGTACATGGTTACCTTTACACTGGAGACCTTGAGTGCTTCTAGAAATTTTCTTCCCAACTTAGTCAATTGTCTGTAGACCAAATTGAGTATGAACAGTATGTCATTCCTCAGCTAGGATGTTGTAGTTATTAATGTCAAGGAAATACAAGTTTGTCCATTGTCTTCTAGTATTTCTCTCTGAATAATATTTCTTTCAATTGTTTAATGAATTTAGTTCAGACTACTCTAGTATATAAATTCTGTCTATTTATGTTTCAGTCGAGGAGAAAGCGTCCAAGGACTCCTACACCTGGCAACTATCTTGGGGTTAAAAGTACCCGTGAAGTCAGTAAGTTAAAACTTCAGATTTTCTATTTGTGAGAGCACTTTTCAGTTGTTGTGGGAATAAAGAAAACTTGGTGCTGTGTAGAAGCTGTTTAAAATTAGATTATTGAGCTCATCTAAAATGTAAACTAAATATCCACTACATGAATGAAGATCACTTATTATTGATTGTTTTTGGTTCTTGTTAGGCTCCTATCATGGCCGTGAGAGGTGGCGAGGTTATTATGATCGTGATGGTTACAGCTCACATCGTTCTCCTAGACCTTCACCTTATCGCGAGGGACGTATGTATTCTCCTCGGCGCTCTCCTTTTCGAGGTGGTGGATCCAGAAGAGATCGTTCACGCACACCTCCTTACTCTCATCCTTATGAGAGCCCAGTTTGAAACCATGGAGCCTATCACTCCTACTCTGACAGAACAAGATAAAGATCCTGCATCATATCTATAGCAGAACATACCATTGCAAAAGAAATTATCTTCCAAGTTGTTTCTTATGAGGTATAAATAGTGAAGTTGATTTCTGTTGAATGTTACCCAACATATATCCTGTCGAACTCTTCTGCCCTATGTTTTTTTAGATTGGCTTGCAAGCAGAGATATACTGGTTGGATAGTTTAGACCATTCAACTCTCAGATGATAATCATTTAATGATATTATATGGCCTTCTTTTGCAGCCATGTTAGTTTTGCAAACTATTTACTAGTGGCTCATTAAGTTGTCTAAATGTAAGTCAAAATAGATGGTTAGATTTGCTCTTGTACTATTATTTTCAAGAAATTTGAAATTTCTTGCTAGGAAAATCTCTTTGTAGGGATGCGTAGATTGACTTAATGATTTGTCTTATATTTAGGATTAACTAGCTGGTTTAATGAGTGTACCATAGTGTATCCGCTATGTGTCCCAAAGGAGAACAATGGATGAGAAATCTACGTAAAAACTAACAGCAATTGCAAACAGACTACAAAATATCATAGTAATAGTAGTAAAAACAGCACCATGGAAATCCCCTACAAGAAGGTTACATCGAACACCCTAAACACTAAAATGCTTATCTTCCAAAGCCTATAGATCCTTCTCATTCCATTGTTTTGTATTCACTTCCATAGTGTATCCATTGAATAATTCCACTTTCACCCTATGTAAACGCTACTGATACAAGAACAAAAATAAATCACTACAACTTGACCTATGTCCCAAATAGCCTAATAGGTAACAAGATCTCAATCCTCTTTTGAACTTCTCAGAATACCTTAAACCGCAATCCTAAAAAAGTACAATCAGGTGAAGCTGTAAGAAATGAGAATCACTTCCAGCAGCTGTAGTCAAATTTTCAAACATTAAATACCCTTTATAAGACCTCTTTGGTAGCTATCAATGAGTTTCCAAACATTAATACTACTATTAGGAAATCTTTAACTTTTTTAAAAGAGGCCCAAGTTTATTCTTCACGCAAATTGTTTACAACAACAGGTTTAAAATATTTATCCCTTTGGCACTGTTTCAAAAGCAAGCACTAGTCTTCATCTTTACAAATCGTTAGTTACATTCTAAAGAGTCCTAAGCAGTTCAAACATGGGCATTCAGGTTTCTTTATATTCTGCAGACAAAGATGAATATCAAAAGTCTTAAAACACTTAAAATTCTGTTTTGTTTATTATCCTAGAAAAAGCCTAGGAATATTTAAACTTTGTTCTGCTTATAATTAAAAGCCCCAGTATTATGTGAGAAGGCCAGAAGGCAACATTAGTTGTCCCATCCATAAATATTTTGAGCTTTCTCATTCACAAAGATTTTAAGAAAACACAGCACACATAAGCAAGTGGATAAGGTAGAGTAGACAGGAAGCAGAATTACAAACAAGGCACACACTTCTCCTAATAAGAGGTTGAAAGTTAGAGCAGTATAATGTGAAACAAAAAAAAAACAATCTTTAATCACTTAAAATTGCATCGATAAGGATAATAATGTTCGTTAGGTTGTCGTCTAGTGGCAACATGGAGAAGTTGTTGTGACAATCCTCATAGTCAGTTGCTCCCATGCGTGGAGTAGAGGATGTGGCTAATGATCTTGAGCCTTGTGTCAAATAATGACTGTCTCAATTGGGCCTTCGAGCAGATAATTGAAATGATACTGGAGAGTTAGCAGCAACCCTGGAAGGGTGGGAGGGTTTACCGTCCGTAAAAAGACACGCTTCCTTTTGGATAAAAAAAGGGAGTATCCTGGAAACAAGTACTTTATAAGAAGTGCTTTAACAAAGATGATACTTCGAGGACTTCACTGCAAAGATCAGACTAAGGTGACAAGTACGAGCAGTATCTATTCCACCAAATCACCAGGGACTTGACCCAGTCCATCCCTTTGAACTCATGCAGTAGGTGGGCCAAAACACAGCAAGAATGCAACCCTTGTGGATGGTTAAACACCACATCAACCTTAAACCAATAACCCGTCATGTAAATAAGTTCTCTCAAAAATCTGGTTAAAACACCGCTTAAGGTTTAATTTCTCAGACCATTTTGCAAAACCCATTACTAGGAAGTCCTCAAAAGGAAAATCCCAAAAATTAGACATTGATAGCTTGAGAGGCAATCTTAGGCCATGCATAATTTAATAATCTCCACTAAATTTCTCCTTATCACAAACTCTAACAGGGTGCCGTGCATCATAGGATATAATTAACCTAAAACTGAGTTGCAATAAAATAAAATAAAAATTTCCACATATATCAATTGAGATCATGTGATTATCACCACCGACTACCATGCAAACGTCAGAAAACTACAGAGGCTGCGAATCAAAGACATCCCAGCATGAAAGTGACCATAGGTTAATGGCTGGACACCAAGAGAAGAACAGATAAATGTAAAATACTTACCAATTCGGCGGCAAGAACGGGAAACTGTGGCGAGGCGAGCAAGATCAATGGGTTCATCCAGGTAACTAAATATTCGATGTGCCGTGTCCAAGTCCAGGCGCTCTACCAAACTTAGGGTATCTTCTTCCATGGATGATGAAGATTAGTTTAATTGACGTGTTTCTACATTTTATCTAATCACACAATATGTATATTGTATTTGCAGCCTCATCTTGTCCTTGGCTTGATATCTCAAATTATCAAGGTACGTTCTGATGAGCTTTAGTTCTAACAGTGCATGGTAAGAGCTGCAATATGACATGATTCATTTCAATCATAATACTTATATAGTCATGTCAAAAATCCAATCTATTGTGCTGAAAATCTACTTTCAAGCATGGCAGTCTTAAATTCTACCAATTACCATTCCTTGCTTGTCCCACTTGTTACATTTTCAAACATAAGTTTAAACAACATATGCTTCTTCACTTGCAGATTCAACTTCTAGCAGACCTAAGTTTGAAGAAAACACTAGCACTTGGAAGTCCATCAACATGTTGTGAATGTTGACTAGTGTCGGAGAAGATATTAAAGAGACATGTATACTGATTACTATGAAGAGAAATAATAACAATGCTGCTTTTTATGGCATTTGTTGCACCTCTAATAATTTAAGTAGCCATAGCTTAATTTGTAGCAGAGAAATCAGAAAGCACAATATAGCTATGAATCATATTGAAAAAAATGTAGTCATGTGTTGTATCTAGGGAAGGAAGAATTTGAGAAGTGTTGAATGATTACACTTTATATAGGGAGAAATAATTGTGTCAAGACTATGGTTGTGTTGATTCCATGGTAGAGAAAGTAGAAGCAATATTATACTTACTCTAATATTGTGTCTGCACTTTGACATTTATTCTTTGCTTTCTGTTAATCAATGGGAGGTTTGCAGTTCATTTGGGCTTTCTGTACTTCTTTCTCCATCTTCCTCCCGCGTTAGACCTGGGGCACTGGAGGTGTCTGCAATGTCCTCAGATTGGGTTGATTTCTTTAGAGGAATGAAGAAGCCAGTGGCAACAGTTTTTTGGTCGCATGGGCAGACCCAGGTTTACTATAATCAACAAACAACACCCCTAGCTCAGTGGCCCTTTCGGCAACAGACCGCAAGCGGCCTGAAGTCTCACCCGAAGTGACTCTAATGGGTTGGCCAAGGACTCAAGTGTCTTGGACTAGGTTCCATGGAAATCCTACTTGCTGCGCGTGGCCCTGTTAGCCACCAGATCTTGATCTCTGCGCGTCGCAGGTTCTCTTCTACACGGGACTCGCCTAGCTGCGAGCTCTCTATCTAAATGCGTGTTGCGCGATACCTTTTCTCACTGCGCAACTTCCTTTCACCCCAATATCCCCAATATTACCGCGTCACCACGCACCGTGCGACACGCACTCTTCCCCAACACTAAGCCCTAAACCTACGGTCTCACGCACCGCAGCTCCTCTATCGGTGCGGTATCACCTCTCTGCGATACCTTACCTCCGCGGTTCAGCGCACTCAGTGTGGTCATGTCGACGTGCAGGGTTCAGCATACTAGACTATCATACTGTGACTAAGTGACTGTTTCACGCAACTGGATAAATGAACCATGTACAATATGCCAAAGACTTCAACTTATGATTATCCTTCTCTGTTACTACGAACTGATTAACATATTCATTCATTAAACTGTAACAAAACTCATGTGCAAAACAACAGGTAATCGTAAATAAGCACAAACACATGCATTCATCACATAACACGCAGGTTTAACGTGGTTCACCCCCGGGATGGGAGCTACGTCCACCAAACTGTGTTTCTCTATTATATCTTGAGGGAAGCAAACACAGTTTGGCTGCACCGCATATGCAGCAAGAGATCTTCTGGGTAACTCCGCACACAGCCTGGAGCCCTTCTCTCCTAGATCTCTTCTCTATATCTATCTATATATTGTCTCTCTTACAATATACTCTTCCCTCTCTGTCAATCCCTGCGGATTGTTACAAAATAAGCTCACTGAGCTAGCTACTGGTTACAGAAAGATATTATCGCTAATACGGAACCAGAGCCTGGTCTTTACAATACAAGATATCTCTATATGCCAAATGGCTAAGCTAAGACTAAGCAAAAACTACTCAGCCAACCAGCCAACTAACTAACTGATTAGAATACAAAATATATCCCTTTATAGGCGGCCCGAAGGTCTCGCCATTACAACACTGTGGGCCTGTCCCAACAGTAATCCCTAACTCTCATAAGTGACAGTCGGCATATCTGTACTTGAGGTAGCCGCTTTTCATCACACCACAGCTCTCTGCAGTCTTCCATGCTTCCCGACGTTGATCATGGGTACTATGCACCGCTTCCTCTTACCACAGCTTCCTGCAGTCTTCCATGCTTCCCAACGATGACCATGGGTACCGGCGCTGCTTCCTCTCTGTCCTTCGTCTTTAATGCTTGAGCCTTGTTGCTCCTTCTCCTTCATGAGGGTCGCTGAGCCCTCCCGTCTTCCGCCGCTGCCTTCAATGCAGTGGGTGAGCTCTCTCTTCTCAGCCGCTTAGGTACTGCTGCCTTTCTTGACTTCTCTATCTCAAAAGTCATGCTTTCCGGCTCTGCTCTAAAGCTGGAAACGTGCTACGGCGTCATAGCCCTGTCTTATCTTCTTTCCACCAAAACTTATCCCTCCGCTAAACTAGCAGCTTCTTCTGTAGCTGCGGGACCCTACTCCAACAGTCCCCTAACACTTACTTGTGACTCGTCCCCGAGTCACTACCAGCGGGCTTCTCCTGCTACAGCTTTGCTTTGGCTTCCTGTGAAGTCCTCTGCAACTTGTGCCGAGGTCCTTCGACTTCGTTCTTCATCAGCTCGACACACTCTTGTGCTGTTTCTGTAACTTAGTTCGCCGGGCTCTCTTATCCTTTCTGCCCGTAATCACAGTTTCGTTCTCTTCGCTTGTTCTCCTTCGAGAAATTTCTAGTGTTTGAGAAGTCTTCCACAGATATCCTTTCCTCTTTATCTAGGTTAGAACTTTTATCACAAGGAAAATCTGTATCTTCCAGCCTTCTCAAACATTTCATTCAGTCTGGAGCCGTGTATATGAAAGAGATACAAACCATGAGTTCCGTTCCAAGAACAAGCCTTTGTCCTCGTTCTGGAAGTCTCCCCCCCGCTGGGTTTGCAGTCCTATTCCACTTCTCTTCTCTTTGAAGTGCTCCAGGTACACATGCTGCCTCTGATCCTCAGGTTTCTGTTTCAGTGCCTCCGCAATCTCTCGTGCTTCTATTAGCTGATCAGATAGGTCAGCGACCTTCTCCCGTTGCTTTCTTTTTCTCATTTTTACTTTCTTTCTGATGGGAGGTTTCTTCTCATCATTCTTCCGCTCTGCTTTCTTATCTTTAGTGATCGGCTCAGCGTTCTTCTTTTCCTTAGCAGATATTTTAGTGACAACTTCTACTTCTGGCGCTTGACTATGCATCCTTGGCGACTTTCTGACCTGTGATGTATCTAATTTCACAACCTTGGGCGGCGTTGCCATGGCGAACGCATGGCCAGTACGTTCTTTCCAAACTTCGCTTCTATATGTTCGTCCTCAGTCAGAACCTGCTTGGCTAAATACCCTAGGCGTGCAGTGGCTTGGACTTCTAGAAGTCAGTGTACTCTGTAACTTAATTGGCTCTGTACAGGGGACACTTAGCACTGCTCTGTATAGCTCTCGAGATTTGGCAACTGTACCCTTCCTACTTGAAGAATGTCTACTTTTATGCCGAAGACGCATTACCGGACGCAACGGTCATCTTGGGTCAAACCTGTTGGTCCTAATAATTGCCTGGACGAGACCCTACCCGTCATTCTGATCCTCAATAATTACTGAAATCTGGTCACGTGTCCCTCGAAGCGTGCAAGTACAGGCACCAGTCTCGTCGATGATTTGCCAAATCTAGAAACTTTAATTATACTGCCGCCAAATCTACGGTAAGGGATACCGGTCATTTCCTCATTAACTACCTGTCAGACAGTGACTTGACTGGCTCTCTGTCGGCTGCAAAAACTGAGTACGTGGCATGGGGAAACATCACACTACTGCGATACAACTCCGCATCACCTGCGCAAACAAACAAGCATTAAAATTATCATCTTTTTTTTTTTTTTTTTTTTTTTTAAACTGAACCGTCTTGGTGCGATTCCTCATAGCTAGACTATCTGCCGGTGTAGACTGATTCCCAGTGCGATGCCTCCTTTCAACTACACTGGACATCTGCACACCATATTGGCTAAGCTAGGGCTGAGAGGCGAGGTGGCTATCACTATAGAGCTTAAGCCTACTGCCATTGATCCATGTGGGAAGAAGCTCCCCGTTCAGCTAACTAAGTTGAACAGCACCTCCCTCTGTAACTTGCTGTATCTGATATGGCCCCAGCCAATGCATCTTGAACTTCCCTGGAAACTTAATGAATCTGCTATCATAGAGGAGCACTAGATCTCCGATCTGGAAAGTCTTATTCTTAATGTGTCTGTCATGCCAAGCTTTTTCTCGTGCTTTCTGCACTTTCTGATGGAATCCGGCGATGAATCTGTCTTCTTCTAAGGCAAGCAACTGTGCTAGCCTTTCTTCCACTGTGTCTGTATCAGTCATCTCAGTAATCTGAGCGATTCTTAAACTGGGAAGAATATACTCCATAGGCATAACAGCCTCCTGCCCATATACCAAGCTGAAAGGTGTGTGTCCCATGAGTTTCTTGCATGTGGTTCTGTATGCCCATAATACAGCGTTAACTCTGAGATCCCAATCGTTCCTCTGGCTATTGCAGATCTTAGTAAGAGAATTTTCTAGAATCTTGTTAAATGCCTCTACCGTACCATTAGCCTGTGGGTGGTAGGGGGTGCTCTTATGGTGCTGAATCTGGAATTCTTCTGTCAAAGCCTCAATGGTGTGGTTCAAAAAATGGGTACCTTGATCACTCATCAAAATGACTGGGCATCCAAATCTACTGATGATGTTTTCGAAGAGAAACTCTGCAGCTGTCACAGCATCACAATTTCTTACTGCCTTGGCCTCTGCCCATCTGGTGAGGTACTCTGTTCCGGTGATAATATATCTCGCACCCGTGCGCTTTCCTGGTGGGTTGATAGGACCCACAAAATCTATAGCCCACTTGTCAAATGCGCGCAGCGTGACCTGCGGTCGTAGCGGAATTTCATCGCGTCGCGAGGGTTTTCCTACCCTCTGGAAGATATCGTAGTATCTGCAAAAGTCCTTAGCGTCTTTATGCAACGTAGGCCACCATAGTCCTGCCTCTAGGATTTTTTGCGCAGTCGGCTTTCCAGCGAAATGACCTCCTGCGATTCCTGAGTGTGCCTCTCTGATAATATCGTCTTGTTCATGCGGCATCACGCATCTGCGCAATACTTCATCTGGACCTAATTTGTATAGGTGTCCTGCGATGAGGGTGAAGTCTGCTGCTTTAACAACCAACTGCTTCTTTTGCTGCTTAGTGAAGTCATCAGGTGCTACTCCTGTAGTGAGGAATTGAATAATATCAGCATAGTAATCTTCCATGATCTGGATTGAAAATAGCTGTGCATCTGGTAAATTGTCCTCTAGGTTACTGGGCTCTTCTCTTGAGTCTATCCACGACAGATGATCAGGTCCAGCGTTCAATCTCCCTGGTTTGACAATGATTTCGAAATCATATTCCTAAAAGAGGAGTAACCATCTGCAGATTCTCCCCCCTAACACTAGCTTATTGACTAGGTACTTTAATGTGGAATGGTTAGTAAACATCTTGAACGAGGCTCCCAACAAGTAGTGCCTGAACTTCTGTAGGGCATACACCATAGCTAAGCCTTCTCTCCCTGTGGTGGTGTAGTTCTTTTCTGCTGTCGATAGCTTTCTACTGGAGTATGCGATAGGATGGTCAATATCCCCTTCTCCTGGTTGTGTTAAGATGACTCCTAGTACGATGCCTGATGCATCCACGTGTACATGAAATGGTTTAGTCCAGTGTGGAAATACTAGGATGGGTGTTGTAACCATCTTCTCTTTGAGTGTGTCTAGACTCTGCTGACATTCCTCATTCCATAGGAATTTTGTATCTTTCTTTAGCAATTTCTCCATTGGTGCTGTAACCTTTGCATAACCCTTATTTGCATAACCCTTAATGAACTCCCTGTAGTACCCAGTATGACCAAGTACTGTTCTCAGTTGTTTTACAGAGTTGGGTGCTGGGAGATTTACAATGATGGCGATCTTCGTGGGATCTACCATCAAGCCTTGTCTGCACACAATATGACCCAACAAAATACCGAATGGTGCACAAAATATACATTTTTTTAAGTTTAGAGAAATCTGGTACTGCCTACATTTCTCTAACATCAGTCTTAAATCTCCTATGTGCTTGTCGATTAGTCCAAATACAGTCCAATCATCAAAATATACTTTTAGGAATTTATGGATGTATTCTTTAAATACAGCAACTACTACTCTAGAAAAGATAGCTGGTGCATTCTTAAGGCCAAAGGGCATTACCGTATACTGGAATGAGCCCCATTCTGTTGCGAAAGTGGTCTTAGATCGATCTTCTGGATGGATTCTGATCTGGTGATAGCCTGAAAAGCCGTCAGTAAAGGAGTAGACCTCCTGTCCTCCCACATTGTCTAATACTTCATCAGTGAACGGTGTCGAAAATGGATCATGAAGCGATGCATCGTTGAGCTTCCGCAGATCGACACAGATTCTGATGTCCCCTTTTGTTTTCTTCTCTTGAACGACCATGGGGCTGACCCATTCACTTTCTTCTACCGGCTCAATGATTCCTGCTGCTAGCATCTTATCGATCTCGTCCTTGACTTTTTCTTTATAGCGTGGATTCAATCTATATGGGCGCTGCTTGATTGGTCTAGCACCCTCCTTTACTGGTATCCTCATCACTCCCAAGTCTCCGACTATTCCCTTCATCTCTATGAACTTGGTGGGAAATAGGTCCTAATAGTTATGTAGCAAATCTACAATCTGTCCTACTGTCTTATCATCCCAGTAGTCTGCAATAGAGGCAAACTTAGGCTCCGCATCTGTTCCAATATTGACCTTTTTAATCTTGATGGGCTCAGTGATCGCTGGAATCTCTAACTGTGGTCCCCCAACATCGCGAGTCCCTTCTGAATCCGGAATGTTGGTGTTGCGAGGATCCTCATCCTCATCCTTATCTTCATTGTCTGACTTTGCTACAAAATTATAGCATTCAAGCGCAGCTTGCAACTGGACGGCCCACTCAGGTTGAGCCTGTGCTGAGATGGTGCAATCCTCAAATATCTTGGTCTTGATTATGTCTAGGGCCTGAGCAACACTTGGGTGTTCTGATTCAAACGCGAAGGTGAGTAGGAAGCTATCTGTCATAAGTGACCATGTGGTTGTCCCCTTGCACAATTCGGTCTCTGTGTACCAGTTCCTTGGAATTGTGTCCAATGTGTGAATGAATCGGTGAACCCATTCATCCTTGGGAATGTCCGACCAACTCTGTTCACATGCCTGAACATGTGTCCTGGGGTCAGTTTCTCCTGTGTACTTCTGCTGGACATACTCTCTGTCGACAGAAAATCTGATCGCCATCAGTCCTTTAACATCATCCCATGATTTGATATTCTCTTTATGTGCATACCACCATCTTGCAGGTGTCGCTCGTACTGCAAGTTCCATAGCTGGGATCCTCTGTTCGTAAGGGATCTGTTGTTCAAACTGCTCAAAGAAGTTCTGGATATCTGTCAGTCCATGATATGATGGAAGGTCGGTGATCTCTGCGCCGATCCATCGTAGTGACTTACTCATAAACGCACATCTGCGCGCTGAGACTTCGTAAAGTCTATTCTGCCAGTTCTCTAGACCAACATCAGAATCCGATGCGCATGAGCTGTCGTATCGCCAACTAATGTTCCCTTCTGCAGTTGGATTAATATAGTCGTTCTGGTTTACAGTCATCTGGTAGAGACTATCCATGTTACGTGCCTCCTCCTCTGCTTGGATAGGTTCAATATATCTAGGACCCTGGAAAGGATCCAATGGCGCGATGACCCGGATCTGCGCATCCTCAAAGGTCATTTGTCTTCTCTTTAGGTTGATGACAGCCTTGCTACCGATCGCCCAATCAATACTTAATAATGCTGGATATGGTCGACTGTCACCAATGATTTCTATAACCTCGAAGTCCGCAAAACTACGAACTCCGTCAATGTCAACTGGCACCTGCGGTAGTCGACCCAGTGGTGATACTCGTTGCTGGTTAGCTAATCTCAGGTGGATAGGCAATCTGACTAACTGAGGGCTACCCATCTGTTTCCATGTCTGCTTAGTCAGAACATTCACCTTTGATCCTAAATCTAAGACGACCTCATCCATTTCAAATTCTCCAATTTGTGCTGTGAGCTTCATCTCTCTTCCGGTCCTTGTATGTCCTGTAATATTATGAACAGTGCGGTGTGCACTGTCTGAGAGAGAAGGTTGCTGACACTGATCTATAATGTGCTGTAGCTCGCCAATAGCTTTTTCGTTTCTCAAGAGTTTCAAGCAACTGCACAGGAAGGATTGTACGCTTCCTGTCGATTCATCGTCCTCACATCTTCCCGATGTGGTAGCCTGCGGTATCTGTTCACTGTTATCACCATTTGGTGCTTGCTGCAGTACGCCCCTAGACGGCGGTACCTGTGATCCTGATTGGGTAGGTTCATCAAAGGAAGCCTTAGCTTCATGAAATGTCTCTTTATTCTTCTACAGGTTGAGTGATGTTGCTTTACTAGGAGCTCTGCGCACCCACGCCTGACCTGTTTTCTTTTCTGTGTCCTGCGATGTCCCACTGGTGGAAGCACCACTACGAGTCATAATGTTGACTTTTGGTTCTAGTTCCTCCGGCTTAGTAGCAATAAGCTGGATGTTCTGGTGTACTGCTGGCTTAGGGTCTTTGATCTTATCTATCAGGGTAGGACACTCCTCTATGGTATGATCATAATATTTGCAGTAATTACAAGTGGTGGTGGGGCTCTGACAGTCCCTAGCATAGTGTCCTACAACTCCGCAGTTGTAACAAGTGATTGGTCTGTGACCTTGGCCAAAACCTCCTCCTCTTCCAAATCCTTCCCCTCGTGCAAAGCCTCCTCTTTGGCCTCGTCCTCTGAATCCTCCTCCATGGCCTCCATAAGCCTGATCATGTTGTGGTCCTGTTGCTGGACCCTGTGTTTCTGATTGGACTCTGTACACGTCATGTTTTCTATCTAACATGAGATCATAGGCTCGGAAATCCTGTTCATCATGTCCGACAGACTTGCAGAAGACACAGTATAGGTTCTTAGGTGTCTGTACATACTTCTAAAGCAAAGGGCATTGCTGAGGCGGATGTCCTTGGGTTTTGCATATTTCACACCATGGCCCTTGCATTCGTGGTAAGGGGTTAGGATCCCCCAACGCTAAATATTATGCGAAAACTGGACAGTTGTCTTTACTATGGCCTTGTGCTCTACACTTTATGCACCATATGTCTTGCATAACCTCTTTCCCTTTCTTAAGTTCATGTATCTATAATGTGAGATTAGCCAACTGGTTCTGTAGGGTTGTCATGCTTGTAGTAGTCTCTGCTAGAGGTGAAGCCTCTAGTTTCATTGCCATCTCTAGCGCTTCATCTTGAGTAGTGAGTTTCTGCTGCATCAGTGGTACTCTGATGTGAGGGAGCAGTGCTGCAATAAACCATTCCTTATGCTGCTCCGGTGCAAACTCAAAGCTAACTTGGTCTATGAGGGCTTTGAACTTCTGGTCAAAGTCCCATACTGACTCTGTAGGCAACTGTTTAATGTCCTTGACCTCTGTAATACACTGTGACTCAGACTTAGGTTTCTTGAACTCTTTGATCATGGCGGTCCTGACCTGTACAAGTGTTCTGGGTGTGGTGACATACTTCATATACCATGTCAAGGCTCGGTCTCTCAGTGTGGTGACCAACTGTACAAGTTTAATGTTATCATCTTGGATTCTTTTAATAGTCCATATTGCTTCACATAGAAACCAATGCTGTTCTGGATCTTCTGCTCCTGTACCCTTAAAGGTAGGTAGCTTCATGTCATCTCCCATTCTATTTCTCTAGGGTGGGTTCTGATTGACTGGGCTACTACCACTCGACGGTGTAGGTGGGGTTGACGCAGCAGTAGTAGGTACTGTCTGTGAGCTACTAGATGGAGTACCTCCGGGATTATTCTGAGTCCCTGTCTGTTTCTGTGGGGTATAGGGGTGGTAAGGGATACCCCCCTCTGGTTCTTCTGTGGTACTAGGACTCTATTGTCTAATATTGTCTGAACTATCTTCAAATACAGGAGATCTAAAATATACTTTATACTTCTTTCCACTACGTGTTTGTCCAATGTCATCAAAATCACTTTCAAACTCTTGTGACATTACTATCTTTTACTTACTTATCTGAAATCATGTCCATTATTCCTTTTTCATATAGCAGCATCTTAAGAGACAAGTTTAGAGATCTTAGGTACTTACCATGATATCCCTTCAAGAAGTAGCGCTCAGCCTTGCTGAAGCTCTTTCTCTGGTCAACTGCAAATTCTGTAACAAAGCCTTCTAGCACACTTGTAAGCCAGAAGTCCACTACTCTCGTAATGGGATTGTCAAGGTTCTGCACGGTCTGAATCAGCTCTGGTGGCCAGACAATGTTTCGTTTCTTCTTGAATATGTTCCTATCTGTCAACTTTGATAACCAGTCGTAGAGATTCTCTCCATAGGTTGCAAAGAATATCGCATGTATATCTGAAGAAATATGTTTTTGCAACCAGTTCTCTGTGCTCAGTTTATGACTCCGATTTTCTTTCTTGGCAAACTCCCTTAAGTTTGAATCCAGCCACTGGTGAAGCTCTTCTCTAGTAGGATGCCAACAGAACATTAGCGTCTAGTCGTTCAAACCGGCAACGGAACCATTTGTTGGTCGCATGGGCAGACCCGGGTTTACTATAATCAACCAACAACACCCCTAGCTCAGTGGCCCTTTTGGCAATAGACCGCAAGCGGCCTGAAGTCTCACCCGAAGTGACTCTAATGGGTTGGCCAAGGACTCAAGTGTCTTGGACCAGGTTCCGTGGCAATCCTACTTGCTGCGCGTGGCCCTGTTAGCCACCAGATCTTGATCTCTGCGCGTCGTAGGTTCTCTTCTACACGGGACTCACCTAGCTGCGAGCTCTCTATCTCAATGCGCGTTGCGCGATACCTTTCCTTGCTGCGCAACTTCCTTTCACCCCAATATCCCCAATCTTACTGCGTCACCGCGCACCGTGCGACACACACTCTTCCCCAACACTAAGCCCTAAACCTACGGTCTCGCGCACCGAAGCTCCTCTGTCGGTGCGGTATCACCTCTCTGCGATACCTTACCTCCGCGGTTCAGCGCACTCAGTGTGGTCATGTCGACGTGCAGGGTTCAGCATACTAGACTGTCATACTGTGACTAAGTGACTGTTTCACGCAACTAGATAAATGAACCATGTACAATATGCCAAAGACTTCAACTTATGATTATCCTTCTCTGTTACTACGAACTGATTAACATATTCATTCATTAAACTGTAACAAAACTCATGTGCAAAACAACAGGTAATCGTAAATAAGCACAAACACATGCATTCATCACATAACACGCAGGTTTAACGTGGTTCACCCCCGGGATGGGAGCTACGTCCACCAAACTTTGTTTCTCTATTATATCTTGAGGGAAGCAAACACAGTTTGGCTGCACCGCATATGCAGCAAGAGATCTTCTGGGTAACTCCGCACACAGCCTGGAGCCCTTCTCTCCTAGATCTCTTCTCTATCTCTATCTATATATTGTCTCTCTTACAATATACTCTTCCCTCTTTGTCAATCCCTGCGGATTGTTACAAAATAAGCTCACTGAGCCAGCTACTGGTTACAGAAAGATATTATCGCTAATACGGAACCAGAGCCTGGTCTTTACAATACAAGATATCTCTATATGCCAAACGACTAAGCTAAGACTAAGCAAAAACTACTCAGCCAACCAGCCAACTAACTAACTGATTAGAATACAAAATATATCCCTTTATAGGCGGCCCGAAGGTCTCGCCATTACAACACTGTGGGCCTGTCCCAACAGTAATCCCTAACTCTCATAAGTGACAGTCGGCATATCTGTACTTGAGGTAGCCGCTTTCCATCACACCACAGCTCTCTGCAGTCTTCCATGCTTCCTGACGCTGATCATGGGTACTATGCACCGCTTCCTCTTACCACAGCTTCCTGCAGTCTTCCATGCTTCCCAGCGATGACCATGGGTACCGGCGTTGCTTCCTCTCTGTCCTTCATCTTTAATGCTTGAGCCTCGTTGCTCCTTCTCCTTCATGAGGGTCGTTGAGCCCTCCCGTCTTCCGCCGCTGCCTTCAATGCAGTGGGTGAGCTCTCTCTTCTCGGCCGCTCAAGTACCGCTTCCTTTCTTGACTTCTCTATCTCAAAAGTCATGGTTTCCAGCTTTGCTCTACAGCTGGAAACGTGCTACAGCGTCGTATCCCTGTCTTATCTTCTTTCCGCCAAAACTTATCCCTCCGCTAAACTAGCAGCTTCTTCTGTAGCTGCGGGACCCTACTCCAACACAGTTGTTGTCTTCCTCTCATTTATTGAGAAACATGAACTAAAATGGGAAATTCCATACTCCATAGCAAGGGTTTCCTTCAACTCTCTGTTATTGGCTTAGTTATTTTATTTGTGCCAGGGATACTAGGAATCAATGGGATAGATTTATGGTGGCATAGCTGGAAAATGCAGCAGACCTTGATAATGGTATGATGGCACAGCTTTTTCCTCTGTTGATGCTAGCTTGTTCCTTTTATGTTGTCAAGACTGGAAATTCCAAGTTGCAGAAGGTAGTTTTTCAATGATAGAGCTCATATGTATTCAGAAACGTGTAAGATGATTTTGCTTTGATGCATGTTCCTGGATACTTCTTTAATTGTGTCGGGGATACTTTTTCCTTTTGTCTTTTTTTTTCTTCAGCTTTCATCACTTATTATGATAAAGTATACCGAAGGTTGGATCCTCTGAAATAACTGCAGAAGTTTAACATTACTTGAAATGGGAACTTTGTTGTTTTCTCCATTAGGAGCAGCATCAATGATGATGCCAAACATTTGAAATCTTTTTGCATTAAATATTGTGGATTGATTTGGAAATTGATGGCCTTAAATAATTGGCGTGAATTATAGAAGTCATATCAAGTGTCAGGTCCTCTGTGGAATGATAAATGATTTGAAATCTTGCAATGGAAACTCATGGTTTGAATGGGCTGAATTATCTATTTTGAATGGCCCTTTCAGATAGGAGATTGAAGGTATTGTAATAGTTTCAGTTTTGTGGAAAGGTTGTACATGCTGCTTATTTATATTTAAAAGGTATTGAATTGAAATGGTTAGCTTACATTTGTTGTCTAGATATGGGATTTCACTGGCAGTCACAGATCGTGAGAGATTTACAAATATATATGCATGCATGATTATATTAACAATTCCAAAAAAACACAGACATGAATAAACCTTTCTGCATAGGGTATTCCATCAAACCTTTTTTTTGGCTCACTTAATGGAGGAAGCTTGTTGTTCAAGTTATGGGAAGAACTTTGTCTGAGTTTATGTATCTTCTCGCTCTGTTCCTTGCAGATCTAAGTTTCGAACTATTTATGGTCCACGAATACCCTTCTGCAACTCGAGTTCTTCGCACAAGATAGGCCCCGGAAAGTAAAACCCTCAGTGAAGAATCAGTTTTTAATTTCTTGAATGTCTTGTATGCATGTGTTCTTATATGCATGTGTTCTAAGTAGAGTTAAAATGATAGGGTATTTTCTGCGAAAATGCGCTTCCTTTTTCTCCTTCTTCAGTTAAGATGACATGGCATTTTCATGTGGAATCTGGGGATTTCATGCCTATGTTCTAGTAAATCCTAATAGCAATAAAGGCACAGGGAAACTGACAACCAATGAGTTTCCATAGTTGGGGACTCCAATGCATTCTACAACACAAGAGGTAGACTCCATCTCTTCTGCAACAACAAAAAATAACAAAAAGCGAAGCCAAATAAGTGTTTCCGCCCAAAACTTAGAAAAGGGTAGTTGGAAATATAGATAATTTGGGAAAAGTTTAGCCTAACAGTGAACTAACACTATGTGGGTTTCCAGCTCTACTTGGTTGTTTGCATGTAAAATAGATAGCAAATATCCTAGACACTATTTTCTTTTAGCTCCATCATGTGCCCAGAGTTTCTTTCCTCATTAATTCTAAGGTCCTTGGATTACTCGCTCGTTATGAGTGATGTTACCTTGTGTGTTGAGGAGGGCTCTCAGATGGTTGTGTTGCTATGTTAGTTGGTTGGGATTAAAAAGAATTGCAGACGAAGTAATTGTAACATCTCTTTGGTAATTGTAATTCCCCACTTTGGTAATGGGAAAAAAAAGTAAAATGATTTGAGTTCCTATTGCTAGCTAGCGTCAAGTCAGTGATTTGACTCATTGGGCACTTGTGAGTTGGCCATTGACTTATCACTAAGCAAACCAATTCTATATTTTGTGTGCCCAATGAGTGAGCAATATTTTAATATTATCCCTATGGGCGGGATTCCACCACCATCATCATCAAAAGAAGAAAAACGTTTTCAGCTCCATTTTTCTAGGAGACTCTACAAGGGCACACCCTCATAAAAACACATAATTTTTATTTACTAGGGGAATTGACAAATGGGGCGGGGCTAGTACTCATGAGACATGGGGTTGATTCCCATCCGCTACCACTATACCTCTAGGTGCATCCACACAGCCCCCCATCATGGAGTACGGGCTAGCCAAGGTTTGAACCCATGATGTTGCAAGGAGTGCCCTAACAGTACACTATGTTGCCACTTGGTCTATACCACTGGTTGCCATAAATGCACATAATTAAAAACCACAGAAAACATACAATTTTTCTTTGAAGCAAGGATGGGGACTCACCACCCTCACCTTGCCTTTTCTTCTCTATATTGTTCTACCAAATCCTAGATTTTGTTGTTTCTCACCTACAACATAATAGTTTTTGTATATTATATTGAGGAGGTTGAAGTTGGAATTTTGTGAACAAGCTTTAAAGTACAGAAAAATGTGGACAACAAAGGTTTTCTACCATATTCCAAATGCTTCAGGTCCAGCAAGCATTCTTTTAGTGAGAACTTGGAAAAGGATAAACTTTTTCTCATTCCTTCAGCTGGAAAAGTTAAAACAACAACTAGATTTGAACTATGGGTTGGTTGTCTTCACATTCCTGTAGATGATGTTGATAGTTCCCTGTGGCACAGATGGACGCTTATTGAGCAAGGCTAGTGGTTTGAGCTTTGTTCCATTTCTGGTTTTTGGGTTCATTTTTGTTACGACAGTTTTGACTCTTTTCTTTTTAAATGGTGATGGATTATTATATTTCATTTTGATTTAAAATGAGAAATACAATGATTCTCCTATGCATAAAAAGTTCTGTTATGTTTTAAATTTAGGATTTGTTGTGTTTTAGATTTTTTATATATTTGATATTTTGGGCAAACCCCCTATGCTGGGGATCCTAACATCCCCTGAAATTTGGGGCATCTCTCCACATGTCCCATTGATGCATCCCCATGTCCTCATGTCTCTGCATCCCTTAAACTTGGTGGAACAATGGTTACATGAGATGATTTCATTAAAACTTAAATCTTAATATTAACTGGCTTAAATTCCTATAAATTTCTTGATAGTATCATGAACTGAAATATTTCTTTTACCTTGCAGATCTTGTTCTAAAAGACAAAGTTTTTTTGCATGACCTAGAAAATCAGCAGATAGGCTGGACCAGCTTTGATTGTAAGTTTCTATTTCTGGATCTGTTTTGAGTATATTAAATCATTTTCCTTGTAACATCTGTATGTTTTCCAAATTAGTCTCATATCTACATTCTCAGAGACCTATTCTTGATGCTTAGTCAATAATGCGATGCAATATTGAATTTATATTGTAGTGCTTGAGCTCTGTTCATTTTGCTTGCTAAATAAAGTTTGCACATAAGAACTAGTCTATATATATGCTTACATTATGGTTGTGTTTTCATTCGCCCAAAGTGCAATCATTCAAGCATCTACAGTTCTGTTTGGAGAAGTTATTTAAATTGCTAATCTGCAGGGGTGGGGGTCAGGCATGGGCAGTGTAGATCTGGTTCATCTCTTTGATTAGATATGATGATCCATTGTGTTTGATTTTGAACTAGTCCAAGTAGAGTGAGGTTTAAACTCTATGCAAACGTTGTAAGTTGAAAAGCAGCTTATTTGGATTTGATTTTTGCTTTCATCTGTAGTTTTCTAAGGATTTAAAAAAAATGTTTGATAGGTGATTATACCGGTTTTGGATTGGGAGGCGTTGACTTTTAGCACACACACTCTTGTGTTTGTGCTTATTGCATCCATAGGTTTGTTTCATGTTTTCTTGCTACCATCGGCACCTTCAATGTGGTTAGCAGGAATAAACTTTGGATATGGCTTTGGATTCCTTATAGTAATGGCAGGGACCAGCGTGGGCATGTCTTTAACTTACTTCATTGGTTCACTTTTTCACAGCCGGATCCAAGTATGGTTCCAACCAATTTTTTTATTTACAGTACAATTCAGATGATTCAAGTTTCAGTATGTTTTTGTACATGCTAAAGCTAGGCAGAGATGTTCACAAGGGTGAATATTATTTCTGAACAAAGTTAATTTTTTGATGCAGAAATGGCTTGAAAGTTGGCCTAAAAAGCTGCTGTGGGGAGGCTAGTAGGAGAGGGAAACTGGTTCCATCAGTTTCGAGCTGTTGCTCTCTTGAGGATCTCTCCATTTCCTTATATTATCTTCAATTATGTTGTTGTTGCAACAAATCTCAAGTATTGTCCATACATAATTGGGTCATATGTGATGATTTCATTAAAACTTAAATCTTAATATTAACTGGCTTAAATTCCTATAAATTTCTTGATAGTATCATGAACTGAAATATTTCTTTTACCTTGTAGATCTTGTTCTAAAAGATAAAAATTTTTGTGTATGACCTAGAAAATCAGTGGATAGGCTGGACCGGCTTTGATTGTAAGTTTCTATTTCTGGATCTGTTTTGAGTATATGAAATCATTTTCCTCGTAACATCTGTATGTTTGCCAAATTAGTCTCATATCTACAGTCTCAGAGACCTATTCTTGATGCTTAGTCAATAATGTGATCTTTTTCCAGAAAAATTCAAGTTTTCAACTCAGAAAAAACCATCTGAAAAAACACCATTTGTATATATTCCTATAAATCCACATTTTAGCCTCAAACCTGAAACCTCATGTCAATCCTTTCCTACCTCTCCCAAAAGAGAATTATCTCCAATACCACCATTAGAACAATCCTTAGGAGACATGACCTTGAATAGTTTTTCTATTACAGATGAACTGATTTCTTACATCATTAGGATACCTGGTCTCATCTATGAAAAACAAAAGCCTACATCAATAAAGAAATATAAAGCTTTAGTAGACTCTGGTGCAAGGATGAATATCATCAATCCTATCTTGGTACCACATAACTGCACAGAACCAAGTACTCTTGCAACTATAAACACGACAACAGACAGAGTAGATACTCCATGGCAGTGCACAATGAAGCTTTATCTTTCAAAAGACAAATGGATAATAATCACAACGGTCTTGTTCAAGATAGATCATGGCATGATCCTAGGATCTCCTTTCCTAGCAAGACTATGGCCAAATGGATTAACGAGACAAAAAGGAAAGTTTGGTCATCATTTTACAATACAGGATGAATCTATTTTCTTCCCCTTCATCATTAAGAACGAGCCAAGTGTTCTTCACAGAATTGAAGCAATTCAAGAACACTTAGGAGAAATACAGAAAGAAAAGGAGAAGATCAAGACAGAGCTTCAACTCTCAGATCCAAAGTACATAACTGCACTGAACAAGGTAAGACACTCTCTACTTAAAAGCCGCAGTTTAAATCCAACAGAGTTTTGGCATATATTCAAACATGAAGTTAATCTTCAATATGTGCCATATGTGCCATATTCATATGAAGCTAATCTTGGCATATTGAAGATTAACTTCATGTTTGAATATATGCCAAAACTCTGTTGGATTTAAACAATTGATCCTTGTTAATGAGTGGAGTATGAGGCAGGCTGTTGAACATGCATATAATATCACATTAAAGAGATGGCATGGTTGGATTTCTGCAGCAGCCTTCAATGTGAGCTTACTACAATGTTCTTTCTATTTTTCCAGATTTTACCAAAGTTAAAGATATTACTATGCTGTATAATGATCCGAAAAGTTATGTATAGCAAGTAGGTTTGAAATTTATTCATGAAAGGGAGAAGTTCATTGAGCTGTTAGGAGACCTGAATGATGATATTGAGAAATCCATGTCAGCTTTGCCTCCTCATCTACAGGAAATTCACAAGTTTCTGGTAAGTTCAGGATTTAAAATTAATTGTAATGTTTCTAGCAAAATATCATTATGTAGAAGTTCACTTGATTTGATCTTTCAAAATGAAGAGCAAAGCTAGACATTTCATAGATTGAATTGGACGAAACTATAGTTTTGTGTGTATTTGTTGTGCAGTAAAGCCTTTGTTTGGACATGATGAAATCGTCATAAGTTCTCTGAAGGTGAGCCAAGATCAACTAGTACTGGAAGGTTTCCATTGGAGTAACTTTTGATCCTAGTGAAGTGAGCCAGAAATATAATGTTTATACTTCATACATGAGATCAAACTATAATACATCAATGGGTGCATTTGAATAACAATAAGGTTTGGGCATTCGAGTATTATGATGTTATCGAGGGAGAGATCCAGTGGGATGGTTGACCCTCCTTTTCACCGGCATTTGCATAATGCTGTGTAATGTTGTGTAATGCTTAGTAACATCAACTTTTTTGTAAAGCATCACTTGTGAAGTTCATGAGTTCTAACAGTTAAAACAGTTTTCTCTCTGGGTAAACAGAAAATTATCCCTCCTATTTACCGGAATTTGCATAATGCTTAGTAACATGAACTTTTTGTAAAGCATCACTCGTGAAGCTAATGAGTTCTAACAGTTAAAACAGTTTTCTCTCTGGGTAAATAGAAAATTATCCCTCTTGTTTACCGACATTTGCATAATGCTTAGTAACATGAACTTTTTGTAAAGCATCACTCGTGAAGTTCATGAGTTCTAACAGTTAAAACCCATTTCTCTCTAGGTAAATAGAAAATTATAAATTTCTGGAATATGAAATGGTGAAGAATTTTTGGTAGAGGAGCATCAATCAATGTAGCTTTTCATTATAAAGCACCTAGTATGCTTTTATTTTGACTTTACTTCATGTTGTGCACAAATTTTCAGTAACATTTAAATTATCTAGATTAGTTGCTTTGTAAATTGTATCTTAGAAGTGGCCTCAAAGATTTATGTTCAAAAGTCTCGTTGGCTATACTCGGAAGGTGATTATTACTTCCAAATAAGGGTTTTGATTTTTTGGATTTAGTTGCATCCCCTTGTTGAACTGTCTCAAAATTTCCTCTTTAAGACCTGGTAGGAAGAAGTATACATTATTAGTTGAGAGGGTTTGAGCTGCATGACTGTGATGGCCATGTATGAAAATTGAAGATAGCCATTTATGGGTTGAAGTAGGCACGTTGTGCTTGGTTCTCTAGGATTGGTGAGTTCTTGTTAGGTTTGGGGTTCACCAAAACTACTGTAGATCCTAATTTTTATATTTATTTGATAGATCTGATTTGTTTGTTTTGATCTTGTATGTAGACGACTTAATATTTATTTGGGGTTTAGAGAAACTCATTTTAGGTTGTAAGGCTGAGTTGGCAAGAGAAATTGACATGAAGGATATTGGACTAATGCACTATTTTTTCATTTTGGGTCTAGAGGAGTGGCAGAATATAGGTGAAATTTACCTTGGGCAAGGAAAATACACAGTTGAGATCTTGAAAAGATTCTAGATGAAGGATTGTAAATTCATGACCACTCCTATGGTGCTGCATATGAAGTTGCATGCTGATTTGGATTCATATTTGGTAGATCCTTTGGTGTAGACAATTGATTGGATCCTTCATGTATCTAGTTAACACCAGACCTAAAATATGTTTTGCAGTGAACACCTTGAGCTAGTTCATGGATTGATGCACTATTTTTTGGGTCTAGAGGAGTGGTAGAATATAGGTGAAATTTACCTTGGGTAAGGAAAATACACAGTTGAGATCTGGAAAAGATTCTAGATGTAAATTCATGACCACTCCTATGGTGCCGCATAT
>LPNX010002900.1:169167-179464 GCA_001517045.1 Pseudotsuga menziesii
AAGATATGTAGGATATGGTGTGTTGATGTTGCATGGATTCATTAAATTTGACAGGGCAGGAGATACAAGTTTGAGTTCAGGATTGATTTTTTGGTTCAGGAAATAGGGTTCAGTGGCATTGAGTTCAGTAAATTAGGTTGTCGTTTTTCTTGTAGCACATTTCAGTTCAGAATTAATGAGAAAGCTGTAACAGGTTTTGACACTCCATCTACTGAGTTTTTGTTTTTGCCTTAAACAGTGGTTTAGCAAGTATGTTTATAATTCTGTTTTTTTCCTGCTTAAAAACAATGATGTGATTTAAGACAGACTTGTGAATTTTTGTTCTAATTTCTCTCTAGTATGCGTTTGTAGATTTTAGCATTATTAGAACAACAGTTTTAAGTGGCTTTAAGGTTTTAGCTATTTAATAGTTAAGAATTATCTTAGTGCAAAGTCTGATTACTATGGTTTAGAAAAACAAACGCTAATGACAAGTGACAGCTTAATAATCCATAACGGTCTTTCAACTTAATGCTATCTTTAGTAAAATCTGAAGTTACCTTGTAAGTTTTTGATTCTTAGTATTGAAGTGTTAATAATATTACAGCAATTTTGACTTTTTGAAGTCTAAACTGACTTGGAAAAGTGTATTAAAAGGTTATGATGAGCTCAAGATGTTCATGCTGTCGTAAGTCTCGGGCTTTTTATGGAAGTCAGCTTGAACTCCTAAGCTTTTTTAGAAAATTCTAATGTTGTAACAAAATAATCACATCCCATTGAAAATATATGATCCCTATTCATCAAAGAAGAGACATAATACTAAATGTGTTGGTTGGAAATTTAAATGATGAAGATTGGTTGCTTTGTAAATTGTATCTCAGATGTGGAAAGGCTTCAAAGATTTCTGTTGATGACAAATCCATGTTATCTGCATTTTTTTATTTAAACAAACTAACAAACACGGTTAATTTGCTCACATTATTTTAAATGCTTTCAAATTTATTAAATAGCATAATTAATGGCACAAAATAGCCTAAAACAAGATTTTGTGTGCTTATAACATAAAGCACAAATGCTTTTTTAAGAATGTGTGCTTATATAGCATAAAACACTTATATAGCATTAAAACAAGATTTAATGGCATATAACAGGGTTTTAAAAATATATACCATTAATAACTTATTAGTGGATATCTCAAATGGTTCTTGAAGAATGAATAAAAGAATTTGTGTCTTGTTTTTAAGTTAAAAGAATTTGTGCGCATATATTTAAGTTTGGACTGGAAGTTCATTTTCCAATATGGTAAATAGGCTGAAAGAATGTGTACTTATATTTAAGTTTCAACTATAAGTTACAATATAGTGACTAGACTCAAGTTGGGTCAAACTTAAACATAATTGATATTTGTTTTTATTTTTTATTTTTTACATGAAATATAATCTAAAACTAGAGGAGATAGGCTATTTAGGAATTGGGTCAAACTTAAACTTAATTAACATGATGTTTTTTTTTCTATTAAAACATGAAATATGATCTAAAACTAGAGAATAGTTTTTTTTTTTAATTTTATTTATTTATTTATTCAAACATAAAATATAATCTAAAACCAGAGGAAAGGGGATGCTAGATCTAAAACCAGAACCAAAGGAGATAAGCTATTTAACAGCTCTTAGAAAAGATGGGTCAAACTTAAAATTAATTGACATGATGTTGTTGTATTTTTTTTTAAATTTATTTATATTAAAACATAATATAATCTAAAACCAGAGGATAATTTTTTTTCTTATTAAAACATGAAATATAATCCAGAGGAGAGGAGAAGCTAGAGGCAATTCAATTGATCAATACAAGGAATGCAAAAAATTTACAATGGCTCTTGTATATTTTGAAGTTACAATTTTTTAAAATTGGTTCAAATTGTTATTACAAGTTAGTTGTTTGTCGACATCAGATCACTGTATGGGTTATGCACACTTATATCAAGCTTATTAAAATTGTTATTACAAGTTAGTTGTTTGTCCAAATCACATCATTGTTTGGATTGCACACATTTATATGAGGTTGGTGAATTTGTTCATACACACTTTTGTATCACGCACGTGAATTTGTTATTACAAGACATCTTAAATTCTTCCAGTTATGTATCTAACTGACCTTCCCAAGTTGATTGAATGCTAGGCCTATTGGAAAAATGGAAAATCTAAATAGGAGGCTATGATGCAGAGTGTTTATGGTTTAGAGTGGTCTGAACCATTTATTACCTTTGCATTGTGTTGTGGAAGTTGGTCTTCTCCTGCTATAAGTAGTAGCTCTACACCTGGGCTTATGTGTTGTGAATAAATCTGCCTATTAGTTCTGGAAATGAGTGTAAAAGAAAATGCATGGTGTTCTGCTTGAGCCCTAAGCTTTGCAGCTCAAAATTAAAATCAAATTAAAAGGCAACATATAAAGAAAAATAGTTGTCTCACGTGCATGGAAATGGATATGGGTTTGCTAGACTCTTTGGAAAGTCAATATCTAAATGTGCGAAAATGGCATATTTATAGACATAGAAATTTCGGGTCTTTGCATTTTTATGCTCGAAATTGTTCTCATAAACTCAGAAATGCAGACTGCAATGAAGAACTTAAATTTTATGTTTTTTTTGGATTGGGGAGAGAGGCTATTTTATAGGGTAAACGGGCCATGCACATAGCAAATTTTAATTTTAATTTTATGTTTTTTTTAAATATGTATTTTTGGGGTATTTGCTAGCTGGACATGTTTGACAAGCCAGAAACAGATCTCGAGTGGGTCCTTCTAGAAATGTGTCTAGGTCAGATCTGGATCCAGATCCACAGAAGCACTATTCTTCAATCTGATCCAGTAACATAGATGGTGGTACCCCACACATGTTGCATGTGCATAAAGTTAAATTGTTGTTCGGTTTGGTACTTGCAGAGTGCTAGAATTATATTGTGGAAGTGCCCTTAACAAGAGGATGTTTGATTTGCACAGGGAGTTTTAACATGCAAGAGTTCACCTCTCATCTTGTGCTAATGTAAATTTTGATGTACTTCAGTGAAGCTTCTATATCAATCATTTTTCCTGCGAATCAAGAATGCAATTGTTGTCCATGCTGAGCCACCCGTGAAGAAGATCAGTTTATTAACAATGAACATTATACATATTTAACAATTTCACATGCTTGTTATAAACACGTTTAAAAGGTATGATTAAGAAGGCTCATATTCGTCCATAAGAAAATGCACGTCTTCTTGAGGGTGCTCTTTGCATAGACAATCATATTATATAATGAAATCTGAAAGCTGATATTTGTTTTTGTCCTATACCCAAGTAAAATAAGTTAAGGTGAAAAGTGTAGACATAGATATGGTTTCGTAAGCACATATGAGTATAGCCATAGTTTGTAGCATATCCACTATATGGTTAGAAATTAGTAGTTTTAAGAACATTGTATTGGACATGATTTGGGTAGGAACTAAGAAAACAAGTTCATTAATATGGAGTAAAGAAAAAATGGGACCTAGTTGTTTTATTTTTTGGTGGTTAAGCTAGTTGTGGTTTATTGCCTTTCTAAGAACCAGTTCCTCCAATATCTTTCTCATTCCGAGATGAGGCACCATGTCTTTTGATTTGTGCAGATCCTACACGTCGTCTCAATTGTAGTTTCGATTAGACACAGGGATTGCAACTGGATTCAACATAAATTTCTCTTGGTAGAAAAACGTTTCAGGTACTACTAAAATCTCACTATCGGTGCCACGATCATCCATACTGCCATATTCTCAATTGGATTTGGCCTAGAATCAGAGTCTTCGCTTTCTTTGTTGTACATGAGGTCATCAATCCTCGCTTGAGTTTCAAGACCACAGTGCACCATACCTAGTTTATGACATTTTTGTCCTCCATAGTAAGATTGGAAATCCTTCTTTATGACCAGGTGGCTTTTCCTGGAATAGCGTTGGGATCTCCATTAATTCTCGTTTGCAACAAGTAACCTCTCTCAATATTGCCACAGAAGATATATTTATTCTCCATTTTTTTTTGGCTCACTTCAATGTTACACTTTTTTTTCTCACTTACCAGCTAACAACTACCTTAACGGCGTATTATTGCACCTTCCTTGGGACAATTGCTAGTTATTTCAATTACTGTTTATTTTATTACTGCTCCCACCATGTAGTAATTTGACTTGATGACAGTGTGCTTTAGCAAAAACATATTTTTCGCGCTTTAACTAAAATATAAATGTTGGCCAACGAGCTATGATTCTCAGTTATTATTTTTCCTTCTTCGTGTGTAACTACTACATTTACTTTTCTCTAAAAGTCGCTCGATTACTGTCCGACAACGAGTGCTTTACAATAATTGTTGGTGAATTTATTGCATTCCGCATTTTCTTTGCAATGCGTAAGTTTTGGCCCATCTCTCGTAAAGCAAAAGTGTATTGGACAACGCAGTCTGATATTTTATCAAAAGTGGCTGGATCTATCTCTCACAATGCATGTTTTCCGTTTATAAGAAGATTTGGCAGATCCCTCGAAAAGTAAAAGTGGAGTGTGTTTTCTCGATTCCAGAGAAGCCTACTTGCCATAATCTATTCCAACAAGGCCAAGGACCGTGTGATTGGATGACTACTCTCACCTTGCATTAATTTAACCCTTTTACGACTGTTCTATTCGAACTAAAAAGAATGTTCGCTACAGATCTATCCAGAAAATGGTCAAGGTCGCCAAGTTGGGTCGTGCTGCTTAGTAGAGTGACCTTAATTGGTCTTTCTGTTTGATGTAAGAAATTCACCATTTTATATATATAAAAGAGGGGAGATTAAATTAAATAATTTTTATAAATTGAAAAAATAATTTGTTTTTATTTAAAATTTTATCTATGTACACGTTTTTATTGTAACAAAAATTTTGATGGATGTATAATCTAAGGGGAAGTGTTTGTATTCCTCAATACTCACAGTCTCACAAAGATGACACATGCTTTCAACCTCTTGTTGTTTAAGTTGTACCCCTCAAAGTGATGTTGTCTTCTTCTCTAAGAGATGAAAACATCTCAAATGTGAAACACATAATACTTTGAGAGGTCAACAGGCCAAGGAAGGCTCTGTAAGATGCACCCTTCCTGCGCCACTTCAAGCCATTAAGCTAGTCTTCAGGAAAAGGGAGGGTACCATGTAATTTGGAGATAGTAACTCCTAGTCTGTCACACTAGGTACCTATAGATTTGCTTGTAAACTTTTACTATATTTAGAACCAAGATGTATGGTGCGTGAGATTAATCTCAGTTGTTGCAGTGTAACTTGAATACTATTCTTAAATGGGAGCAGCGCCATAAACATATTTAACAGTAGAGAATTGATAAGATTTCCATTAAATGCATTCATAAAACATGTATAATATAATATGGGCACATGTAATTGTAGATCCATAGATTCGAGCAACAAACTAAAGACATTTTAGTCATAAAGAGGGAAAAAACCCACACATGAAATATAATTTCTTCAAAAACCAATGGCATCTCGCCTTGGTCTTGGCTTGAAATTAAAACAAGGGAAACCCATTGATCTCATCTCTAAGATTACTCTTTCTTTACGAGAATATTTCGTCGATCCCATTACAACGAAGAAAGAGAGAAAAAAGAAGAAGATCTAATGTTGCAGATCCCTATGCAATTTCTCCCAAGCCTTTTTAATACAATAATAAACCTCCCTTTTTGCTTGGACATCTCGTCCTTAATAGTTTCCTACCAGATTCCAATTCTACTCTACTTCGATGTGCTGTCTTGTTGCAAACTATGAGGTAGCGCATGGAAAATTTTCCCCTTCCAAGTTCCGAGGTAAGGAAAATATTTTCTCTAATAACGATTCTCTACCTTTCTTTATTGTGTTTCCGTAAAATATTCACCTGGAGAAGATTCCTTAGCTTGCCACGCCAGTTGTCCTTGCTCCCTCTTTTCCACTTAATCTTTTAAGTTTTGCATAATGTTCATCCCTTGCTCATTTATTCATTTCCCCCCTTTTTAATGTTTTGAATGACTTGGCCTTTCAATATCTCTTAGACACTTCCATTGATGCACCATAAGTATCGGAGCAACTACATAATTCCTGAGGTCGTTGTCTCTCGGTTTATCCCTTAATGGCCTCCTAAAGCATATCATTTGTTTAAAATATATTAATTAAAAGCATATCATTTATTTAAAATATATTAATTAAAAGCATTAAAAATAAATGATAAGAAGTTATATTTTTTTTAATGTATTTTACATGGTTTTAATTTATTTGTTGATGATAAATTTAGTGTTATGCCTACTCGTACTTAATTGTGTACTAGACTTGATTACATTATTTAAGTTCAACTACCAATAGTTTGATTTTAGATAATGTTTTGGAACATTGTTTTAAATCAAAATAAATAAATAATTAATAAATAAAAAATACATTAAAAAAATTAAACTATATTTTAAAACATTACTTACCATTCAAAAGAAATATTACTAAACGTTATGTAAAGTTATTTGCATTATTAAACCAGCGTAGATCTAAATCCTAGGCTCTATCAAGCGTCGAGATGGATCAAATCTCTCGAGGTGCAAACCTCTTCTTAGGTATAAATTGATTTGATTCAAACCAAAAGAGACATCTTTTTATTTAAGGTTCACATATAATTTTATTATTATTAATATTTAATATTATTTATGGCTGACATATAATATTTTTTATTTTGTTAGGAACTAACATTGCATGGTTTCCCCACTCCTACAATCATGGGTTGTTTAGGAGGCCTTGCACATGGTCTTAAAACCATTTGTAAGGCCCTCCTAAACCATGTACAATAAAACCATGGATTGTTTAGGAGGCCTTGCACATGGTTTTAAAACCATGCGCAAAGCCTCCTAAACTATATACAATAAAACCATGGGTTGTTTAGAATGCAAACTTTCTTTTGGATAATTCAATTTTGTGTTTTTTTCTTGACGCACATATTTTTTTTACCGATAATTAAATTTTTACTTTTTTATTGTTTTGTTGGGTAGGAAGATTACAACATCTCCCCCATATTAGATTGTTTTAATGATCAGTGGGCAGGATCTCCTTTGAAGCTTGTTGATGGATATCCAGAGCATCCTGAAATTTGAACACTGCACGAAAATTTTCTGTGGATGCTTGGTTTCAGTGTGTTAAATAGTATTAAGATTTTTTATAGTAGTGTATTGCACTTCAAGATTTAATGGTCTCTGGCCAAATGCGATACCAAAACCTAACTGATTCATATACCCCAAAGTAGTCCTGTTTTTGTTGGTCCAAACTTCTAAGAATGGTCTTCGTCATCTTAGGTAGAATTTCTGAGATGCATGATTGCGGTGGTCTTTATGCAAATGCATTTATCCCATTCTTTTAAATCTATTTTCTAGTACAGGTATGCTGTAGACTCTTATCATGAGTGCAAGTATCTTGGTACACGTGTTCGTGTGGATGGAACAGTTGACGAGTAAGTTGTATGCTTTCTTTGGGTATTTGAAACTTTCATTTGAAGTAGCAGTAAGAACATGATAACCAGTCATAATTCTAAATGCAGTATGAATTTATTTATTGTTTACATGTACACCTTCTTGCAGATACAAGTGGATGATGTATGGAGAGGCAGGCACTGCACAAACTGCATTAGGTTCTGGGCTTATGTATCATGGCATTCCAAAAGTAAAGACACGCTCTTTCACTACATGCAATAATTACTGCTATACTCGTTTAATAGAGTAGAAGAAATTTAAAGTTTGGTTCAATATTCCACAGAATATGGAAATGCAGGATGGGAATGCTGTGTAAGTATATGCTTGATTTTAAAATGTGATTTTTCCAGAGTGTGTGTTTCAGTGTGATCTATTTGACATTTTGAAATTTAATGAGAACATGACCATAGATACAACTTTCTCCACTGTAAGCTTATATTTGATATTTGTGGCTGTTCATGAACACTGAGTTACTTTTCTAAGCTTAGGGGGCTTGCGTTGGATTGTACTTCATCAACAGACCCGAATGGATTGTTACTGAACATGCATGCTGCTCATATTCTTACATCTCGGTCCCTCTATATGACACTCTCGGTAACTCTCAGAGTCTGTTTTCAACGTGTTGGTTTGATCTTATGCTTTAAGTTCAGCTTTGTTGTAGTTAAATGACATTAATCTTGATCATGCATGCAACTAACTTCTACAGGTTCAGACGCTGTAAAGTACATTATAAATCATGCTGATATATCTGCCGTATTTTGTGTCCAAGAGACTTTGAAAATTGTAAGTAACTTTTTTTGATTGAGAAGATATTTTGTGTCCAAGAGACTTTGAAAAGTAACTTTTTTTGACTGACAAGAATCTATGCTGACATTTATTTTGGTCTATTAGAAAAATAACTTTACGAAAGTGATATTATTTTTTATTCTGTGTTACAAAATCTCTCCCATAATATTCACTATCACTATTATTTTTTGCCGACATGTTATAAACGTTACATCACCTAACAAGATCTCTCCCATAATATTCACTATCACGATTATTTTTTGTCGACATATTAGTAACGTTACATCATGTTACAAGATCTCCCCTATACTGAACTGTAGAGCGCCTCTGGGCGCAACAATAATTTTGTACTTAACCATGTTTATTTCCTTTTCCTTTTGATAAATGGACGTATTGACTAAGATGCTAGCTTCCAATAAACACTGACGGTTACGCTTACTTGGTGTTACGGAAGGATGACACGAAATCATGGATTGAAGTCAAATCAACGCCATATGGAAACGCCTTGCACGATTTGAGCTTTGGTTTGATTAAAAGAATTTATCAATTGTCATTTTGACAATAGCATGAGGGAAATATTACCAATAAATGTTAAAACAATTGTTATCTGATTACACTATTAGTGTTACGGGAGGTAAGTTGTTAGTAAATATTCTATCACGTTCATTTAGAATGGGGAATAAATAAAGTCAAAAAAATTAAAAACCATATTACTTCATATTAAGTGGATAAGGGGTGTTTACAATGCACTATTTCAATATGGATATTTAGGTTTTTTTTTATTATATTGGGAAGAACTAAAAAGGAGGTGGAGGGAAACTATGATCGATTGATTTTAAATCAATTTTTAATGGGTAAAATTCATGTTTTGTGGATATTATTTATTGTATGAAGATTTTTTTTTAAATTTTTAATTCTTATTATTTAATTTGATAAATTTTATTAGTGTCAATTTAGTTGAGGGTTATTGTAGGGCAATTCTAAAAGAAAAAGGATAATTTTTATTTAGCAATTATATATTTAATTTTTTATTATTTTAATGTTTAATTTGATAAATTTATTTTAGTGTCAATTTTTACTATTCCAATCAATTAGTTGAGGGTTGATATGGCTTAATTTTTTTTTAAAATACAAATTTTATTTAACAATTAAATATTTAAAAAAATTAAAAGTTGTGTACAGTATGAGTGGGTCTAATGGTTAAGAGCATGTGTTTTTTCCTAGGAGGTCACATCTTCAAATCCAAAGGGGGGTAGGGTATGTACACCTCTATAGACTTTAGCAGTTAAATCACTGCTCAGAGGGGGTCCCTTGTCCCACAAACAAGGAGGTCTCATACACCAATTGGTGTCTCGCTTGGCGGTGACCTTAAAAATATATTATTATTTATTATTATAATTAAAAAGTATTTTGTTTCAAAATACTCTATTCAAAATAAAAGGGTAGGTGTATAAGGGTTGTTCATGAATTTAAATCTTGGCAAGATTATGAAATCAAAACTCAAGAAAAAATGTGGAAGTATTTTTGAATTTATATTCCAAAGTATAGAAACAACTAGGGGCTGATGCACAATCATGGACTCCTTTAAGGACACTTTAGATGCCACATAATACTAGAATAAACGAAAAACTCTGATTTTAGGTGACAATTAGGGGTACTTCCCTAACTTATTTGAAGATGAAGTAAAACAAGAAAAGATAGGTAATTGAATCAGCTTTCATAATATATAGGGTTTATGCAGAGAAAGTGTGTGCAAATGATTATAAAATTAGTTTCCGTGAAAGTGGGTTTTCAAATTTTTAGCACATCTTAACATATATGTTTGTGCGGGTGCAGCAATATATGAGGTAAATGATGTCCATTTGAGATAAAATCTTGCAGACATATAAAGGACATATGGGCCTAGTGCAGCACTATTTATTCGGAATTTTTCATGAATTATTTTTTTTATTATTAATTATTGAAGTGAGAAAAGCTTGAAATTAAAACCTTATGTGTGGGTGCAACACTTTAG
>LPNX010002934.1:1004-18082 GCA_001517045.1 Pseudotsuga menziesii
CATCACTCATCATCATCATCATTACCATCGACATCATGAACATCATCATCATCACCATCAACATCATGAACATCACCGTCATTCATCATCATCATCATCACCATCGACATCGTGAACATCATCATCATCATCCACATCATCATCACCATCAACATCATGAACATCACCATCATTCATCATCAACATCATCAACATCATCATCATCATCACCATCAACATCATGAACATCATCATCATCATCCTCATCCCCATCATCATCATCACCATCAACATCATGAACATCATCATCATCATCCTCATCCCCATCATCATCATCACCTTCATCATCATCATCATCATCATCATCATCACCATCAACATCAACATCATGAACATCATTATCATCATCCTCATCCCCATCATCATCATCACCTTCATCATCATCATCATCATCATCATCAACATGATCATCATCACCACCATCATCAACGTGAACATCCTCATCATCATCCTCATCATCATCATCATCATCATCTTCATCATCACCATCGTCATCATCACCATTCCCATCATCATCGTCATCATCATCCTCATCATCATCATCATCATCAACATGATCATCCTCATCCTCATCATCATCACCATCATCATCATCATCATCACCATCAACATCATCTTCATCATCTTCGTCTTCATCTTCATCATCATCATCATCATCATCCTCACCATCATCATCACCTTCACCATCATCATCATCATCATCATCATCAACATGATCATCATCAACATCACCATCATCAC
The DNA here is from genome assembly GCA_001517045.1 of Pseudotsuga menziesii. Taxonomy (NCBI): domain Eukaryota; kingdom Viridiplantae; phylum Streptophyta; class Pinopsida; order Pinales; family Pinaceae; genus Pseudotsuga; species Pseudotsuga menziesii. The sequence continues at coordinate 1,785 of LPNX010002934.1, forward strand.
CATCATCATCATCATCACCATCAACATCATCTTCATCATCTTCGTCTTCATCTTCATCATCATCATCATCCTCACCATCATCATCATCCTCAGCATCATCATCACCATTTTGATGAGGATGAACTATGAAGAAGCCATAGATCTCATCTCAAGAACAATTGATCAATATATCACCCCTTTTTGAAAAAGCATTAACACTGTATATATTTTGAAATTTTATTTGTGATAGTATTGACAACAATGTGGGTGCTAATACAAGACTAATATGATCCAATGTAAACAAGGTGATTATTAGACACCCTAATGCCACTTATTTAGTTCTTGGTGTTTAGATTGGGAATCAAGGTGTTCACGAGGTTTGCAGCCATGCTTCTCATGGCAAGCACCTCCAACTTGCATTCAATTAGTGGTTGGTGCACTGGATTTTAGAGTTTTATAGGGATGTAGAATTACAGTAAGTTTATTATTACGAGTCCATTCTTTAAAATCAACATTTATCTATTGGGATTAATGTTATTTGTATATTAATAATCAATTTTTCTATTCCTGTATGATATTTGACTTGCTTGCAATTCTCATATTGCATTATAGAATTTTGAACCAAGATAATTCTTGTAATTATGCCTACTTCATGTTCCATCCTCGTCTTTCAAAAACAAATACCTCATGAAAAAAACATGAAAAAAATTGAAAAAAATTGAAGAAAATACCTCACAAAGGGAAGGTTAATCCAAAGGTGGTGATGGAGGGCTCAAGCACACCCAAAATTGCGTATTGACAGTCGAGGTTTCCTCTTCGTTCATCCAATAGCCACGTCGATAATGAAAAAAAGACGGCCTCGGCTGGTTTAAAATAAAAAACAGGTTTTAAGAATCGCACCTCCGTTTTAGCAAAGGAAATCGCGCACGTGATTTCCTTTGCTAAAACGGAGGCGCAATTTTGTTTACTAGCCTAGTTGGCATGACCATTGCCAGCCTTGGGACTAGGCTTGGCAGGTTCGGTGTTGCTTGGGTTGATTTCTTTTTTTTGGATGAAGAGTGAATGACTTCACTCCACCATTGCATCTAAAGGGTCCATCAACTTCTTGCACACACCCACTATGATTATGATGTTTCTGATCGAAAGATCAGAGTATGTTGATGATGTTTCTGATCGAAAGATCAGAATGTGATGATGATTATAATTGACATATCAGAATATGATGATGATGATGTTGCTGCTGATCGAAAGAGCAAAGTGTTGATGATGATATTGTTGATCGAGAGGTCAAAGTACTGAAGATGTTGTTGCTGATCGAAAAGTCAAAGTGCTGAAAATGTTGTTGATCGAAAGGTCAAAATGCTGAAGATATTGTTGCTGATCGAAAAGTCAAAGTGCTGAAGATGTTGTTGATCGAAAGGTAAAAAATGTTGAAGATGTTGTTGCTGATCGAATAGTCAAAGTGCTGAAGATGTTGCTAATCGAAAGGTCCAAGTGCTGAAGATGTCGTTGCTAATTGAAAGATCAAAATGCTAAAGATGTTGTTGATCAAAGACTGAAGATGTTGCTGATGATGAAGACTGAAGATTGAAGATGAAGACTACATGATGTTGAAAAGCTTCCAATGATTTATAGCTGTGTTACCCTGCTGATGTTGATGATGTCCCCTATCTCTACTCTTGTTGTTGTTGATGTTGTTGTAGAATACCCTTCTCGTTAAGGGAGAGTGTTGAAATATTGTAACTTCGAAGAATATTCTATATGTATATTTTTGTGCTCTCCGATGGTCCTACTGGGAGAACCACTTGAATTACATTGTACCCCGATGCTCCTAATCGGAAGAACTAATAAGAGTCATGAGGTAGTCCCCTCTAATTGTAAAGGTGGGTCATCAGCACCCCAGTGTGGTTACTTGAGTCTACATGTGTAACTCGAGCCTACATGTCAAATGAGTTAACTTAAGTGAACGGATGAATATAAATAGAGGTGTAGTGCTCCTCATTTGTGACACACTCTCACTTGTGCAGCGCATTAGTGGAGAAGAGAAGTAGCTGGAGAAGGAGGAGGATCAGGCTTTGATCTCCTTGCTGGTTTTATCTTTTATCTTTTTGGGGCATCTATATTGAGGAAGCTTTTGCTGGGTTTTTTCCTTTAGGGTTTTCCCAGGATAAATCTTTGTGTTCCTTTGTTTTTGGTTGTGCTTGTCTATATTTCAGTGATCCTATTTATATGCTTTTGTCATGAAAATGAAATGAAATACTGATGTCTTAGCTAAGCATATGAAAATTTAACAACAAGACTGTTCATATTAAGAAGGACTGTTGGAAGAGACAAGAATCCAAGAAGGATGACTCCAAGTCAGAGGAAAATTCAGTTAAGTCTTCTGATTCAGGTATGATCGATGAAATATTGTTTGTTTGTAATATTTCTAAATATAATGAAGAATGACTATTAAATTTTGGTGCTTCGCACCATATATGTCCTTATAAATATTGGTTTGCTTCCTATCAAACAGTTAATGGTGGAATAGTTATTTTAGGAGACAACCATTCATGTAAAATTGTTGGGGTTGGAAGTGTTAAAATTAAAAATTTTGATGGAGTAATAAGAACACTTATAGATGTTAGACATGTACCTGAGTTAAAGAAAAAATTAATTTCTTTGGGAGTATTGGCTTTTTTGTGGTCATAAGTTTACAGGTTTTGATGGAACTCTAAAAGTTTCCAAGGTTTTTGTTGTCACTAGAGTCTACACCTTAACTGCTAAGGCCCAAAGTATAGAAAATATTAAATTAACTTTATGGATGACTACATTTTTGGGTTTATGAAATGTAAAAGAAATAGAGATCAGGATAACATTTTCAGATTACTGACAATTGATGTATAAACATAATAAACAAGGCTATAAAGCTTACGAGAATGAACTTATATAAGGAAAGGACAAGCTCTGTTTAGATCATTGATAAATATAATTCATTCATAAAAATCCAAGTATAGGAAACAACTATCAAAGGAAAAGAATTATGAATAAAACATAACATTTATCATTTCAAAAATTAAAACAAAACTGGCTTATCTTGCATATAATCACTTCAAAGCATTCTTTATAAACCTACGAAATGAAATACATACCTACAAAATATAGAAACAGTCTGATCTCAAAACTCTCTCATACAACAGTCTTAGACCTCTTGGTTGGAACCTCCCCCTGCTTTACATTACAAATTACAGTATTTATAAGAGAAAAATGCCATGAATAAACTATTGCATGACTTTTAAATTTAAACACAGAAGATATGAAAAGACTTTGATTCTCTGCCAGTTGATCCCTTGATCTTTTATTTTCCATGATCGTTGGCTAACAGATGGCCTATATTCCATGAACAAATTACTATCTCGAAATTGGTAGACACTACAGTGATATCCATAATATCTCAGGAAAAATGAGAAAGAAAGACCCAGACTCTTTCCCTTCTGCGAGGATTGGTAACTAAATAGATTCTTTGTCAGCAATCCCTGACTCGTGATTGAAGAGATTTTGGTTGTTTATTTTGTGCCTGAAATTCTAGAGATGGTTACTCGAGGTGTTGGCCTGGAAATCCGATATCAATTATTTAGGTTCAGCAAATGTTATGCCGCTTGTTCATTTGTTATCTTCATGCCTTTAAACATGGAAGTTGTTCACCAAGATTTGCCATCTGTATATTTTAAATGTTAATGGGTTACCTGAAAATACTGGATCGATCCTTCAATTATGGAACAACATTTTATCTATTGATTTTATGCTTGGAAATCCTGACAGCATTTTAATTAAATGTTTATATTCTAGGAATTTAGAACTCTAGCATAAAAAAAATACAGGGAGATAAATATGTTTAAGCAGATGTGATGTCCCATCTTTTCCTTAAACTCCTTCTTCAACGCATAATGGACGAGCGTTTAAAATCTGCATGACACTTAGGTAATGGGTGGCGTTAAATGGTCGTGATGTCAATACTTATTGCTACACTTAATCTCCAGCAATGAATTTTTAACCTGTGAGTGAGGATCTTATATTTAAACTGATATTTCTCTGGTTAACATTGAAAGTACTCCACCTTAACACGTTGTGCAAGACTTCTGAATCCTCATAGACTCTCCTCTTCACATTCTCATGAACACACACCCTATTGCATTGACTCTTGATGGCACACTTGTTACTTAGATGTGTGATGCTACTTAATGGAACTTGGGACTTAGAGATTGAGATCAAATGATTATAAAAAAAACAAATCAAATCATTTTAATCGTCAAGATGACAATACTCTCTACTTGATACGTGATCTCATTTTGATACCAAGGCAATCTCATTTGGTATTTTTTTGCGATCATATTGTCAAGTAATTCCTGCATCTGAGAAGAACATTGAGATTCAAATTCGCCTTGATGTTCTCCTTTGAAAAATGATTAATATAATTTGTTTGTTTGACAAATACAATCCAGAGTATACATTCAGTCTGCTTTTTCCCTCAAACTCCTTAGAAAACTCATTTTGGATGTTTTCCTTGGTCAGTGTTCTTCCAGCGCGCTCTTCAACATTTGACATATGGAATTTACTCACTACTTGGCATCATACAATTTCTTGTCCTCTTCACTGGAATTCAGCAACGTTGACCGTTGTTTGAACACTTGGGAGACCTTTAAATATTTTATGTTTGATGCTTGAATATTATCTCAATGCCTGAGGGCTTGGGGTTCTTCATCTCTGCTAGTGCTTTTTTACTTGGTGAACCTGTGGTTTCCTTAATGCCTTAGATCTTCATGTGATGTTTGGATGCTCGACGGTCTTTCATCACTGTACGATTTGAATTTATAAAGCCAAAGAATGAGTTTTTTGAATCCTTGGAAGTGTTTTTTTCTCACCATTCGGTTGCATCACTAGCTTTATGGAATATATCCCATATATAAATCACCATACAAACCTTTGCATTCTATATGAACACACGTTTCCACACACATTTAACGCGTTGTACAGACGTTTTGAACAATGAGCTGCTACTTAGACTTACACGACACTTGGATTCGATATACTATGGCATGAGTTCTATAAGAGTGGCAGTTCGTGGAGAGTTAACGTGAAAATGGATGAAGATAAAAATGTTTTTACAAGACCACATTATATCCTTTTATGACAACATGACATAAAAATGCTTAAGGAAAATTTTTATAGGTAGTAAAAGCAATCGGTTTGATAAAATAATAATTTTTATTTTTAATAAAAATATTAAATAATAATTTTATTTTTAAAATAAAACTATTATTTAATAATTAATTTTTAAAAATAGAAACTATTATTTTAAGAAGAAAAAGTGAATAGGTCAACAATTCATGAGATCAAACCTTAATAGCCAAAAACATGGAAAATATGACGAAATTTTGGAAGAAGAGGCACATTTGATCCAGGATAGTGCAAAGAGTGCAGACTTCAGGGAAATTACTTTGAAAAAAATACTAGTGGGCATTTTGGTAGCGAGAACTGAGGTCCATCTTTACATGTGCGTTGTCGAAAACTAAAATTTTCATGGGATAGATCTGGTACCGACAATTGCTTTAGTGGTCATGAAGGCATAGAGGAAAGGAAACCTTTACAAACTAGTTGGAAGAACTCAAGTTAATAGTACTACATTAGTATATGGAGAAGAGTTAGGATCCACTCAGTTATGGGATCACCATCTTGGTCATAAGAGTGAAAAACGACTCTAGGTATTAATGAATCGTAAATTGCTTCTAAATTTGAAAACTTTGAATTTGATGTTTTGTAAACATTGTATATATGGAAAGCAGTGTAGAAAAAGATTCAAAGCAAGTAGTCATGTTAGTAAAGGTGTTTTTGACTACATTCATTCTAATTTTTGGGGTCTGTCTCCTACCATTTCCTATTGGGGAGAAAAATCTTATGTATTATTTGTAGATGATTTTTCTAGAAAGGTTTTTGTCCATGTCCTAAAAACAAAAGTTGTTGTGTTTAACACGTTTAAACAATTAAAGTTATGGTGGAAAAAATAACTGGCAGGACAATTAAGTGTTCAAGGACGGATAATGGAGGTGAATTTAATTTGAAAAATATTGCAAAGATGAAGGGATCGCAAGACACAAAAAATGTCTACACTCCTTGGAAAAATGGTGTTGCAGAATGCATGAACATGAATCTTCTAGAAACAGAAAGGAGCATGCTCAGTAATGCTAATTTGGGGCAAGAGTTGTGGGCAGAAGCAATTTATATTGCTTGTTATCTAATAAATAGGTCACCATCAAAGGAACTAGATTGTAAAATTCTGGAAGAGGTATGGACTGGTCATTCCTATGATTATCCGAATCTGAAAATCATTGGTTGTGAAGCTTAAGCACCTACTCCTAAAAATCAACGTTCTAAGTTTGACCCTAGATCAAAGAAGTGCATTTTTGTTGGATATGATGATGTAATGAAAGGATATAGATTTTGGAATCCTAGTGCCCACAAAATTGTCATTAGTGGAGATGTAGTTTTTTATGAATCTTCTCTGATTAAATCCGAAAATGTAAGAGTTGATATGGAATAGGAACATGTAATATCAAAACAACTAATTCAGTTGGAGAACCAATCTTCTCATGACTCGAAGAAACAAGAAGAAGTTTATGGTGAGAGAGAAGTCATAGAAGATGAAGTGTTGACACAAAAACCATCAACAGGGGTTCACTTCTCCGTCGACACCCAAACCACCACGATCTCCTTGAGCACTGGCCTAAACAAGTTTTACCCCGTCCGACAACACTTGTAGAGCAGATGAAGTCTCACCCGATATGTTTGAGGGAGAATTTTCAGAACCAAGTTTCTGCGGTGTGAAGGAGGACCATGCATCTACTTGTCAACTCAGCGCAGCATTATTCAACAGTTCTGATTATTCATATTATTCATTAACAGAGTCATGTCATCATTCAATAGATCGGATTGACATACTTGAATCGCAACATAAACCTCGATGTGTAAACAGATCTAATAGTATATCATCATTTATAGCAAAGAAGCATCGCATCATTCACAAATACACATCACATTCACATTTACATTGCAGAAAAAAGGAAAATAGAAAGATAGAAAAATACACAATGGTTCTTTTCAATCTCCTTCATGTCATATTAACCTTCACAACAAAACACAGATTCTCCAAAACAGTTCCTCAGTTCACATACACAAATCCAAAAAACCTAAGCACTTCGCAATAGTTCAGAAGTAGCCAAGATCTCCAGAAGCTAAGAAGAAGAGGACTTAACACTTGCAATTCTACATCTATTTATAGGCTTGCACCTTTACATTGGTGGTCCACTTAATCCAACTTCCTAACTACTTCTTAACAGAATCTACAAAATAATGACCACAATCCACATAATGAGGTCCAAATCTACAAAATATGACCAAAATACATAAAATATAGCTAATCTTCCTTGTGCTCCATTTTTCACCTTGCGCAGTATCTTTGACCTTGTGCAGCATCCGCGATGCTGCGCAACTAACTTACTCCAAAATTTCCTACCAACATGAAGAATGTAACGGTAAAAATCCGTTTATTGTACCTTCTTGAACTTCCACTTTTTAAAATACAAATATTCCATGAGTTGATAAAATAGATATGATATTTTACAAGATAAACTTTATTGTATTTATAATTGTTTAAAGGGTGTCTAATGCAACTCTTCATAAAAAGTGACACCATTTCACTAATTAATATTATATTATTATATTAATAATGTTTGTTGTTATTATTATTATTATTTCTATTTCTATGTATATGTTGATGTTTATTATTATTATTATTTTCTTGCTCTTAAACATGCTTTGTCCTCAAAGCATAGTTTATTGTATGACTTTGTTCTCTTACTTGTAACGACTTTTCATGATGTTGTGAGCTTGGAACTACGATGCTTGATGAAACTAGGCAATTTAATCTTTGGATTGATGAACTAATGTGTTGCATTTTTTTGGGAATAGGTCCATCCCAAATCTACCTTCATTGGAATTGTTTGATAATCAACTGCTCATACAGAACTTCTTAATTTAGGCTTCCATAAAAGTTGTCGATGTTGTTTTTGTTCATTTTCAAGGTTGTAGTTGGTTTGTTTATAAGAAGAACTATGTTTATTTTCTACTTTACTTTGATGTTGGTTGTATCAACTTCTGTGATTTGGGTGACGATAAGGCATTCGAGTCATTTTTGGAACCCTTGTAAAAACTTCAATTGTTTGTGATTCTCGCAATTTACTGGTTGATAATAACTCTGAGGATTTTTCTGACTTCTCATTTTTTAATTTTTTTATTTGTTCAGTCAACTCTTGATTCAAATTTTTTAAGCTAGAATTTTCTTCATTTTTTTCTAATAGATTCTGATTGAATTCATTATGGAGGTCCACTTCCTTTTGGTGGGATTTCTCTTGTATTTCTTCTTGCAATCTTTTTTCCCTTTTTAATTTCTTAATCTGTGCGATCAAGTCTTGACTATGATTCTTCAAACGATTAATTTCTTCATCCTTACTGGCAACAATATTTTCAACTTCTTTCTGCTTCTTTTGTTTTGACTTCTTACTACCTTGTGAAATCATCTTTGATATATCCTTGAAGTGTTCAAATGTTGGAGCTTCTAAATTTGATTTCATTGTAATATTTTGAAATGTGATTCTCATTTGCTTATAGGAAAAAGTCAGAAACATTAGAGGAAATTTCAACTCAAAATGGGCCTCCTAAGGAAAATAATAAAATAATAGTTAAAATAACAAAATAATATTTATTAATTTTGGAGGAAGAAAAGAAAAAAACTACCTTTTTGTTCGTATTTTCGACATATCTCCCTGTGTCTTTACTCAAATTTTGATTAGGAGAGCTCATTGGATGCGGAATTAAATTCCACATCCAACAAGTACCACTCGACATACTTTTGATGGACCCCGCTACCCCAAAAAAAAGAAATACTTGAAAAAACATGATGACGACATCATCATCACGTTTTTTCAGGTATTTCTTATTTTTGGGGTAGCGGAGTCCATCAAAAGTATGCCGAGTGGGTACTCGTTGGATGCAAAATTTAATTCTACATCCAACGAGCTCTCTCAATCAAAATTTGAGTAAAGGCATAGGGAGATATGTCGAAAATACGAAAAAAGTAGTTTTTTTATGATACCTATCCCAAATTTATATTAAGAATTTGTTTAAGACCTATACGGTATTTCAAATTTAAAGTAATTTCATTAGCTAACACATGATGACATGGAATTTGAATTAGGGTTGAAAGGCCCATTTTGAGTTGAAATTTCCTCTAATGCTTATTTTCGACATTTAAAATGAAAGTCCCCAATATTTTTATCCAAGGTAAACCCAAAATTATGTCACCGTCAAAGCTCCATAAGGAACTAACAATTAATTTCGATGTGACCATGTCACACCCTAGTTTTGACCCCATTTGCATGATGTATATAATGTAATTAATCGTGGTGAGGAGCTAAAGGCAAAATCCCCACCATCAATTTGGTTGTGTATGTTTCGGCAATGGGGATAGTTGTCGATGATAGATCGTGCTATCCAACACATTATAGTTGGCATCGTGTAAATACGCACATCAAATAAAATAAACCACAACTAGCTACGGCAGTGCAACGTTGAATGAAAAGGGCATGATTCCAAAGGATAAGGGGTGGGGGATGTCAACCTTGGTCTTTGGGGGGGGGGAGCCTTGTGTCATCTTCGCTTGTCTCATCCAACCTCTTTAATGTCTTGCTGAGTGGTTGAGGTAGTTATTGATGAGTAGTGGTGGCTGTGGCAGGACTGTCAGTCCTTGCCCACATGCCCACTCCACCAGCGGATTCTTCCTCTTCACGTTGCTGGGGCAAAGGGGTGACCTTCCATTCACTCCACTCTCCCATGATTCCAACCTCAGCAGGATTTGGTCTGTTCGTTCCTCATCCGCACGCATGGGGGGGAGCTGTTCGTTTCTCACACCGGGATTCTTTGTTTTGTTCTTCCTCGCGCACCAGTCTGGGTTCTTCTTTGGTTTGTGCATGCAGCGAGCAGGTAGAATGGCCTCACGGGCCCGATTTCTGCTGGTATGTGTCATAGCCGTGGGTTTAATCCATGATTTCTGCTTGCTGTTGGTTTAACCCGTGATTCGGGCTTTCTGTTGGTTTCACCCATGTTTTGGGTTGCTGTCGTTCTTCCATGATTTTTGGGTGCTGTTGAGAGTCCAACATCCTTCTTCCATTTCGAACTGTGTGTTTCCTTCTTTCGTTTTGGACTGTGTCTTTTCCTTTGCGCACAGGTGGAGAGTTTGTTCTCTTTCCCCATTTTCCCTCTGTGTAACTTGTCTTTAGCGTTTGTGTTGAGGAGCTGTGTGCTGTGGGCTCGTGGATGTTGGCTGGTTATTGATTGCCACATCCGTTTGGCTGAGTTTTCCTCTGTCCACGCTAGGAGTTTGGCTTCTCCTTTGTTTTGAGACTGTGGATTGTTGCCATCATTCATTGTGGTTTTGGGCTGTTGATAAACCCCGGTTTTGGGTGTTGTGTTGAGTTGTTTTGGCCACGCTAGGGCCAAGAACAACTCTGAGTTGTCTTGTGGACTTGAGCTGTGTCTCACCTGTTGGTTGGGGATTGTCCCTGGTTGTCTTGGATTCTTCACAGGGCTGTGAAGGGATTGCGTTGCTACGGTATGCAGTGGTTGGTCTTCGAACTGTTGTGAGTGGAATGTGGAGGCTGTGTATGCATGAGAAGACTGGTGTTGAGTTCACCAGCTTGCCATTAGCTTGTCCTAGCTCCTTGATGACCTGGTGAATCCCAACTGTGTTGGTTTGCTATTTTGTGAACCTTGGCTATGTGTAAGCCTGGATTGACCCTTATTCCTTGAGGAATCATGCCCAGCTCGGGGGTGGTAGTGTTGCTGAGAGTTTGATGAGCACGCTGGCCTATGGTTGGGTGGAACATTACAGCGACGTAGCTAGTTGCGGGGCGAGTTTCTTCATTAAAAGATAAGTGTTGTTGACTATTTCATCTCTGTAATTATATCTATTGTTTTATAAATTATGATGAACATATGAATGCTGGAATGTATATGTTGCTTCCACTCAATGATGAGAAATTATGCGTTGAGTGACGGTGTATCTTCGTATGTTTTATGCATCTCTGTATGATGGATTATGCATCCTGTTATGCATGTTGTTAATCTTGTTTTAATTTCATCATTGATGTTTGTCCATGTTCATGGGGTTGTTTTCCCGTATGCTTGTTGTGGTGTTCATCGCATCCTCTTCACCGGCCGGAGGGTCGAGGACGTGACATCATGGTATCAAAGCTCATGTTGCAGCATGGGCCTGAATGGACCACCAGGGTGCAGTGACAGAGGTAGAATTACCTTCTATGCCCAGTAGAGATCAGTAATTATGATAGAAAAATTTTGTTGAAAATTTTCTTTAAGTGCCGAGCTCATCAAGTCATTGGAGAACTAAGTGGGAAGTTCCTCCGATACGTCGGAAGGCCATCCGACGAGGAGCAGGCGGAAAAATAATTTTTGAAAAAAATTTGTCTAAGTGTTTGAGCCATCGAAACACTTAGTGGAACGGACTTCTGATGTAGCGGAAGAGCTAGTGGAACAGACTTCCGACGCAGCGGAAGCATGCCCGACGGGAAATTGGGAATGAAAATCGCAGAAAAAAATTTATAAGTGTTTGACACCGTCGAAGGAAAATAGTTGATCGAGCATCCGCCGTTGAGGATGGCTAAAGGAATACGCGTCCGACGAGAAAATCCTCCGATCGTCGACGCCGTAAGGAAAGAAAGTTAAAAATTTTCTAAGTAAGGAAAATGTCAGTTATCGGAAGAAGATCAAGGATCATGTTCCGTCGTTGCAGATGTGGAAGGAACTATTCCATCGACGCTATGAAGAAAAGTTTGAAAATTTTTTCTAAGTATAGAAATCGTTAGCCATCGGAAGAAGATAGAGGTTTGATGTTCTGCCGTTGCGGAAGCCAAAATCACTAGTTTGCCGATGAGAAAAGACTGCCAATGCCGGTCAAAGAATCAGTTCACCGATCGGAAGAAAATCAAGGATCGTGTTCCGCCATTGCGGCTGCAGAAGGGACTATTTCACCAACAAAAAGAAGATCAAGCGGTGAAAGTTAGCTGTTTGAGCAGCCAATACGTCGGCTCAGTTAGCGGAAATAACTTTCGATGCCGTCAGTGGAAGAAAGTAGAAAGACAAATTTTGAAAAAAATCGTCTAAGTATGGAAACCGTCGGAAGAATTTAGCTGTTTGAGTAGCCGATGCGGCAGCAAGCATCAGAGAAAAATACAATATGGTGTCGCCGAAGTGTCGGAGGATTAGAGAACTAGTCGTCCGACAGGTAGAGGATTCAATCGCCGAAACGTCGGTGAAGGTTAGTTAATCGACCAGCCGATGCGGTGGCAGAAGAGAAGAGAAGGTTTCGGGAGAAATTAGCTGAAGGCGGAGCCGCAGTTTTGGTAGAGATCTTATGAAGATCGCCGAAACGTCGGCGAAGGATAGTTGTTTGAGCAGCCGATGTGGCGACGGAAAGAAGAAAAATTTTGAAATTTTTTCTAAGTATAGAAAACGTCGAAAAATTTTAGAAGATTGGACTGTCGACACGTCGGAGAAAATTAGAGGATCAATCTACCGATACGCCGGAAGCCAAAGGAGGATCATCCTGAAACATCGGAAAAATTTGGACAGCCGATGAGCGACGTTGGATGAAGTAAGTGGATTGAACATCCGCCGTTGCGGCTGGCTAGATGAATGCGGGTCCGACACGTCGAAAAAAATAAAAATGAAAGATCGGATCGTCGATGCGCAGTGCTTAGTGGATCCGACAGCCGATGAGCAGCGAAAGAAAATAGTTGATTTGACTGCCGAAATGTCGGATTGATAGTTGGAATGGGATCCGATTCTGTAGAGGAAATTTTGATATTTTCAAGTGGGATTTTCCAGCAGATTTCGACTGTTTTTAGTGGGATTTTCAGCTGTCTTTCAGCATATTTTCAGGTGGTTGAAGTTGGAACCCAGTCCAACATGCAGTTGTGTGTAAGATGCTGAGATTTGGTGAAAATATTCATTCTTATAAGTGGTGTGGTTTTCACACCCGGGGTCGGAATGAAGCATGTGGATAGGCATTGGAAAGCTTATCCAGTAGGGAACAAGGGAAAAGTCAGCAGAATCTGAGCATGGAGCAGCAAAGTGCTAATAACGGCCACTGCTATCAAATGGACAAATCTAGAAAGTTGCATGCCTAGAGGTAGAAAGGACTATGAAGGCTAACCAGTTGTTGTGTGGAAGAGGAGTTCCATGCGAGGATGTGGGACTTGAAAAGGGAAGTTTCCTTAAACCCTATCTTGCTGATTATAACTACATTTTATAGGTTTTATGCATGAAATGCATGAGGATATGTTTTGCGTACATAGGATATTGAGGATTATACATTCATAATGAACCAATAATGACTGTTATTACATTGGTGTTGGCATTAGTGGAAAAACCAACGACAACATGGACATGGCTAAATATGTTGCTGATGCTGACAAATGTGACCAGCAACCCTATGAAGAAAGGGATGAGGAAACAAGTCCATAATCAAAAGTTGGTAAGCAAACTCTGCAATCTCCTGCAAAGGACCAACCAAATTGGTCATGCCAAGGGTGTAAGTAGGACCCATGAAGGTAAGAGTTTGATTATGACAAATTCCATGGAATGGTAAAGGTAAGGGGCCTCATACCATGTGGATATTTGAATATAGAAGGTGTCATGCCTGTATATATTGATTGAGCTTAGTAGCCCAAGGAAAGTAAGTACTGATGATCTTGATTACAGTAATGCATCCTACATGAAGTAGTCATGGTTAGGCCATGCATGTTATGTTTGAATGCATAGTATTCCTGAATCAATGCAAGGTAGCATTGAGTGGATATGCATTAAAAAGATTTTATAAATCTTGCAGTTATGAATTGAATGTATCCATATGAAGGGTGTGAGTGACTGATTGCATAAGTATAGGTGCAAATGTTGTGATGCATTGAGATGAATGCATGTGATATTATGAATAACTAATGGCTGAAATGATGAATTGATGATAATTCTGGAACCATTTCAAAGGCTGTTATGAATGCAGGATAGTAAGTGCATAAAGAGGATAGTCATGATCAATTGGCTGCCGGAAATTCTCTATGGAAGAGAAAGGTGGTACAAATGATACACTTGTGAAGTAAGGAGTATCTAAACATTTCATTTAATTGCATGAATGATGTGACTATGCCTTGCAAATGTTAGTATGATAATGATTGCATGAAGTAAATGAGTTTTGGTAGTATTGATGTGATTAACAACCAGAAGTATTTGAATTTTATAAATTCTGAAAATGCTTCAGTGATGGTTGTAGCAATGAGAATTTTATGTGCATCCAGACTTACCAAGTGTTTGGTTGATTGAAGCTCAGGTTTCAGGTAGATTATTTATAGCATGGCAGTGAGAGGTAAGACCCTAACCAATGCTAGAATCTACCATGTGAAAGAGCCAAGCCTTATGAGAAGAGTCTCATGGTTGGAAAAATAGTTGGTATGCATAATAGGTTGTTAAATTTGAATTGTTAAATTTGAATTGTGAAATTCGGATTTAAGAAATTGCTGACGACTACTAATCACTATTGGTTTGCATAAGATTGTGTCAGGAGGACGCATTGTAAGTGGGTATTTGTATTATGTTAGAAGCAAACTAATTTCTGTAGTAGACAGAATTGCAATTTCTATTGAATTTGATTACCGATGTCATTGCTTGGTTATGGAACAATCAGTTTGGATTGTATTATCAGATAATGATTAACTGTTTGGTTGTTTGATGAATGTGCCAGGGGTGCACGTTGCAGGAAGATCATGTGTAATGGCCTGCAAGATCCAAACTTCATGGGAAGGTTTTCCCTTGGAAATGGGTTTCAGGTGAAACGCCATTGGACATTTTGGAAATGTCTCATCTGCACTACATGTTTGGTAGCAACATGAGTGAGATGGTATAAATTATGTCGGTAAGACATGTGTGCACATGAAATGTGAAAAGGAGCTAGGATGGCAAACCGAGGGACTGTTAACTCAGAGAAGGGGCCCCCATTCCTCCTTAACAAAGGCATGATGCGTCGGCAAATGGATAAGTGTTCTGTGACCCTTGCTAATAATATGCATGCCAAAATGTTAAAATTCCATATGTAGAACATGTTTTGATTTTATTTCCGAGATGACCAATTGCTTGAGTACGAATAGGGCCTACATGGAACACACCGAAAAATAGTGCACACTTTCCCGATGTCGGATCATGAAAGGGTTTTCAATATTGATTACACCCTAGGGAGTGGACGCACTCCTGGTGTCTCAATACTTGATAGTGTATAATATGAAATATGGTTACAGTTTTAGAGCAATAACGTTGATGAGTTTGCTTATATTTCTTGTACTGACAGGCTAAATAGATGCAGTGGGGTGTTGCACCCTAAAGGTAAAAGGTAAAAGATAAAAGGTAAAAATTTAAAATGTAAAAGGTAAAAAGTAAAAGGTAAAAAGGTAAATGGTTGTTGTGAGGGGTTACGGAGTAAAGGTTATTGTTGGTATAAGTGTATGTTGGGCTGTTATGTGCCTGAGGATCCATAGTAGATCCTAGACCTAGAAATGGTCGTGGTAAAGTTCCAAGCCTAGTTGACATGAGGATGTACTGGCGGGACATTAATTATTTGATGTTGTGAAGCGGCCTACGTGCTGACCTAACATCCAAGTCCATAGGAGATCCCAAGGCTTGCAAAGTGAAGCAGGATCCTGTCGGCGAATGAGGAAACACACAATACAGATAAGTATTGGATTATTTTACTTATGAATATACATGTGTATATGGTTTGGTTATGATGTTTTAAGCTCTTGTTTTAGAGATAAAACTGATGAGAATAAACTAAACATGTGAATCTATTCAAGGTTTGGATATATGTATCGCTGGAAGCGAGGACTATGAGAGCATCCTAAAGGTGCATGTGGACATGTGACTGTCCTGGAAAGCTCGAAATGAGCGGCAATGAAGAAGGTGCTAGTGAGACCGTGAAGTTCCTAGCAGTTGAGACAAAACCATGTGGAGAGACTCCATGGTTTAGAGGTCTGAAATGGACCAGAGACACTAAGTGTCGTGACCAAGAGAGATTGGTCCAGCATTCACGGTGAAGTGAAAGAGGCTGAGAGCTGAAAACAAAACAAAGAGGGGAAAAACTCTTGCTGCTCTCTCTTGCCCTTTTTAAT
>LPNX010002942.1:0-25372 GCA_001517045.1 Pseudotsuga menziesii
TTTAGACAAGTAAGACAAATATATTTATCAAGATTGATTTTAAGAAAAATTCAAAATTGAAAATAAAAAAATATAAAAATAAACCATGTATAAATATATATATTTTTAAACTAATAAATATAAATATAACAATTATTTTTGATATTATTTAAAAAGATATA
The DNA here is from genome assembly GCA_001517045.1 of Pseudotsuga menziesii. Classification (NCBI taxonomy): domain Eukaryota; kingdom Viridiplantae; phylum Streptophyta; class Pinopsida; order Pinales; family Pinaceae; genus Pseudotsuga; species Pseudotsuga menziesii. Next base: position 162 of record LPNX010002942.1, read on the forward strand.
TATTTTTCAACTAACAAATACAAATATGACAATTTGTTTTTTTTTATATTATTTAAAAATTGCAGTAAAACCTACGTTAAGTATCGTGTCCTATCATTAAAACCATATATACATTTTATCTCGAAAAAAATCGGGTAAATGGAATATAGCAATTATTTATTGATTTATTGCACATTTGATCTCAAAAAAATCAGGAAGTGGAATATAACAGTTATTTATTGATTTATTGCAGAAGGAAACAAGACAACGCCCGTGAGTCGTGACTATTGTTCAGGTTCCTCATATGATCGATCATAGACATTTGACTTCGAAATTCACAACGCCACAGCGATAGTGTCGCACTTATCGTGATTTATTCCATGATTGAGAAGCTGCACCACCAAAATCCGCAATTTAATCATTAAGCACAATGGCAAATTTATTAAAAAAAAAAGATGAGAAATGCTAAGTTTATCTCAGAAGCCATTTGAAACCAGGAAGCAATGGATTTAGTACCTTGAGTGGAAAGCATCCAGTTGCTATCTTGACTGATAGCCCAGAAGAAATAAACCAACAGATGCCTCCGTTTAGTGAACAAAATCTTTGCTGCCACAGATTCTTTGTTGTCGTAACCAACCCAGATCAGATCTGACGAATATGAGTAGGCTGACACGGTTTTCTTGTCGAAGACCTCTATTGCATTTTTCTCTTTAATGAAGTCTCTGATCTTGGAGAAGAACATAATTCCTATTTCGGCGCTCAGGTTTTGCTTGGGACCGGCAGCCACGGTGGGGGCTCCAATCTCCGTCTGGTTGAGGCTTTTCAGTATCCAAGAACGCCCATAGAGGGGCATTCCCATCACAACTTTGTGGGAGGGAACTCTAGAGTCGAGCCACAATCCAATTCTGATGCTGATGCTGATGTTGGAGGACGGATCATACAGGGCTACGTGAGCTCCAGTTGCAGAAGTGTCCCAGGAGCCGTGATAGTCGAAGCACATTGTGTTCACCCAGTCCAAATTTCTAGCAATGGATTTCGCTAGGTACGCCCTGTTCTCGGTCGATAGGAAGAAATGCTGCACAAAATAGACGGCTGCTATAAGGAGGAGCCGAGGGAAACCCGAAGCCTTGGCTTCCGAGTTAATGGCACGCCTCCACTTAGCGAAAAGATTGCCTAAGTGCTTCATCTTCACCATGGTTTGGGGAAACTCCCAGTCGAGTTCAAGGCCGTGAAAACCATATTTTCTGGCTATGGCGATCGTTGAATTTATGAACACCTTGCGGTGGGAGGTGTTGTTGGCCATTAAAGCGAAGGCAGTGGCATTCAACCGCCCGCCGTAGATTGAAATGAGTGTCTTGAGAGAGGGGTTTTTCTTCAGTAGAGTGAGGGTGAATTCTGCAGGGTCGTGAGTGGTAGGGAATTCCACCTGGAATGTCTGGTCGTTTAAGTTTGCAAAAGCGTAGAAGATGTGCGTGAACAGGGTTGTGTCAATGGAGGATGGAGGCATGAAAGAGGCTGTGTAAGATGGCCAGTATGTTGTCTTCACGCCAAACCTTTCTCCGTCAATGGATATAATTCTTATTTTTTTAATTTTAATATTATGATGTCATGTGGACACATGTCAACCCAAATCCAGATACCAAATCCCAAGGTTGACATCACCTCCTATCCACCAATCAACTGTTGACAAAAATTGCTTTTTAACAAAATTAAAAAAAATATTTTACACACCCCTAAGTCTCACTTTGCAAAACAGCTTTTGATTTTTTAAAACTGCCTCAAAAGGCACTAGCTAATAGCAAAGTCAAAGCAAAGTCAAACCTGATCGATTACAATATACCTTCCTAAGGCAGGTATAAAAAACTTAAATTAAATCTTCGTGATTCTCACTACTACTTATAGCCTGTAGCACAATTAGATGTGGAATTCCGTTAACTTCCCATTAGAAGGGCACAAAGTTGTCCACACTCATCCTCTCCTTTCTCTCAAGTATTTCAGGCTTTGGGTTTTTGCTGCGTTTTATTTTAGATGACATGGCAGATTTAAGAGAGGACCTTTCTTTTTTTCCTTTTGGTTTACTTTTCACTTAAACTTAGCCATCTAATGCTGGGTATTGATCATATGAAGTGTTCCATTCGACATATTCATTCTTATTTATTATTCTTGTTTTTTGTTTTCCGTTCAGACAATGTGTTCTTTATGTTATAATATATTTACGTATGACCCATTTTTTCTTGTCTTTATCCATAACAACATAATCATTAGAAACATAAGATAAAGGTTTACTCTTTCCTATAGAATTTATTGTTGTTATGCAGGCTTGTTAAGGGTACTCATTACCTTAACAAGTCAGCATTTTCTTTCTTTGTAGTTTTTTAGAGAGATAATTAGTAATTTAGATAATTAATTGTAATATTCAGTTCATAATAGTAGTAGATCTAAAACTCAAAAGGAAATTAATGGTTATTTTATTATAACCCTCAGCATTCATGTGTTGCTAATGGTTAAGTTGTTTTCTAAGAAAAAACAACAAAAAAATAGTATAGAATTCTTTATCAAAATCATGGTAAATGCAAAATATTGAAATTAAAATATAGAAAGTATGTACTTGTTACAATATGTAGTAGGTCAAATCAATGTGATATTGATACTTTGAATCAAGTCCAAATTGGCCACTTCCATAAACTATTTCTTATATTGTAAATATGAGCTAGAACAATGACAATGATAATTGAATTTGGATTGTGGTTAAAAATTTCTTAAGATAAATTATTAGTGGTTGTTTTAATTCTTTTTAGAGAAACTATTTTATTAGGACCGATTTTTCTGAATTTTAAATACTCACGCCCATAAAATAAGAAGATTTATCAGTAAACTCTTATTATTTTCTTCCACTTCAAAAACATATAAGAGGGGTTTGTTTGAAGGTTAATTTCACAATCCATGACAGATACTAATAGGGTGTATGGACAAACACCAAATCAATGAAAATTTCAATCAAATTCAAACCTAGATTTCATTAGGATGCAAGTCATACACATAAATATGCAAATATATGACTATTACCAAAAATTTAATAGGTAGTATTGATAGTTACCAAATGAGTATGAAGAATTCAATCAAATTTAAACCCAAATTTCATTAACATGCAAGTCATACACAAATATGCAAATATATGGCCATTATCACAATCTAGGAGGGAAGAATAGGATGTTAGTATAGTCTTTTAAACACTTAGCATAAAACATAAAATCCTTTAGATTCATTTTCTAAATGTATGAGTTTCATTATCTTTGGTGACATAACAAACAAGGCCAAATTTTATTAGCAAAAGGATGAATATTACAATAATTTGTTGGGTGTAGATTTTACTGTTAATTATTTAGACCCTCATAGTGAGCATGCAAAGGGAACCTCTTTGCACAAGAATAAATTTAGTCTAAGTTAATCAACAACACTAAAAATTTAGATAAAAACCAACACAAATACTATTCATTAGATATTCAATTACAAAATCCATTAATGAGATTTAAAAAAAATAGATCTAAAATAAGCATAAAAAATTACTTCAATAGAAGGGATGGTTATTAATGGAGAGGAAAGAATAAATCATTAATACTTCATTTGCAATAAAAATAATTCAATGGACAAATTTATTAGCCTTCAAGAAGCTTCATTCAATATATTCGATCCAACCACTTGCAAGAGAAAAATAAATGATTAGAAATTTGTATTACTTGGATAAACTTTAATAAAAATAAATGAAATATTTGAAGCTGTATCTAGTACCTATAGAGAACATAAAGGGGAGCATGTAACCTTACAAAAAATAAGAAAATTTAAACAATCCCTATTGGAATGAAGGTTTCTATGTAGGTGTTATTAAAAAGCTATAGAAATTTGAATATAATTTTATTTTCTGTAAAAAAATTAACCCTTATAATTTAAATTTTCCCTCCTTTTATAGCTAGTAGGATCATCAAAACCCTAGAATAGGCCTATCCTTGTTACAAAGATGTTGAAAGGTTGGACTTCTTCTAGGGTTTGAACACCCCCCTTAGGTATAAAAGGAGGGATGTTTTCATTGAGAAGGGAGAATTTATTTACACACACACACACACACACACACACACATATATATATATATATATTCAAATTTCTATTGCTCCCTAGTAGCCCCTAGAATAGAAAGCTTATTTTCAATAGGTTTGATCATTGGATTGGAGCTAAAGATATTGGGGTTTTCTTGAGCTATCAACCAGGATAATTAATTTTTCCTCCACTATGCCTTGAGTTGTTAAAATTTTCTAAATGTTTTGGTAAGGTTCCATTTACTCCTTTATGTTCTCTATAGGCACTATATAGATTTTGTGGGTTTCAATTATTTTTGTTAAAGCTTTTCCAAATACTATAAATTTCTAATAATTTTTTCTCTTGGAGGTGGTTGGCTCAAATATTATGAATGAAGGTTCTTGAAGGGGGAATCAATTTGGCTATTGAATGATATTTATAGCAAACTAAATATTAATGAATGATTCTCTTTATTAAAAACTAGCACTTCTCTTGAAGTTTGTTTCCGTTGTTCTTTTAGTCAAAGTTTCTTTAAATATCATTAATAGATTTTGTAATTGAATATAATGCATAGTAAGTGTTGGTTATGACCTAAACTCTTAGTGTTGTTGATTGACTTGGACTATATATATTCTTGTGGAAAGAGATTCCTTTTGCATTCGCACTAAGAGTGTTTAAATAATTAACACTAAAATATATACTTGACAAATTGTTGTAATCTTCATCCCCGTATTTGCTAGTAAAATGCGGCCTTATTGGTTAAGTCACCAAAGGTATTTAAAAACATAGATTTCGAAAATGAATATAAAGGGTTGTGTTTTGTGCTAAATTTCTAAATGACTCTATTAACACCCTACTCTTCCCTCTTAGATTATGCTAGTTCCCATCTATTTTCATATTTCTATGTATTACTTTCATGCTAATGAAATTTGGGTTTGAATTTGATTGATTTTTTCACCCATTTGGTGGCTATTCATATAGCATATTAAATTGTGGTAATGGTTATATATTTTCATATTTCTATGTATGACTTGCATCCTAATGAAATATCGGTTTGAATTTGATTGAGATTTTCATTGATTTGGTTACTGTCCATACATCCTATTATGATGTCTCTTGGATTGTAACATTAACCTTCAAATATGATCATATTATATGCTTTTGAAGTTGAAAAATACCATAAAAATTTACTCATAAATGTTGTTATTTTATGGATCTCACTACTTAAAATTTAGAAAAAATTATGGTAATATAGTCATTTCTCTGAAAAGGACTTAGAACAAACACTATATATTTCTCATAAGAACTTTGTAACCACAATCCAACATCAACTATCCTTGTCAATACTGTTAGAAAATAGGACCACAAAGAAATAACAGTTATACAGTTAAATCATTAAACAAGATGCAAAACACATTAAACACATTACAGAGAGACACAGATATAACGTGGTTCACCCAAACGATGGGCTATGTCCACAAAGAAATTTCCAGTCCTTTTTTTACAGTCCAAAAAGATGAAGGGATATAAGCTGCAGCAAAACCGGTGCACTTCCTCTTCACGTTGTCATAGTCTCTCTCACACAATCACAGAGATTGTTTAAAATGCAATAATACCATACACAATCATGTTACAATGCTTTCTTTTATAGGGGAAAATACCATGGGAAAATACGACGGCTAGCCCAATACCATGGGTCCGCAAAACTATTGTCCAACACAAATCCCAAAAAAAATTCTCAGGGGCCCCACCCCCAAACCCCCATTTCTCATGGGCACTACCCTCTAACCCCTGTATCTCAGCAGTGCTTCCAAAAAACCCCATTTTTCAGGGAGCTTTCTTGAACCCCAAGGTAGGGGGAATGAGTGTACATTACACCTAGGTTACAAACATGACTGAATAATATCTTTGGATCTAGAATATCGGGCTCAACAACTAACAATCTCCCACTTAGAGACTGATCACAACAACTCCACCACTGCTGCACTTGCTGGACTATGCTCGGGACATTGGACTTGGAAAATTTCTTGTTTTCACCTTCATTCTTGAAAGCCAAAAAAAATCGAACAGGAACTCACTTTCTATCTGGTTACTCCCTTTGTCAACATGTTTGTAGAATTCTGGCTAGTATGTATCTTTTCCAATTTTAATAGTTCTTCATATGGAACAGAAATTATGAAGTGGTATTTGAGTTGCATATGTTTAGTATTCAAATGAAAGGATGAGTTCTTTGCAAGATGAATGGCACTCTGGATGTCACTATACAACCTATTATTTTCTTGCTTCTTACCCAATTCCTCCATGAACCTCTACAACCAAATCATCTCCTTACTAGCCTCTGTAGTAGCAACATACTCTACTTTCATTGTTGAAAGTGCAACAACCTATTGTAGTTTTGAAATCCAACTTACTAATTTTCCACCCACAGTAAACACATACCCTTTAGTGCTCCACCTGCTATCTTTATCACCAGCCATATCTACATCAGCATATCGCTGTAGAACAGTGTTTGAACCTCCAAAACATAATGCATGAGAAGTGATACCTCTCAAATACCTGAGAATCCACTGTACTTATTTTCGATGCTTTTTACATGGATTATTCATATACATGCTCAAAAATCCCACTACATGTGCAATATCTGGTACTGTGCACACCATGGCATACATCAAGCTTCCAACCGCTGATGAATAGGGAATCCTAGACATGTAACCTATTTCTTCCTATGTCTCTGGACACATATTGTTACTTAGTTTGAAATGGTTGGCTAAAGGTGTACTAACTAGTTTTTCATTCTACATTCTAAACCTGTGCAACACCTTTTCTATGTACTCACCTTGAGACAACGTCAATTTACAATTTTTCTTGTCTCTTGTTTTCTCGTACCAAGGATTTACTTTGCATCATCCAAATCCTTGATCGCAAATGAATTAGCTAGTTTTATTTTGAACACATTTATATCCTGCATGTTAGACCTTGCAACAAGCATGTCATCCACATACAATAACAAGATAATATATCTTCCGTTATCTAGCCTCTTGAAATAAACATAGTGGTCAGAATGACATCTCTCATAACCTTGTTCTGCCATAAACTTATCAAATTTTAAATACCACTTCCTTGGAGCTTGCTTCAGGACATACAAGCTCTTTTTCAACCTACAAACCAAATTATCTTTCCCTTTGACCTCATACTCTTGTGGTTACTTCATATAAATCTGTTCCTCCAAATCCCATGGAGAAAAGATGTTTTTACATCTAACTGTTGAAGATGCAAATATTCTACTACCACTAGAATTAAAATAGTTCTAATTGAAGTCATTTTAACAAAAGGAGAAAATATTTCATCAAAGTCAATACCTTTCTTTTGTGTAAACCCCTTTACAACAAGTCTATCCTTGTACCACTTCTTGCCTCCATCTTCTTCCTTCAACCTGTAAACCCATTTATTTTGCAATGCCCATTTTTCTGCGGGTAACTTAACCAGATCCCAAGTCTAGTTTCTTACCAATGAGTCCATATCCTCATCCATGCCTTGCTCCCACTTCTTTCTAGTTTCTACCTGCATTGCTTCTTCATAACATTATGGTTCACCAGAATCAGTCATCAATAAATAATACAGGGAAGGAGAGAATCGTTTAGGGGGTCTTCTTAACCAAGTATATTTTCTTATAGTTGTAGGAGTTTCAGGTACCTGTTGCTACTCTTGATTTTTCTGGTGCCTTTGGCACTTCATTTTCTTTGATTTCATCAAGCACTATGTACTCTGTGTTTTCCTTTTCCACTTTCTTTCCCTATAACTGATCTTTGTACATGACCATTTCATTGAATACTACATCTCTACTCCTAATGATTTTTCATTTTTCATAATCCCACAAATGATAACCAAAATCATCAACCCCGTATCCAATAAAGGTACATTTATTGGATTTATCCTCAAGCTTTGTTCTATCATCTTTGTCAATATGGACAAATGATTCACAACCAAAATTTCTCATAAATGAGTATTTTACCTGTTTACCTATCCATGCCACCTCTGGGATGCCAGCATCCAAAGCGCTTGAATGCCCTCTGTTTATTAAATAAAGAATAGTGTTTACTACATCATCCCAAAAATATAAGGGCAACCCTACATGCAATCTCATATACCTTGCATGCTCCATGATTGTTCTGTTCATCCTTTATGACACACCATTTTCTTGTGGTGTTCCAGGGATTGTCTTCTCTCTGTGTTGGTCCCCATTTTGCCACCATTTTTTGGTTCAATACTTCACATATTAACACATGTTTTGTTACTTTTTAGTGTCTTTTGCACCATGCAACTCACAATTCAAGCCTCAGGTATGAATAAATTTAAGGTTTATATCAATTATGTTTATTATCATCATTTTATGGTTTCAATGATTGAATTGACATGATATGGAGCGCATTCACTATATTAATTCATGTGTATTATTGTTTGCAGGTTATATGGTCTTTTAGGTAGGCTAACAAACACACACACATTTAGTTAGATATAAGGAAAGCGTATCCAACTTGTTGTCCAGATCACCAAACAGACCGTGCATTGTTGGTAGCATATTTCCCTGCGTTAAAGGCACGGGAAAATAGCCAGGAACTGTCATCACCATGCGCTAGAATCTCAGCCTCAGCCTTTTTTTGCAAGAAGTTCCCATCTCATAACTCTGCATGACACCTTGACACCGGCTCTGATTTGGATTGAATTCATAAGCCACATGGCGTGCCGGAGGAAACCCAATCTGCGAAAGAATAGGAACTGCTAGTTGTTAGTTGTTAATGCAGTTATTTAACATAATGATTTCCTTATCACGAAGATCATTCGACCACTAAAGGGTCAACTTGCTTTCTTCCACTGAATGATGTATATATAGACATTGTCATGCGACTTAGGAACGAGTCTACGAGTATGGAATCTAAGTGTCTGTCTTTTATTTGATTAGTTCAATTTGAAAAAATTTGTAATTCTACCCTTTTATTTTAATGAAAGTAATGTTGTGTTGTGTATGATTGTGTGTGGTTAGAAGAAGCATAACTCTGTTCGCTAGGAGGGCCCCCCAACAAATAGAGTCTTTAAATCTTTGTGTAGGTTTTGTTATTTCTTCCCTCTCCAATTAGTATAATTCTGTTTATAAGTTGTTTAGTTTTGTTTCTGTAATCACTCATGTTTCATGTAGCATAGATTTTGGTTTAAAATTATGTTGATCATGTAAGTTCCTTTTTATCAGTTAGCAACTGGTTGTGTCTAATATAGTTTTCAACTTTTTTACAAACTCTTTATAATTCCTTGCTTGGTTTCTAGATTTAAATTATAGTAAATTTAGATCTGTTTATTCCATCTTTTATCATGAATTTGCTCAAGAGTATGTTAGTTTGTTAAATGATGTTTGGAATTATGAAATTAGCTTAGGTTATATTTCTATAGAATTCAATAATTAAATTAGGTTTACCTCTTGCTTTTACAATGCAGTAGTACATGCATGAGGTAGTTTCGCTTCAAAAAAGCATATAAATTTAGTGTTTCTTTAAAGTTTTAGCATTTTCTTCAAACATACTGTCATATAGACAGTCTGTTCCNCATAAGTTTTAAATTACATGCACTGATAGATTTGGTGTTTATAATACAATTTGTTCTTTTAAGTGATACAGTTGTGAAAAGGATCTATAAGATAGAACTCAAATCATCCTTGTAAGTTTTCTTTTTGTTCATAAACTATGTCTACCCTCATATAGTACTTTGTAAATAGGAGTCACTTATGTATAAACAATCATGTTTAATATTTCTTGTAACTGGACATTTCTCAGTTTGCACATTTTTGTAGAGATCAAACTAGACTTAATTCCCTTTAGCTTTTATACTTATTTTGAGAGCCATTTTGATACCTCTCTTGCCCGAGTTCCTATTACAGTAAATGATTATCCTCAAAATAATCAAGGAGATTGGAATCAAGATGATTTAGTTAGTGCATGTATAGTTTCTATTTGGTCATTATAAATCCTTTTATTGTAGTCATTCTCTCAAGTAAAAACCAATCTCTCTAGATAGAATAGTTTATTGTCATAACACTGTTTATATCTAGACATTTATAAATAGTTTGATGTTAGCTTTGTTTTCATTAACTTAACTAGATCCTTAGGAGTTCAACTTAAGACCTTTCAATCTTTGGTTTATTAAAGTATTACCACAACACTCTCTACCTTCGCATATATTTTGTAGCTACTCTAAGCCTACTAACCCCGACTAATAATTAAATATTAGGTAAATTATTAAAGACAATATTTTTCCCAACATTTTTTGCGTCGTTGCTAGGGAGTTGTTTCGTAAGGTAGATGTAGGCTGGTAACAGGAGAGCAGTAAGACAAGAGGTTCTACCTACACATCAGTTATAACAGGCGCCCCCAAATCCAGTAATAATAGTAGCATAGGATGGAAAAAGTTTGTTGAGTTTTTGTAAAAAAATTATAGGAAACATAAAAACCCCAACTCACTGAATAGGCATTGAAAAGAAAAAACACACTTATAGGAAGTAGTTTTGCTAGACCCATAAAGAGATTCTTACAAGGGGGGGAATTATAGAAAGAAAAGAGATCCTGGCAAGAGGACCCAAGGGCCCTATTTTTGACAAAATTTGAAAAGAAGTAACTAGGGAACATCTTAACCTTCCACTAAGTAACAAAGTCCAATAATATAACTCTTGAAGTAAGGAAGATGAACTTACTTAGGTGGGAGTTCTCTTTGGTAATAGTAACCCCTAAAATTGACATATCCATAGTAGCATTCCCTACTCCTATAAGAACCAATAAAAGAATGAGTGATCGGAGGAAGTTATCTTCTGAAAAAGAATGATGGGATGCTCCATTATCACCTCTAAAGAAACCTTCTAGGTACACTCACTCTAGAAACCAAACCTACATAAAAAAAATAGGAAGAAGAACGAGCAGCAAAAGGAAATGTCTGTCCAGAATGTAAAACTAAAAATCCCCGACAGGAATGTCCATTAAATAAAATTCCTCCATGCTATATTTGCATGGGGCATCATGTTTTTCCCCGAAAGATCAAGATGGATCCTAGAAAGATAGAGGTAATCGTTGGACTACTCTCTCCAAAAATCTCTTCCTCCCAATCTTAAAAAATATTGTGGGTTTTCAAGACTTGTATATATGTAAATATATGTATATCTCTTTGAATAAATAAAGAGTCTTTTCTAATCACTTCTATCCAGAGGACTCTTTTCTATGATTTCAAGAATAAAATAAATCATCTAAAAAATGGTTTTGAAGAAGCATCTATTTCTTTGAACAGCTTATGAGATACTATCCAAAACAAAAAGTGATCTAATAAGACTTTGAAGATTTTATTGTATATCAATCTCAAACCAATTATTTTATGATTTTGTTATGCTAAGTGTTTTGATTCAGATAAATACATTTTTTATTATTTGAACAGTTTCTCAAAAGACTTATTTTAATTATCATATTCTTCAGCATTTTCATACCTATAGGTTACTAGCTCATCTACACGTGTTATCAAAACTTGAGTCTTAACTATCTTTGAGGACACTAGAGGGTAAGTGGAATTGCTGCTTGTGGGGAACATTACCTTTTATAAAGAAAATAGACTGAAAGGCCCAGGGACACCTTTAAGTTATTCTCTTTTGACATGATCTATAGTTAAGGCCATTTTGTGAAAAAAATTTAACTCATGTGTTTAGCAGGGCTTAGCACACTCTAGTGCCAGTCGAATTCCTATACTTAGAATATTTATACAAGGAAAACCCACCAGGGTGCTGAACATGCCTACTGGTAGCAGCTCAATGCTAAGTATTAACTTACAAGGAAGTTTGATAAATGCAAGTAAACCTGTCGGGGTACTGAACAGGCTCGCTGGTAGTGGGGCTATGCTTGCATGATACCAAGATAACCCCACCAGGGTACTGAACAGGCCTACTAGCAACGAGGCAATATCAGGTAAAAAGTGATTCGATTCATGCACCACTAGGCACATGGTTTAACAGTAAAATATGTTTAGGCCTATTTTTTATGATGCCATCAAAGAATAACTCTAATATGCCCTTGGATCCAACAATATAATTTCAATCAATATCTAGGATATGTTTATCCTAGCAATGGGACTCATAGCTGTAAACTCCTACAAATTTGAAGGTGAACTCAAAGAATTTTTGAGATGACAAGATGTCTTTACAACAAGGAAAGGGTGACTAGTTTTCCCTATGGTACTATTTATCACATCATAAATGATACATTTATATATTTATACATTTGAGCACCATTTTTTACTATATCTATCTGAATCCTTTCACTTTATTTAGTCTTTCTCTCTTTTACAAACTTACAACAGCATGACTGAACTTTCTTAATTATTTTGGAAATTACATAAAAAAAATTGTATCTCTTGAGGACATGCCATATCTTTGTTTTGGGGGAGGATTATCTGATTGTATGTCTTCAATTTTACTTATAAAAGAATTATTATTATAGGGTAAAGTGTTTGCATGATAATGCAGATAGCAAAATTGGCCTTAAAATCCTCGATGAATAAGCAAGAATGCTAAAAGAATTATTTAATATGAAAAGTTGTATGAAGGATCATATGAAGGGTCGAATGCCAGTATGAATAAAAGGCTGAATGATGGACTGGATAAAAAAAAATTATGATATTTTTGTACCTATGATTAAGTGTTTAACTAAGGTTATGGTTATGAGTTTGGTTATACACTTGTATTAAGTTACATGTTCAACCTATCCAAATCTTGATTTGGACATTGTTGAACCAACTAAATGTTAGAAACTTGTTCAATCACGCGCTTTAGACGGCACACGCTTCGAAAATTCGCTATAGTTGCATGATCGTTTAGGCATGCCAAGCTGGTTGCATGATCATTTGGCAGGTTGAATGCAGCATGCTTTAAAACTAGCACTGTGTGAACCTTCTTCAATTCCATTGCCATCACTAATCATTATTACTGTGGAGGATTTTAGCCACCTTTCCTAAAAACCCTGTATTCCTTCCTCTGTTTCCATCATGCCAAACCGATTTGAACCTGAAAGTTATTAGGATTTGTTTCAAATGATAGAGTTTAGGGAGTGTAGGGAAGTGTTTTTTAGAGCTAGCTGGAACCCATTCCTACATCCACTGTAAGGCTACGATGAAGAGATCTCATTGTTGTTCGCAATGGGATTCAATGGGAGGACAACTAGAGTAGGTAACCTTTAATTTTCAAGTCACTAAAGAATAAATTTCTCATGCTACTAATCTTCCCTAAGAGGGTGAACAGTTTCATAAACATTGGTTCTTCCCAAGAGTATCACATAATTTTTCTCTGAAGCCTGAGTTCCAGTATGTAGCAGGTGTGAAAAGCTACCATCACAACTGGATAAATTCAGATTATATCAAGCCGTTGACAGTCATCATTCACCTGGTTGCCTGCGAAGGTAAATTTAGCGTTTTCAAGTCTTGTCACCTTCGATTATTATCCCACTTTGTTGATAATATACGTTTGAATTTCCATTTATTTTTCCATCATAGCTTAGAGAAAATGTCAAATTTGGTCTAGAAGAATACCCTTCATTCGAAGAGTAGTTTGTATCACCATATTATAATCAAAATTTTAATTCATTATTAGCTTAAAGAATGAATCCAATCTTGGGAAACCTTTGTGCTCAAATTACTTAATCCCCACCTCAATATTCGTAAGCGGTCTCATCATTTTCACCCTGAGTCAAGACCAACCTCACCCATAGAAGATGAAAACCCCAATATTGTCCACCTTGATGAGGATGTCTTAGAAACTAATTCACATATGTAAGAAACCCTTGCAAGTCTTGTGTTGTCTGAATTTGTGCCTTTTTCATGAGCTCATACCAGAAGACAAAAGGCTAAAAGCATCCAACTCAGGCTTCGACCCACTACTTAAACCGTGGTTCAGCTTGATGAGCAGACTGGTTCAACTTGATGAGAAGAATGGTCATCCAAATGATGAGGCCAAGGTAGAGGAAATCAATCCCAATTCATCCCTATTATCACTAGCTAGCCTCTCTGTTGAATTGCTCAAGGACATCGATCAGATAGGCATTCTACACCTGTTCAGAATATCATCCCTAAAGACCCCCTTCACACTATTGATTTGGATCCGCCTTCAATAGAAATAAGTCCTCCATGAGATTTTAACCAGTCCCTAAAGCCATTTACACCACCATAACAAACATTAGATCAATTAAATTCTAAGTTAACTCAATCGATGAAGCACATGTCATGTTAATTTCTGAGCTTCATGAGGAAAACAGAGAATTGCGGTTATAAATTAAGAATATGGAGGATCTTCATAAGACTGTTAGCATATCACAGAGGGATCAGTAAGCAAGGCATGCCCTTCTAAAAGCACAGGAAAGGAAATTGAAGTACAAGCAATCTGTTCCATCCAAGTTGGAGGTAGCTCCTAACACAGCTCTGCCCCCTTCCTTATGATATCTTTTACTTTGCACCAATGGGACCTAGTATTCTTCTGGTTTGGGGGAAAGTTGGTCCCCATTTTGTCACCATTTTTGGCTTCAATAATTCGCATATTAACACATGTTTTGTTACTTTTTAGTGTCTTTTGCACCATGCAACTCACTATTCAAGCCTCAGGTATGAATAAATTTAAGGTTTATATCAATTTTGTTTATTATTATTATTTTATGCTTTCAATGATTGAATTGGCATGATATGGAGCGCATTCACTATATTAATTCATGTGTATTATTGTCTGCAAGTTATATGGTATTTTAGGAAGGCTAACAAGTAGACACATGTTCAGCTAGATATAGAGAGAGTGTATCCATCTTGTTGTCCAGATCACCAAACAGATTGTGCATTGTTGGTAGCATATTTCTGTCCATTAAAGGCATGGAAAAATGACCTAGAATTGTCATCACCACGTGGAAGGATCTCAGCATCAGTATTCTTTTGTAAGAATTGCCCATCTCATATCTCTGCATGACACCTTGACGTCGACTCTGATTTGGATTGAATTCATAAGCCACATCACGCGCCAGAGGAAACCCAATCTGTGAAAGAAGAGGATCTGTTAGTTGTTAGTTGTTAATTCACTTATTTGACATAATGACTACCTTATCATGAAGAGCATTTGACCACTAAAGGGTCGACTCGATCACCTCCATTGAATGATGTATATATAGACACTGTCATGCGATTTAGGAACGAGTCTACGAGTCTAGAGTCTGAGTGTCTATATTTTAATTGATCAGTTCAATATGAAAAACTCTGTAACGCTACCCTTTTATTTTAGTGAAATTCATATTGCACTATCTAAGATTGTGTGTGGTTACAAGAAGCGTAACTTGGTTAGCTGGGAGGGACCCTTGACAAACAGAGTTTTTAAATCTTTGTGTAGGTTTTGTTATTTCTTCCCTCTACAATTAGTATAATTTTGTTTGTAAGTTTTTTAGTTTTGTTTCTGTAATCATTCATGTTTCCTCTAGCATAGATTTTAGTTTAAAATTATGTTGAGTATGTAAGTTCCTTTTTATCAGTCAGCAACCGGTTGTGTCTAATATAGTTTTCAAGTTTTTCGCAAAGTCTTTATAATTCCTTGCTTGGTTTCTAGATTTAAATTATAGTAAATTTAGTTCTGTTTATTCCAACTTTTATCATGAATTTTCTTAAGAGTATGTTAGTTTGTTAAATGATGTTTTGAATTATGAAATTATCTTAGGTTATATCTCTATACAATTCAATCATTAAAGTAGGTTTACCTCTTTCTCTTACATTGCAGTAGTACATGCATGAGGCAGCTTCCCTTCAATAAAGCATTTAAATTTACCGTTTCTTTAAAGTTTTAGCATTTTCTTCAAGTAGACTATCATATAGACAGTCTGTTCCACCTTTTATACCCAACATTCATTTCCACCTGTTATACAGTTGCTCATTCAGCCCTATGTGTTTTTCGTTTGTTTTAAAGCCCATCTTTCTAGTTTTTCTGATTCTATCTGAATAGTAATGGTTAGATAATGTTTATATTTTCTCTTAGAGGTCCTTAGATGAGATTGTTTAGACCCCCCCCTTTGTTAAACCTTACTTCTTTTCCTTCTTTATTTTTACCTTATGCATGGAAATGATATTATGTAATTTAACTCATCTTATTGATCTGTAATTAAGCCTTTGATTTAATTTGTTCCTTTGTATATAAGTTTTAAATTACATGCATTGATAGATTAGGTGTTTATAATACAATTTGTTCTTTTAAGTTATACAGTTGTGAAAAGGATATATAAGATAGAACTCAAATCATCCTTGTAAGTTTTTTGTTTGTTCATAAACTATGTCTACCCTCATATAGTAATTTGTAAATAGGATTCACTTGTGTATAAACAATCATGTTTACTATTTCCTATAACTAGAAATTTCTCAGTTTGCACATTTTTGTAGAGATTAAACTATACTTAATTCCCTTTAGCTTTTATACTTCTTTTGAGAGCCATTTTGATACCTCTCCTTCCCCAGATCCTATTATAGTAAATGCTTATCCTCAAAATAATCAAGGAGAGTGGAATTAAGATGATTTAGTTAGTGCATGTATAGTTTCTATTTGGTAATTGTAAATCCTTTTTAATGTAGTCATTCTCTCAGGTAAAAATCAATCTCTCTAGATAGAATAGTTTATTGTCATAACACTGTTTTTATCCAGACATTTATAAATAGTTTGATGTTACCTTTGTTTTCATTAACTTAAGTATATCCTTAGGAGTTCAACTTAATACCTTTCAATATTTGGCTTATTAAAGTATTACCACGACACTCTCTACCTTGACATATATTTTGTAGCAACTCTAAGCCTTCAAACCTCGATTGATAATTAAATATTAGGAAAATTATTCAAGACAATATTTTTCCCAACACTCTATGAATCCCATTGCGTGAACAGTAACTGTCAAACTCCTTTCTGTAGTACTCACCCCCATTATTAGATTTGAAACATTTCAACCTTTTCCTGTCTCATTTTCCACCAAATCTTTCCACTTCTTAAAAGTATCAAACACATCAGATTTATGTCTAATGCAATAAACCCAAGTTTTTCTAGTTGCATCATCAATAAAAGTAACATAATAACTAGAGCCACCAAGATATTATACCTGAACTAGTCCCCATACATATGTATGGACAAGCTCTATATTTTCACTCTTCTTTTGTTTCCCAACCCTGAGAAAACTAACTCTTTTCTGTTTTCCATAAATACAGTTCTCACAGAATTTCAAACTTACCTACTTCGGATCTGGAAGTAGTTTCCTTGAGTGGAGAATCTGCATCCTCTTCTCACTCATCTAAGCCTATGATGCCACAATGCCACACTTTTTTTGTGGAAGCTACAAAGATAGAATAATCAGCATTATGAGGAAATAAATATAATGTACCTATCCTATCTCCTTTTTCTATTACCATTGATCCTTTAGTGACCTTCCACCATGTTTCTCCAAATGTAGACAAACAACTGGAATCTCCCAACTGACCTATTGAGATCAGATTTCTTTTCATAGTAGGAATGTGCCTTACATCTTTTAGCAGCCAGTCATTTCCATTATTTAACTTAATCTGTACCTTACCCTTTCCAAAACTTTTACATGGTTCATTATCCCCCAATACAACATGCCCAAAATCACCTTGAACATAATCATGAAATAATTTCCTATGGGGTGTAGCATGACATGAAGACCCTAAATCTACTACCCAATAATCAGTAGTATTATCTAATGCAAGAATCAAACCATCTTGTAACACATCACCTGCTACATTCACTTCTTGAGTAGTCTCTTGATGTCTGTCTCTTTTATTCTTTGGAGATCTGCAGTTTTTCTTTAGATGTCATTTCTTACCATAATTCCAACACTCTATTTTTCAGAATCTGGACTTGGATCTACCCTTTTCATACTTGCCACAGTTACCTAGGATCTTTCCTCTCTCCTTTTGTCTCTCTCTACTCTGCATGGTCAACACATTACCTAATGTCTCACATGTGCTTTTTCTTGCATTTCCTCGCTAAGAATAATACCAACAACATCATCAAACTTAAGAGTGTTTGAAATAGGGATAGAGTTACATACATCCATGAAAAATATATTCCATCTTGCTAGCAACGAACACAAGTTTAGAAGAGCCCTAACCTCATCATCAAAGTTCACGTTTACAGAACTTTACTGATTGGCAAGTGTATTAAGATCATTTAAATGATCGGCAACAGATCCACCTTCTAACATCTTCATATTAAATAAACGTTTCATTAAAAATACCTTGTTGGAAGACGAGGGTTTTTCGTAGAGCTTACCCAATGCGCTCATCACGCCCTCAGTTGTTTTTTCTTTCGAAGTATTGAAAGCCACCAATGAAGCTAGGCATAGCTGTATTGTTCCCAGTTCTTTTCTATCAAGAACCTCCCATTCTTCATCCTTCATAGCTGTCATCTATTTTTATTTTCTGTCCAATGGCAGGTACAAATCTTCTCATACAGATATTCCTCCATTTGCCTCTTCCATAACTGATAGTTTTGGCCATTAAATTTATCGACCCTCAAATTTCCCTCTTTCGCCATTACTCCCACTCGAACCAGGAACCCTTATTTCCTGTGAGTTTACCATCCAAATAGACCTTTTGGCTCTGATATCAATTGTTAGAAAATAGGACCATAGAGAAATAATAGTTATACAGTTAAATCATTAAAAAAGATGCAAAACACATTAAACACATTACAGAGAGACACGAATATAACGTGGTTCACCCAAACGATGGGATACATCCACAAATAAATTTTCCAGTCCTTTTATTACAGTCCAGAAAGATGAAAAGATACAAGCTGCAGCAAAACCGTTGCAGTTCCTCTTCACGCTCTGACAATATCTCTCACACAATTACAGAGATTATTTACAATGAAATAATACCATACAGAGCCGTGTTACAATGATTTATTTTAAAGGGGGAAATACCATGGGAAAATACTATGGTTAACCCAATACCATGGGTCCACAAAATTGTTGGCCAACACATATCCCAAAAAAATTCTCGGGGGCTCCGCTGCGAACCCCAAGGTAGGGGGAATGAGTGTATAGTACACCTGGGTTACAAACACGACTGAATAATATCTCTATATCTAGAAGATCGAGCTCCACAACCAAGAAATACTCTAGCTCATATTTATAGTACAAGAAATACTTTATGGAAGTGGTCAGTTTGTCCCTAATTCAAAGTGTCATTGTCGCATTTGTTATGCTTACTACATACTATAACAAGTACTTTCTTTCTATATTTTAATCTCAATATTTTGGAGACTTTGTAATTGGTTCTTTGTTTTAGATTATTTTTTCTTATTTAGGGTTAATTACTGCTTTTAATTGCATCAACCATGATTTTGAAGAAGAATCCCACACTGTATTTCAGTTTGTTTCAATTAAAAAACTACTTCTTCATTAACAACTCATGAATGCCAACAACTACAATAAAGTATCAGTCCATTTCACCTTAAATATTAGATCTAGAGGATGTTGTGAATTTAATGTTACAATTAATTATCTACGTTACTAATTATTTCCCTGAGAAAAAGGTAGTAACTATTAAGGTCATCAGAACCCTTGTCAATTTTGCATAACAACAATAGCTTCTCAAGAAAAGAGTGAACCTTTCTCTTATGTTTCTAATCATCATGTTGTTACATAGGAGATGAAGAATTTGTAAAACTAACTATACAGAGAAGGAGTCGGAGAATTTTTAGCACCTTCTATCATAAATATATTGTGCTAGAAAGTACATGAAGAACACACAGTCTTACTAAAAAAAACGAAGGAATGTAAAAGGAGAATGAAAAACACATATAATTATAAAAGTATATATATATATATATATATAAAGGATTGGAAAAGGAGAATGAAGATGTGAAATAAAACACTTCATAGGAGCAATACCAAGCACTAAGTGGCGAATTTAAAGTGAAGAGTAAATGTAAAGGAAAAAGAAAGGTTTCCTCTCAATCTACGAGGTTGTCGAGAATAAAGAGAAGCCATATCCTAGAGCCAAAAATCATTAGCATCCTTGAGAGAAAGGATAGGATAAGTGTGTACAACTTTGTGAACCTAGGATGTGGGTAGTTAATGGCAGTGGTCATAATAATGACGATAGAAAGTGATTTTTATAGCCAAGAAAAACACAAATTCCATGTCTAATGTTGTTACAGATTATGCAAAGTGGTGAGAATCACAAATATTTAATTGAAGTTTTTTTAATATGAATTTAACGTAAGAAAGTAAAATTAAATCAACCGATAGGATACTACAACATTGAAATTTAAGGAAAGATAAATTGCTCCATATTTAAGTTCTAGTTAATTTCTACATACAAGCTACTTATCTTAATGGACATTGGGTATTAAAGAGACATCATATTGATTAATTATTTTCTACAAATATTTTTGAGGAATTCATTAGATTAAAATTGGGTGAAAAATGTATTATAATGTATCCTTCCAAATTGTTGTTTATCCACACCTCAGTAGGTCTTAATGGCCTATTGTCAACCATTTATAGTTGCTGAATAAATTCATAGGTCTAATCATTGTGTTTTCCTCCTTCGAAGTTCCTTTTCTAGAAGGTAAGTTGAGCCAACCACTCATATAGAATAATCAAAATCTCAACGAAGAATAATTCGTGAATATCATAATATAGGTACTCTCCCAACCACTCTTTTGTCGAAAATTAGGAACTCTTGTTTTCTTTTACAATGAATTCATGGGCCTTTTGATCGAACTAGTTCGATATCTCTGGTTTCATCGGATGCCAAAACATGTCACCTTCTTCCCCCCACTACGGTCCTGGAAATGAAACCATTTGTTGACACACTATAGTTGACGGGGGCTCACACATTGTCGACACCCTTTGACGCAATCTCCCTAAACACTAACCCAGATAGGTTTTACCATATCCAACAACACCTACGAAGCAGATGCAGTCTCACCTGGTATGTTTGAGGGAGGGATATAGGAACCATGTTTCTACAAAATGCAAGAGTAATTGTGGACTTAATATCTCTTTGTCACAATACAACTCAAAGATCCAAGGAGGGGTTTTAACTTATCATTATCCAAACTATTTACCGTCATTCCCGCCAGACCTGGTATCACAACATTTCATTGTTCAGAAAAGAAGTTTACATATAATAATTCAATTAGCATATGAAGAATTAATATCATTCATATAATCAAGAAATTTCGTTAAACATCAAGTGATTAAATCACAACATATCCATATATATCACATCAATTAACTGTAGAAACATAAATAATAAGACATAGATCGCATTGCATACAAAGAAAACATAGAGATCATAGAAGCATTGTTATCATATTAACTTTCGCAGGTCAAAATGCATCCCAAAACACATCCTTTGGTGGATAGCCACAAACCAAAATTGTAGATAAAAAAAGATGAAAAGATGAACGTAGCCAAAAGATTCAATGATCTTTCACTAGATTCCTAACTCTATTTATAGGCTTTCAACCATACAAAATGGTCCACATCTAACTGTTTTCCTAACTAAATTGGACCAAACTCTAACTGCTTCCAATGATGGCGACCACACTTTTCGACAAATTCCTCTTACGCAACTCCCTTAGATACTTGTTTCTTTCTCCTATGCTTCATTATGCGCACTTGATCCCCTGCCAACACAAATTTTGGTACCAACACAAATTTTGGCATTCACAGTTCTCCTTCAGTATACATCTTCTGTGATAATCAAAGTTCCATTAACATTTTCAATGATCTAATACAGAAGAAGCAGACTAAACACATTGAAGTCCACATGCACTACATCATGGAAATAGTGCATAGTAAGGCTATCATTATGCATTAATTCTCTATAGAGGAGAAAGTGTGGTCATATTCACAAAATATTTCACAGTTTCTTTTTTTATGTCAGGTATCTTCTTGGTGTAAAGCTTTGATTCCGTTTTGTTCCTGGTTTCATTGTTCATTTTGAGGGGGGAGGGGGGTTTCCCATGAGGTTTTCCCCATTTCCTAAGTTTATTGAGTGGTTACTTTTTGTTTAATTTATCAAAGCTTAGGATCCTCAGGCCTGAATGAATTCTTTATGAAAGAAGGTTGAAGGAGAAAGAAGCAATCCAATGTACACTGACCAAACATTCATGGTTAAATTGAACAACAAAGATAAAAAAAACGTGTCATCATTACATTGCATTCATTATCATTAACCTCTTTGTAATGCAATGATGATATAATAGGAAGAATTAAAATAAAATAGCTAGGATTCAAATTCACCAACTTGGACTGACTTCAGTGTTAGATCAATGTGGGAAAATCACCACTCGAAGCTCACTAATCGAAATTAGGAAAACTAAATAAGTTCACAGTTAGTTAACTGAACAATGTAGGTAGGAAAATGCACCTAACCTCCTTGAATCATGGAAATTTGGTGCTAGACTAACTAGAGCTAAACTATTACATGCCCTTTAGAGGATAACTCAACACAAACTAGGATGAACTGATGGTCGGACTCCTATGACTCAATGTGTCTTCCTCAATAATATGAATTGGCCTCTAGAGCTCCTAAAATCATGCAAACTAGTGCATCAAATGTTAGGTGGGTCCTCGGTGAGTTCCCCATGGCTCTAGTGAGGTGGAAACGCACTCCTAAGATAGGAAATGTCAATTAAAATATGGTGGTCAAAGGGAGGATTATAATTAATCCTAAGATACCCCATTAATCCATTCAATCTAATTCAAAAATTAACTGCTCAATAAAATGCAGAAATAAGGAAAACCTCATGGGAACCCCCCCCCCTCAAAAAATGAACAATCGAACCAGGATCAGCCTTTCCAACCAAGAGACAATTTCCACCTGGGTAAATAATTTGTGTAAATTTTCTGTAGTCTGCATCTCTTTGGAGTGGTAATGCAGTGCAATGGTCCTTATGTGCAATAGTTACCTAGTACAGTGCATGTGAACCTGTCCATCTTCTTCCAATATGATGATAGATGGGAGAAGAAATGTTGTTTCTTTTGCAGCCAATATTACATGTTTCAAACCTATTTTACAGTATGGAATAGTTGAACTTGGGATTTCATTCTTTAGGGAATTTCTTAAGACCATACAATGGATTCCTCATCTTTCATATCAAGAGAGAATCAATGTACCCCTTCATAATTTCCTTGTATATTTTTCCTTCCAATTTGTAATGTAGAAAGTTACATTTGTCTCTTCTTTCTAAAGGAAGAGTGACATGATCCAATGCCTCATTTTTATTCAGTGAGAATGATTGTTGATCATAACTTTCCATCATGTAGAATATCTCTAGGAGTTTGTAGAACCTCCCTATGAGATGTGGATTTACTTGACACGACACAAGGATATCATTTTTAAACTGAGATCTTATTCTTCTCTTTCCAGATAAATCTCCATTCATGTTCCCAACACCCTCAATGAACTTTTGATCCCATATAGGACTAAGATTGGGAGTAGGTATTGGATCTAGATTTGGATCTGATTGAACTTCATATTCAATTCTAAGAACTAATTCAACTTGGTCTACTGTTTCAAATTCTAAATTTTAAACATTGATGGAAACATTATCATATGGAAAACTCTTAGGTAGAATAAATTTACCTTCCCTTTCAAATGGACGTTGAGATTGCACTCGATCTGAGTATGGCAGAAAGTGTAAAAATTCATATGCCTTGGAGGCATGGTTTGTAACACCTTTCACTATCATCTTCCTAGTTAATATATCTAAGATACCCACTGAGACATGATCAAATACAACTCACTTTGGTGATCATGTATGAGTAATCTAATATAAAAACAACAAATTCGCTACCAAGGAGGAAACATAGGGGGGGGGGGGTTGAACACTCCATGCTCTAATTTGATTGAGCCCTTCCCTTTATCTTGGATTTGAGTGTCAAAACCCATGTGAATACTTGGACCATTATTAATTATTAATGAAGAGAATGATTCTTTGGATGCAACAATGTGGTTGGATGCTCCTGAATGAATGAGGAAAAAATGAGATTTTAAAAATGTAGCCTTCAGTGAATGGCATCTCTCATGATATTCAGTATTTTCTTAAGAATCAGCCTTCCATATGCCTTCATGGAGGGAAATATTGTGATTTTTGACGACTCTTGACATTTTATCTATGGTCTTGTTCATACAACATTTTTCCGTATGGTTTCCTTTCTTACAATAGGAGCACTTTCCCTTGTCAAAACTCTAATTTTTTTTGTTATTAAAGCCTGATGCTTCATCTTATGGACCAAACTCAACCTTATGTTCGAATTTAGTCTTTCTCATATCTTTTCAGTTTTGGTTCGTCCTTTCTTTCACATTCTTTGCCTCCCCATCCAAGAGATGTTAATTTGTGGAGGTTCCAAGGGCTCCCATCTGTATTAGTTTTTCTTGTTCCTGAATAAAAGATTCTATGAAGGAATCAAGGGGTTCCATTCTTTAATTATCATTTTTAAGTATCCTGGAGCTAAAAGTGGATACAAACACTGATAATTCTGAGCCAAGTTTTCTCAGAATTGAGAGAACCAATTGCTCATTGTTCTTGTCAAGCCCACGCTGCTTGCACTACATGACAAGATATTTGAATTTTGAGAATAATTTATGTATGGTTTCGAAGGTGTTGGAGTAAAGATAAATTAACTCATTCTCGAGAATATGGCCTCTCGGCTCATCCTACTTTCCAAAAAGTGAAATTAACTTCCCTTAGATTTTTTAATACATCAATATTGAAGAGGGATATATGAATGCACATGAATTGAAATTCTTCATCCAACTTGTTCATATACTTCATTTTTTCAAGAGGATACTTGGGTTGACCTCCTTTTCCATGGAAACCCTATACAGACATTTTTTGTGCAACACTATAGCAATATCAACCCTCCAATCAAGGTAGTTGAAGGGTGTGAGGGTCCTAGGTGTCAAGACTGGAAAATTCTAATCCTTGCAGCTTCAAAGAGTAGCACAATTATTAAGAACTCTTCAATTTACCTACAAAAACACTTCAATTCAAAGTCAATAAAATTCAATTACTCTCCACTTTGACATGTGCACATTCTCAGGGTGCA
>LPNX010002942.1:25591-41971 GCA_001517045.1 Pseudotsuga menziesii
TGGTCAAATATTCATGGTGAAATTGAAAACCCAAGAGACACAATTGTTCAGCATAACACTATAATCATTATCATTAACCTTTTTGTAATACAATTATGATACAATAGGAATAGTTTGAATACATTAGGAGGGATTCAAATTTACCAAATTGGAATGACTGCATAGCTAACACAATGGGAAAAAATCACCACTTGTATCTCACTAATATAACTCAAGACAACTAAATCAGTTCACAATTAGTTAACTGAATAAGGTAGGTAGAAAAATGTTCCTAACCTCCTTGAATCAGGGAAATGTAGTGCTATACTAACTAGAAATGAAATAATTGATTCCCTTCTGAGGATAATTCTTAGAGCATCATATCTCCTCATACCATGGTCACATACACCTAGGTCACATTTCCATTTGTCTTGTACTTATGTCATATGCTTCAAAACATGGTTATATTGGTCTAGCAAGGTATATGGGGGAGTTTGGACTTATTAATGCACCCAAAAACGCTATTTTTTCTAAAATAAGAGAATCATCACCATCATTTATGAAATTTAAGTACTCAGGGCACTCCTACTCCTTAAAACATGGAATTGGTTTGACCAGAGGCACCCATCCATGTATTTAGGTGGTTCTTGGCCCTTTTGGACAATTAAATGTTTCCTAAAGCCACTCCCACTCACCCATGCACTCCAACATGCCTATCCTACCCTCATTTATGTCCTATCATGCTTCACCCATGTTCACATGGCTATTCGAGACCGTTTGAGGTGGTTTTGGAGCTCATTGGTCAACCAAGGGGGGTTTGAGGTCCAATCTAAGCCTGCCACATTTATGCCACCAATTTTCCTCCTAAGGATAACTATTTTCTCCCAATGTATTATAAATATGTACTACACATATTTACAAGTTCTACACTAATATAAACTTCAGTTATTGACACCATCTATGTGTGTTAATTTTCTCTCCTTTACTATTTTTCTGCATAGTTTGTGAATATTCCCTTAGCTCCTAGATATTTTTTTGAATCAAATTTTCACATGGTATCATAACTCTTTGGAGCTTCAAATAAAAACCATAGCATTTGAGTTTTTGTTTAGGGCGTTTTCAAGAAAAAATTGAGTGTTTGCATTGCAGGTACATCTAGTGTTTTGTCACACATTGTGCTAGTAGGAATGGAGCAGAATAATGTATTTATTACGCCATTAAAATATTTTGAATTGAATCCTGAAATGGTGATCCATATAAATTTTAAATGCCTTTACAAATTCACCATGGGAACTTAGACCAAGCCCAACTCTGTTGTGGAAAAAATGAAGTACTTCAATGGACTAGATGAGGCATTCATGATGCATTGTATCAGTATTTCAAGGGACCTTCTCTTCCATGTATAAAGTATAAAAACACCAAATTAATTATGGATAAATATCGAGTCACTTTTGGGGAAGACTGATGAGATGAGATACCACCAACTTAAAATGAGTTGATCTCATGGAGCCCAACTCACTTTGAGACGATACATAATTTATTCACAAAGTTCAAACTATTGGTGATTTAGATAAAAAAATGTGGAATTGAGAAGAAATAATAGAATCTAATATTTTCTATCCTTTCAAATCTAGGGACTAATTATTTTTTGTTTGTCTCAACATTCCATTCAGGCCAGATGACAGTTCAAAATTGGAGAATGCCTCCATTAGCAGACTTCATGGAGTCTTCGACTCAGGAAAAAGAAAAGTTAGTGCAAATCAGCACCATCAAATCCATGAAGGATCAATCCCTTGCTGCAGGTGTGATGAATCAATCAAAAGGATATAATAAATCCTAGGATTCGAAGCAGCAAAGAGTAAAGGAGAAGAAGCATTCAGATACAGAAAATTAAAGTTCAACTGATGAGGATTCGAGATCCAAGAGGATGAAGAGTAAGAGAGGGAAGCCCAAATGTGATTATTGTAGAGTTTCTTATCATGAAAACTCTTGTTTCATAAGTAACTCGGACATCATGACCAATCTCCTTGAAGAGAACAATATTGATGTCCCAGATTTTGCAAGAAGAGGGGAGCAGAAGCTCTGGTTGGAGGAAGAAGATGGTAAGTGCTTGTATGCTTTGGGTGCTAGGGAGAATCATGTTTCTCATATATATATTTCAGATATATTTATTTATTATTTACAATATCATATATCATATTTTTAAACCTCCATCTCTTCCTTGGAAGAAACCCCAAATAGTTCACCAAAGTTTCCCCAAAAAAGTAGTAATTTTTCCCTAGTTTCTTACTTGTCTTCTGATAGATATTTCCCACTCCATTCAGAGCCTTCCTATTCTTATTTTTAGGGTGATATATAGTATTATATTCAGTTTATGACCGTCATAAACTCATTTCCCAACCACTTTATTCCCAAAATAGCCAACAACCCTCAAGTTCGCTAGTTGGAAAATCTCAAAATTGCATTGTTTCCAATACTATGTCACTTATGTATGTTGTTTTTATGTCTTACATATCATTCATTGGTTGGAGAGCCATGCCATTGGCCTTGATGGGACTGTTGTTCCACATTTTTGTACTTTATCTCACCACCTATTGTTCAAATTTCAAATATCCAAAATATCCAAGTCTGTTCAACTGTCATTATGATCTAGTTGCCCACTCTTTTCCCACTATGGACCCATTCGCTCATGGAGACACTATACCTATGATATTTTCTGCTGTATATGATTTCTATTCTTATACTTAAGAGACTCCTGAAATTTTTTATAGATTTATGAAGTTTCTTCATCAAATTGGGAAGAATATTCATGGTTTAATTCATGATATGGCAGCTATACATGAAGCTGATTTTGTTGAGTCTTTTGATGCTCTTTAGGAAAGAGTTTGCAGAGATATATTTTCCATTATTGATTATGCTTCCATATTATAGTATGGTTGCAGAAACAATAATTATTATTATTCTCCTACATGAGAAAATGATGACCTTCAAGGTGCCTCTCCATATGTTCTTTTTCTACAACACATTGATGCATTGATGCACAATCTTAGCATCCACAACACCTTCACTAAGTCCATCACCAAGAATTTGTTCCTTCAGCTCATTCAAGTGAAGAAGAAGACATTTTGAAGACATTTTTATCATCATTGTGTCATGTCCATTTATGAGGGAGGATTTCCCCATGATTTTTTTCATCTTTCCTCACTTTTGCATGGACAAATAATGTTTTTGTAAGAGGTGACTTGAGCCTTAGTTTCCAATGCCTCAAATTTTGATGTGGTCAACCATTAGGCCTGAGTGGGCCTAATGGTTAAGAAAATGTGCTTCATCATAGGAGGTCATAGGTTCAAATCCAAAGGGGGTGGGGTATGTACACCTATGTATACTTTATCAGTCAAATCACTGCGCAGAGGGGGTCCCTTGTCCCACAAACAAGGGGGTCTCATACACCAATTGGTGTCTCACTTGGAGGTGAAATTAAAAATTTATTATTATTATTGTTATTGTTATTGTTATTGTTATTGTTATTATTATTATTACTACTACTAATTTAGTCTTAAGCGGGGAGGGTGTTAAAGAATCATACCACCTTGTACCATGATCACATACACCTAGGTCACATTTTCATTTGTCTTGTACTTATGTCATATGGTCCAAATCTTACTTATATTGGTCTAGAAAGGTATATGGGGATTTTTGGACTCATTAATGCACCCAAGCTCCCTATTTTTGGTCAACTAAGAGAATTAGAGCCCTAATTTATGACATTTAAGTCCTTGGGGTGCTCCTACTCTTTAAAATAGGGAACTAGTTTGACCATATGCACCCATGCATATATTTAGGTGGTTTTTGTCCCTTTTAGACCATTAAATGCTTCCTAGAGCCACTCCCACTCATGCATGAACTACACCACACCTTTCGTACCGTCATTTATGTCCTATCATACTTCACCCACGTTCACATGGACATTCATGAGCATTTGACGTTGTTTGGGAGAGCATTGGTCAACCTACGGGGGTGTTATCACACTGTAATTTTCCTATGGTTGCGGTAGGAAGTCACATGGGTAACCATTTCAACCAACCTTTAGACCGCATTCTAGCCAATATAGTCAGAGAGGTCTCTCTCTTGTCACGAGAAAATTCACATATACATTTGGATTTAAGAAATAATTCAAAATGCTATATTTATGAGGGTCATAGGATAGTTGCAGATTTAAAAGTGGTGAAACAAACAGACAAGAAAAACCATTGGGAAATGGAGTTAGAATCCTGTATCAATTAAGGATATTATAGTGAAAATGAGTAGGTATTTTCCTTTAAGATCTGAGGAAAATTAAGTGTCACATCTAGTCAAATATCTTTAAAGGGTGGTAGGAGGAAGAGGAGAGATACTAGTGAAGCAAGAGGCACCTATATGAGGATGAGTCTCTTGCACCACCTTTAGCAACAACAACAATGAGGCCAATAGTTGATACATAGAACCTAACAGAGGATGAATTATTTAATTTTCATCATTAACACATCACAAATGCGATATCTAATACAAGGAGTGCTTAACGAAAGGAATTCCTCATATACAACTAGAGAGCATTAGATGGAAATAACATAAATGAAAATGATGCAAATAGGAAACATGAATTTACTGTAGATCACCATGATGGATCTCAGAGATGCAGAAAAATGTTTCTCATTACAATTCTAAGAAAGTTTAGAGAGATGTAAAAATGCAAAGCAAAATGCTCCTAAATGAAAGTTAGAAAACCTTTCTTCCTCTTTCGAGGGTATATTTATAGAGTCCTGGTATCATGAGACCAACCTAGAAATAGAGCCCTAAAATAAGATAGAAAAATGGGGATCAGAATATGAATGATCATAAAATCCCAACAACTTCTGATCTGGAATATTCATCATGATCACGAAACCAAAAAGGAAAGCACGCTTGGGCACGCATGATGGAAAAAATGGGGAAAATAGACACTTGGGATCAAGCTTGCTATATGAAAATGACTGATCAAATTATTTTTGCACAACCTGGAACGACTTCCTTCATCCCTACATCTTCAACTAGAAAAATCATTATGGATCATTGATCCTCTAGCCAAACGAGGATATGGAAACACATGTGTGAACTTGCACTCTCTGTAAAAATTCCACAAATTCTCATAAAGTTCTCTATGTTAGTTCACCTTGCGTAATTATTTTCAGCCCTTGATCAGAATTCCCTTTAAATCTCCATTGTTGAAATCTATGGACATACCAAATTCTGCAAAGGGAAAATTTTCATTACCCCAATCTTGTTGTATCAGCGGAATTCATCTCCTCGTTGATCTCATTCCACCATCAATCCTGACCATTGAAACATGCATCCCTTCAAGCTATTCCATAGATCTGGAAAGTTATTTGGTTCCTGCAAGTTAGATCAATGGAATGAATTTCCATTGTTGATCTGATTCTACCTTTGATCTGGGTCATTGAAAGCTTCGAGGCTTACCAAGTTCTAGATATCAAGGAATCTATTTATCTCATGTGCATGTTCCCCTTTTCCACACTGTCGATCTATGCAAAATCTCTCTGAATTGTCGGATATTGGAATACGAAAAATGGAAGTCAGGTTTTCCAATTTTGCAACATAAAATTTTACCTTTTCTGCTTCGACCTTTCCACTTCCACCCTTCCGCTTCTGCCCCTACGATTCTATTCTTCCACTTCTTCCTTTAGCAGAAAGCAGAACGCGGATCAACCAACTTTCTTCACCGAGATTTCTCCTCTTCCACTCCCTCCTTTCTACTTCCACACTTTTTCTTTCCACACCGTTGATCTATGCAATAGATTTACTAACCATTGGATCTGTCGAATCATGGAAGGCAGAAGATCGACCCCTCATACCCATAAAATTTGTGTTTTCACTTTACTCCCTTTGCAACTTTCTCCACTGTTGATTTTAGGTGGAAAATTTTTGAGCCATCATATCTTAGATCATGGAGGGAAGAAGTCAGGACTCCACTTTTACAACCAAATTTTTACCTACTCCGCACTTTTTCTCCTGACTTTCCTTTTGTGGAAATGATTTTTGGTCCCTTGAGCTATTTTGCAGGTTGGATCTCTACCATCCTTTCTTTCCAAGAACTATCCTTGACAAGATTTTCATATCAGGCTCACTTTCAAAGTCTTCCCTAAATGTTTTTTACTGTTTTGACTTTCATGATCAGGAATAAGCCTCCCAAGCAGTTTCAAACCCCTTTCTTGCATACCTTTATGCCATAAGACATGATTTTTATTTTATTTTTGACCCGACCCGTCCTTTTTCACTTGTCTAGACCTTTGAAGGGGAATCGATGCAGATGTCTTATGTAGAAATATTCAAAATTTAGCATGTTCTAATAGTGGCTCCACTTGGGTATGTTATCCTCCCTGTGAGGTAGCAAAGAACCATGCAGACCACATTCGTGCAATTTCAAAGTCATTTGAAAAAAAAAACTAAATGACAGCCCCTCTTGGAGACCTTATTGCCTTCACCTCAGGCTTTAAGTCCAGCATGGGGGGCTATCCACACATGCAAGGTTAAAATAAAATGGTATATACAATTAAAATGGAGTTGAAATTACTTTTACATAAAATAATGTTTGAGGAGCCTCCCATTTACAGGATCTCTAGATACTAGACCATCCTCCATATTATCCAAAAGATAGGGATTCTTTCCTTTGAAGCCTATAATTTTATATGGTCCCTACCACAGGTGATCAAACTTTCCATGCTTCCTTTTGTCCTCATGTAGCACATCCTAGATAAAAACTACATCTCCCAATTGGAAATCCTCAAGCTTTTTCCTTCTGTCAAAGATTTCTTTCATTTCTCCTAAAAATTTTGGGTTCTGTCAAATAACTACTCCCTATGCTGTTGTAGTTCAATCAACTGATACATCCTCCTCTAAGTTGGAAGTGTTTCTGTTTCCTCTTCTTGTAGCAATTTCATCACTAGTAAACCCAGGGAGCTAGGAAAAATCACCTTAGAGCCATAAACCAATTGGAAAGGTGGGGTGCCTATAGACTTCTTCACACTAATTCTCTCAGCCCATAAAGCATGGATCATCTTTGTGTGCCAAGATTTCTTGTTATCCTGCGGTAGCTTCTTAATGATTCTCATGAGGCTCTTATTTGAATATTCTACTAGCCCATTTCCCTAAGGATAGTAGGCCATGGAATGTCCCAACTATATGTGATATTTGAAACATAAATGCACCATCTTATTAGACTTGAGTGCAAGAAAATTGTCAGTGATTATCTTCCTGAACCCAAAATATTGACAGGATATCCTCCTCCATAAATGGTGTGATCATTGTATCGGTAGCTTGTCTCATGGGGATGGCCTCTATCCATTTAGTGAAGTAGTTAGTAGCAGTAAGGATCCACCTGTGTTGTACTGAGGAATGTTGGTTTATTTCTCCATGAAATCTAGTCCCCATTTCTTGAAAGGGAATTCAACCTATATGGGTTTCAAAGGAAATGGTAATAACATCCTTCTCCCCTCAAAGATCTGACATTTGTGGCAGGAAGAAACTTTCTTATGAGTATGAGAGAAGATGGTGGGCCAATAAAATCATGTCCTCATTATTTTGTCTACAATGGCTTTCCAATAGTAATGGCCTCCACATTCTCCTTCATGGAATTCCTCAATGAGCCTCTTTTCCTCCTGCTCATCCACATTTCAGCAACATCCCTCCTAGCTCTTTCCAATACAATTTTCCCTCCAAGATGTAGAACGTAGATTCTTTCTTCTTAAGGAATATGGCCCTTGTCCTTTCCACACCCTGTGGGGCCTGCACATGTCGTAACACAAAAATTACATGAGTGTACCATGGGGATAACAGGAAATGCTCACCTACTGGGGGCCCTAGATATCCCTGAGGATTTTTCTCTTCTGCTGACAATTAAGCAATCATATGTAGGCTGAGAGAATCACATTTTGATTGAAGCATAAGCTTGAATATCCCTTGGCCTTTGATCAATTTTGTGGTCTTGATATCGAGGTCATACTCAAGTAGGATCACTATCCACTTTCCCCTTCGTACTTCAGGATCAAGTTGGGTCAAAATTTCCTCCACGACACTGGTGGTGACGTTTGCAATGATATGGGAATGTGGAATGTATACCTGGAAATCCTTTAAGGCCTGCACCAGAGCATAAGCTTGATTATCAAAGATATTATACTTCATGGGAGCATTTCTCAAGGTGTTGTTGTAAAAATAAATTAGTTGTTCACTCCCTCATGATTCTTCTACAACAATGCCCCTTCCATTGTATGCTCTGAGGAAAATGAAAATATGAGAAGGTATTTTGAAAAATCAGAGCTCGTGAGTACTGGTTCTTTAGATATGGCCTTTTTTTATGTCCTCGAAGGATTGTTTGGATTCAATGGTCAAATTAATTTCTTTATCCTTACCCAACATGTATGTTATATATTTCAGTATTTCAGGAAAGGCACCAATAAATCTTCTCAGAAAAATTACCTTTCCTAGAAAGGACTGATTATTTCGATGAAGCTCAATTTTGTTGATCGCCTCAACCCTGTTTGGATCTATCATGATGCCTTCCTGAGAGATAATATGTCCCATATTCTCTTCTTTCATAGAAACGAATGACTTTTTCAGATTCAAGGAGATGTCGAACTTTCTGCAATTTTTGAACATCCTCAATAGGTGTGCAACGTGTTCTTCATCAGATTTAGAAAATACCATGATGTCGTTTCGATAGATGACTAGAATTTTGTCCTTTTTGTCGGTGAAGGATATGTCCATAGCCCACTAGAAATTTTCTCCTGATTTCATAAGTTCAAATGGAATTTTAGCATACATGAAAGTGCTCCATGGTGTGGTGAAGGTCATCTTCTCCTAATCCTCAAGGTGCACCATGATCTGGTTATAACCTGAGAAACCATATAGAGTGTAAGTTAGATCAATGGAATGAATTTCAACTATTGATCTAATTCTACCTTTGATTTGCGTCGTTGAAAGCTTCAAGGTTTACCAAGTTCTAGATATCAAGGAATCTATTTATCTCATGTGCATGTTCCCCTTTTCCACACTGTCGATCTGTGCAAAAGCTCTTTGAACTGTAGGATCTTGGACTACGGAAAATGGAAGTTAGGTTTTTCAATTTTGCAACCTAAAATTTTACCTTTTCCGCTTCGACCTTTCCACTTCCACCCTTCCGATTCCACCCTTCTGCTTCTGCTCTTCCACTTCTTCCTTTAGCAGAAAGCAGAATGTGGATCAACCAACTTTCTTCACCGATATTTCTCCTCTTCCACTCCCTCCTTTCCGCTTCCACACTTTTTCTTTCCACACTGTTGATCTACGCAAGAGATTTACTAACCATTGGATCTATTGAATCATGGAAGGCAGAAGATCGACCCCTCATACCCATAAAATTTGTGTTTTCACTTTACTACCTTTGCAACTTTCTCGACTGTTGATTTTAGGTGGAAACTTTTTGAGCCATCAGATCTTAGATCATGGAAGGAAGAATTCAGGACTCCACTTTTACAACCAAATTTTTACCTACTCCACACTTTCGCTCCTGACTTTCCTTTTGTGGAAATGATTTTTGGTCCCTTGAGCTATTTTGTGGGTTGGATCTATACCATCCTTTCTTTCCAAGAACTATTCTTGACTGGATTTTCATATCAGGCTCACTTCCAAAGTCTTCCCTAAATGTTTTTTATTGTTTTGACTTTCATGATCGGGAATAAGCCTCCCAAGCAGTTTCAAACCCCTTTCTTGCATACCTTTATGCCATAAGACATGATTTTTATTTTATTTTTGACCCGACCCGTCCTTTTTCACTTGTCTAGACCTTTGAAGGGGAATCGATGTAGATGTCTTATGTAGAAATCTTCAAAATTTAGCATGTTCTAATAGTGGCTCCAACTTGGGGATGTTATCCTCCTTGTGAGGTAGCAAAGAACCATGCAGACCACACTCGTGCAACTTCAAAGTCATTTGAAAAAAAAAACTAAATGACAGCCCCTCCTGGAGACCTTATTGCCTTCACCTCGGGCTTTAAGTCCAGCATGGGTTGTTATCCACACATGAAAGGTTAAAATAAAATGGTAGATACAATTAAAATGGAGTTGAAATTAATTTTACATAAAATAATGTTTGAGGAGCCTCCCATTTATAGGAGCTCCAGATACTAGACCTCCCTCCATATTATCCAAAACACAGGGATTCTTTCCTTTGAAGCCTACAATTTTATATGGTCCCTTCCACAGGTGATCAAACTTTCCATCCTTCCCTTTGTCCTCATGTAGCGCATACTAGAGAAAAACTACATCTCCCAACTAGAAATCCTCAAGCTTTTTCCTTCTGTCAAAGATTTATTTCATTTTCTCCTAAAAATTTTGGGTTCTGTCAAATAACTACTCCCTCTATTGTTGTAGCTCAATTAACTCATATATCCTCCTCTAAGTTGGAAGTGTTTTTGTTTCCTCTTCCTGTAGCAATTTCATCACTGGTAAACCCAGGGAGCTGGGAAAAATCACCTTAGAGCCATAAACCAAATGGAAAGGTGGGGTTCCCATAGAATTCTTCACACTAATTCTCTCATCCCATAAACCATGGATCATATTTATGTGCCAATATTTCTTGTTATCCTGCGGCAGCTTCTTGATGATTCTCATGAGGCTCTTATTTGAATATTCTGTAGCCCATTTCCCTGAGGATAGTAGGCCATCGAATGTCCCAACTATATGTGATATTTGAAACATAAATCCACCATCTTATTAGACTTGAGTGCAAGACAATTGTCAGTGATTATCTTCTTGAACCCAAAATCTTGACAAGATATGATCCTCCATAAATGGTGTGATCATTGTATTGGTAGCTTGTCTCATGGGGATGGCCTCTATCCATTTAGTGAAATAGTCAGTAGCAGTAAGGATCCACCTGTGTTGTGCTGAGGAATGTTGGTTTATTTCTCCATGAAAACTAGCCCCCATTTCTTGGAACGGAATTCAACCTATATGGGTTTCAAAGGAAATGGTAATAACATCCTTCTCCCCTCAAAGATCTGACATTTGTGGCAGGAAGCAACTTTATTATGATTATGAGAGAAGATGGTGGGCCAATAAAATCATGTCCTCATGATTTTGTTTACAATGGATTTCGAATAGTAATGGCCTCCACATTCTCCTTCATGGAATTATTCAATGGGCCTCTTTTCCTCCTGCTCATCCACAGTTCACCAACATCCCTCCTAGCTCTTTCCAATACAATTTTCCCTCCAATATGTAGAACGCAGATTATTTCTTCCTTATGAATATGACCCTTGCCCTTTCCATACCCTGTGGGGCCTGCAGATGTCATAACACAAAAATGACATTAGTGTACCATGTGGATAATAGGAAATGCTCACCTACTGGGGGACTTAGCTATCCGTGAGGATTTTTCTCTTCTGCTGACAATTCATAAATCATATGTAGGCTAAGAGAATCACAGTTTGATTGAGACATAAGCTTGGATATCCCCTGGCCTTTGATCAATTTTGTGGTATTGATCTCGAGGTAATACTCAAGTAGGATCGCTATCCAATTTCCCCTTCGTACTTCAAGATCAAGTTGGGTCAGAATTTCCTTCACGGCACTGGTGGCGATGTTTGCAATGATATGGGAATGTGGGATGTATACCTGGAAATCCTTTAAGGCCTGTACTAGAGCATAAGCTTGATTATCCAAGATATTATACTTCATGGGAGCATCTCTCAAGGTGTTGTTGTAAAAATAAATTAGTTGTTCACTCCCTCATGATTCTTCTACAACAATGCCCCTTCCACTGTATGCTCTGAGGAAAATGAAAATATGAGAAGGTATTTTGAGAAATCATGGCTCGTGAGTACTGGTTCTTTAGATATGGCCTTTTTTTATGTCCTCGAAGGATTTTTTGGATTCAACGGTCCAATTAATTTCTTTATCCTTACCCAACATGTATGTTATATATTTCAGTATTTCAGGAAAGGCACCAATAAATCTTCTCAGAAAAATTACCTTTCCTAGAAAGGACTGATTATTTCGATGAAGCTCAATTTTGTTGATCGCCTCAACCCTCTTTGGATCTATCATGATGCCTTCCTAAGAGATAATATGTCCCATATTCTCTTCTTTCATAGAAAAGAATGATTTTTTTAGATTTAAGGAGATGTCGAACTTTCTGCAATTTTTGAACATCCTCAACAGGTGTGAAACGTGTTCTTCATCAGATTTAGAAAATACCATGATGTCATTTCGATAGATGACTAGAATTTTGTCCTTTTTGTTAGTGAAGGATATGTCCATATCCCACTAGAAATTTTCTCTTGTATTCATAAGTTCAAATGGAATTTTAGCATACATGAAAGTGATCCATGGTGTGGTGAAGGTCATCTTCTCCTAATCCTCAAGGTGCACCATGATTTGGTTATAACCTAGGAAACCATCTAGAGTGGATATCCTCTATGAACCCACTACTCTCTGCAATATATGGTCAATTTTTGGAAGCGGGTAATGGTCCTTCAGTGAAACTCTATTGAAATTTCTGAATTTGATGCATATTATTACTTCCCCATTCTTTTTCCTAACATAGAGAAGATTTTCCACCTAGCACGAGAATCTAACGACCACAATGATTTTGGCCTCAGATAACTTCTTGATCTCCTTTTCTATCAAGGGAAGTGTTACCACCTAAGTTGTACTTAGTGGTTTTTTATCAAGTGAGCCTGGTGAACTGGACAGGGTTAACTTGTTCGGACTTCAAAAAGACCTTTGGAAGTACTTCTGAGAAGTGCTTGTTGTATCATATCACATGTTCATACCCCATGGGGGACTTGTAATAAATGTTCTATCATGATAGTGTCTGTAAAATACTCAGTCTCTTAGACTTCATTTGTCAATCCAATCAGCCCAGGGTGTTTTTTCCCTTGGTTATTATTGGTTGTTGAATAAACGACTGATAATTTCTGAGTTTTTCACTCCATACCTCCAAAGTTGGGGTGGTTCGCTTGGAATTTAGGCCTATTGAGGTTATTAGAGTCTATGTGTCAATGTATAAACATGCTAGACATCATTTTTGAGTCATATGAACATGTCTAAGTCCCCCTACGTGTTTTTCATTTTTTCAATTTTTTAGTTTTTTTAGTGTTTTTTATTAAAATTTAATTTTTCCAAAACTTAGGCTATTTTTTAATAGTTTAATTGGAAAATTTGATTTTGTAATAAAAGTGGGCCAAATAATTGGTTTCAGTCATGTAGGTGCTCATTTTCAAGCTAATAGCACCATGTAAACCCATGAACCCACTATTTCCTAAGTTTTGAGTGATATTCCATCACTCAAGTCAGAAAGCCCCAAAAATCAATTATTGATTATTTTAATTAATAAATTGATGAATAATGGAGCAAATCCAAAATCAATAAATCAATGGATTCTCAACCGATTTGACTAAAATCAAACAAATCTGGAGCAGATTGACTAGATCTGACAAATCCTTGACTAAAGGAGGGGATCAAATCAGATCCAAAGTTGATCTACAGCTATCTTCATGGGGAATTGCACCCTCTCTCTCTCCTCCACATGTGTGGACTCTCCTGGATGTTCTGTGGGCCGATGTGTCGGTGTATGGGTTGATGTGTCAGCTCAATCAAGCCCCCAGTTGACAAGTAGGCTCAGTACAACTTCAGCTATGCATTGATGGACTCTCCCTCAGTTGATTTCACTTGATTCCATGAGGAATTGTGCCCCCCCAGGCTGGATGGCCTGTAAATTATATATATCCTGCTTGAGGCTCCCTCTTCCAAGCTAGTTAGAGCTAGACTGAAGGGCTTGCCATTGTAACTGTGTATTGATATTCATTTGTTGAAATAAAGAGAAGCTTTGGAGGCTCAATTGTGGAGTACCTTTCATGTGTGGATTGTCATTGTCATGCTGCATTCGAGGTGAAACTGCTATTTTTCCAATTTTTTTCACTTAACTATTGTCTACCTGAATGGTTGTTAAGATCATAAGGATAGATCATTGTAAGTAAGCTTACTTAATTCTATTTGCTGCATATGTTTGAATGAGTTAATATCTGTATGATAAATAAGATTATTTGCATGCTGTATGATCCCCTCCTCATATGTATCTTCAGATCTGATAGTTCTATTTGCAAGAGTTGTTTTGTAGCTTACAGGTTTGCTGTGACTGGAAGATCCATGGTTCAGGTTTGATTCCATTGATTTCCAGCAGATATTTCTAAGATCATGCCCCTCAGTGCTTCACTACCAATTTTTCTCTGCAGATCTACTTCAACAACAAGCACCTTTCTTCCCCTTTCTCTCCTTTAAAAAATCTTAAAATTTTCCTCAAACTGGTTACTTTAAAGGCTTCTTATTACTCTGATCTATCTCATTAAGAAAAATACACATATATATAATTTGTAATATCCCTTCCAAAGTCTAGATCTTTTTTTTTTTGCACATAAAGTTCAATTTCAAGAGATCTAGCTAAAATTACCATATTGCCGCAAGCATTTTTAGTGAAAATTCGTAGCTTGCTGTTAAGGTAGTTTCATTTGCTGTTATAAATTTCAATATTTTGCAATATCAGTGTGTATTTAATTGGTTTCACAAACAACAAGCCAAGATCCCAAGGAAATCTTGCTTTCCTTGGTTCCCTTTTCGCCTGTTTAGCTGGTTTTAGCTTCAATTTTTTTGAGATAAGGTAGGCTGATCCAAAGGTACTCTTAAAGTTATTTTGGGAATTTGTTATTCTAGCATGCTTTCTATATTTTATCATGTCTGACAGAAAATAAATCAAGCTTCTGTCCAAAGTGTTGATGTATATGTAACTTCGGAATGTATTCTTATATGTATTTTATATATTGTAACCCGATGTTTATTCTGGGATGATTCTATTATGTATTTGAGTCATATTGTCTTACCCCGATGTTCCGATCGGGAGGATTATTAATGTAAACAAGTCTTGTCAAGTCATTAGGTAAGTCCCCACAGTTTCGGGGCACTTGGGTTATTATACACTAATTAAGGTGTAGGCTCAAGTAAGTAATTGTAAGTTAAGCCTACATGGTTGAGTGCACTTCAAGTCAACGGAAGAATATAAATAGAGAGTGAGAGTCTCTCTATTTATCACTTGTGAATTACATCACTTGCTCTCTCAAGTGTGGCACACCTTTGGAGAAGGAAATACTTTGGCTTGACAGAAGGCAGAAGGCTGCTGTTGTGTTGGGAGGTCATCTTACTATTTTGGGTTTCACATCTTGTGGTGATACTATCTTAGAGGAAGTTGAGGGGTTTTCTCCATTTATGGTTTCCCCTATCAAAACTCTTTGTGTCTCTTGTCTCATGTGATGTGCTTAAGTTATTGCTGTGCTTGTTATTCTCTCAATGAAAAGATCCTAACATAATGCTAGCTTAAATGTTGAAAAACTAACATGGGATCAGAGCTAACCTGAGAAGAAGACATTGTGCAGCTACAGGAACTAGGGATTCCCATTTTGTGGATCTTCCTCCACATATTTTCAGCACAAGTATGCTAGGATGACTCTCCATTGAAGGGTGCATCTTTCTGTCGATGTGGAATTCAATTTCAATCATTTTCAGTTTCGATGTGGAAATTAGGGCTTTCTACAGAAGAGGATTTTTTAGTGATAATAGCATAGGATTTTTCTCCTCATAAAAACCGAAATTTAGAGACCTGGATCAAGAAATTTGGTTGGGTAAATCTCCGGGAAAGTCAAACCCTAGTTTGACCCCTAGCTAGGAGAAACCCTAAATACTAAAAATGCTAAGTTTTGGTACAGTCGCTATATTCCAAGATTGGCGAAGTCTCAGAAGCTAAAAATTTCAGGGGCCGAATATAAAATCCTGATGAACACCATGTCCAAAGTTCAGCCTCTGATTCGCTATATTCTGGGAGATATGATCTCTCCAAGTTAGGGTTCCATCCTCTTCCAGAAATCATCCATAAACAGGACACCTGGGGAGATATGCAATATCTTGGGCTACAGAGGTCCAAATGGAATTCCTGAAGATGTTACAGAAATTTCATGGACTTTAATTTCTTTGGTACGAAGTTCAGACTCATAAGATGAACCAGTGACACGTGGCATGCCGTACAACTTCAATGTTCTGAACAGTCCAGTAACAGGTCACCTTGGGAAAAGGATCATAAATCCCAAATGGTGAAACCAATTCTGATTAAACCTATGGTGTTGTATCAGGGATATGCGAGGTTACCTCAGTGAGAAATTTCAGACATAGAGGATCAGTAATTTCAGAGATATCACAGAAACAGTAACAGGAATTTCTGTAGAAGAAATCAGAAAATTAGGGCTTCCTGTTCCGGGAGTTTCCCTTCACTGTTTTCAGAAAAGGA
>LPNX010002942.1:42674-86504 GCA_001517045.1 Pseudotsuga menziesii
AATACTAATATGCATGTGATGGTTAAGTAGCTCATGGTGCTATACAAATTCTCCATTGCTACTTATCTAGAATGAAACCTCTTTGCTGACATATTGGATTAGTGCACCATCTCAATGATGTCCTGGTAGAGATGGGAGGCATCTAGAAAGTTTCAGTGAGATATGGATGAACGTTGTATTGGCTAAAGTAGTTGCATGATCATATATTTATGCATAAGTATTTTCCAGTATGATTATTCCTTATGAAATGTTTCTAACCATACAATTGCATTTGACTTGTAGGAAAGATCGCATACATAATCGCCTACAAGCAAAGAAGGATGAAGACTTGTTCCGAAGAACAAGTGACGACAATTCAAAGACAAAGAATAATATGACAAGCTAACAGATGGGTGCAAGATGAACTTTTGAAGAAGTTCAAGATAGAGGATCTTAGTATCTAGTGATCCTAGATGGATACTACTTGTCACTCCAGTATAGAATGTTTCAGTACATAGAGTACGGAAGATAGAGGGAGTATGATGCTCTACTTCAGAGGGAGTGATTGCAGAAGATCCTGAGGTTCGACATGGTACGACAGGATGGGCATATTACTAATGATTCTAGGATTTTCTGAGAGTAAACTGGATTCCAACATTTGATCCAAGGTTGAATGTGGAAGACCAGTGATGCTCCTGTTATGTGTCGATGCACTATTGTTCTAGGTATGGTGGTGTGGCAGAATACAGATGGAATCTTCCTTGGACAAGGGAAGTATGTAGTAGAGATCTTGAAGAGGTTTAGGATGATGGACTGCATGGCCACACCTATGGCATCGAACCTGAAGCTATTGAATGATGCTTCGTCAGAGTTGGTTGATGCTATGATGTATCGTGAGATGATTGGGTCATTGATGTACCTGACGAACACGAGACCAAATATTTGCCTTGCTGTGAACACCTTGAGCCAATACTTGACAGATCCGAGAA
The DNA here is from genome assembly GCA_001517045.1 of Pseudotsuga menziesii. NCBI lineage: Eukaryota > Viridiplantae > Streptophyta > Pinopsida > Pinales > Pinaceae > Pseudotsuga > Pseudotsuga menziesii. The sequence goes on from LPNX010002942.1 coordinate 43,643, forward strand.
GTGTTCACTTGATTGCTGCAAAGCATATTCTGAGGTACCTGAAGGGTACAATTGATTATGGGCTCAAGTATGATGTGAATCAGAAGATTAACCTGGAGGGTTATGTTGATTCATATTGGGCAGGCAGTGCCATGAACAGGAAGAGTACTTCAGGATGTTGCTTCAGTATGGGATCAGGTGTGATCTCTTGGTTTAGTAGGAAGCAATCCTGTGTGGCACTGAGTATAGCTGAAGCAAAGTATGTCACAGCTTGTTCAGCTAGTTGTGAGGTAGTATGGCCATGGAAGCTACTGTCTGATATATTTGATCTCCAGTGGGATGCTACCTGTATACATTGTGACAACCAGAGTTGCGTGAAGTCGTCAGAGAATCCAATGTTCCATGACAGTTCGAAGCATATTGAGATCAAATATCACTATATCAGGGATATGGTGCAGAGAGGAGCAGTGAAGCTCCTGTATGTTGTGACGGAGGAACAGATAGCTGATGTATTGACGAAGCCATTGGCTAGGCTGAAGTTTGAATACTTCAGAGAGAGACTTGGTGTTCTCCAGATCGAGGCTTCCTCCCAGAGACAGTGCTGAGATGCATAGCCATTCTGACGAGCAAGTCAGATGTAAGGGCTGAGCAATTCCATCATGGTGAGAGGATTGGTTCCTTCCATGACTGATATGAGTGCTGAGATTGAGAGCCATTCTGATGAGTAGGTCAGATGTAAGGGCAAAGCCATTATGTTCATGGCTAAAGGATTTAGTTCCTTCCATGTCAGATGTAAGTGCAGAAATCTCTCTTCATTGTGGTTGAGAGTCTTCCATCATTAGGTGGGATTGTGCCATTCTGACAAGTAGGTTAGATGTAAGGGCAGAGCCATTCTGTTCATGGCTAAAGGATTTAGTTCCTTCCATGTCAGATGTAAGTGCAGAAATCTCTCTTCATTGTGGTTGAGAGTCTTCCATCATTAGGTGGGATTGTGCCATTCTGACAAGTAGGTTAGATGTAAGGGCAGAGCCATTCTGTTCATGGCTAAAGGATTTAGTTCCTTCCATGTCAGATGTAAGTGCAGAAATCTCTCTTCATTGTGGTTGAGAGTCTTCCATCATTAGGTGGGATTGTGCCATTCTGACAAGTAGGTTAGATGTAAGGGCAGAGCCATTCTGTTCATGGCTAAAGGATTTAGTTCCTTCCATGTCAGATGTAAGTGCAGAAATCTCTCTTCATTGTGGTTGAGAGTCTTCCATCATTAGGTGGGATTGTGCCATTCTGACAAGTAGGTTAGATGTAAGGGCAGAGCCATTCTGTTCATGGCTAAAGGATTTAGTTCCTTCCATGTCAGATGTAAGTGCAGAAATCTCTCTTCATTGTGGTTGAGAGTCTTCCATCATTAGGTGGGATTGTGCCATTCTGACGAGTAGGTCAGATGTAAGGGCAGAGCCATTCTTTTCATGGCTAAAGGATTTAGTTCCTTCCATGTCAGATGTAACTGCAGAAATCTCTCTTCATTGTGGTTGGGAGTCTTCCATCATTAGGTGGGATTGTGCCATTCTGATGAGTAGGTCAGATGTAAGGGCAGAGCCATTGTGTTCATGGCTAAAGGATTTAGTTCCTTCCATGTCAGATGTAAGTGTAGAAATCTCTCTTCAGTGTGGTTGAGAGTCTTCCATAATTGGATGGGATTGTGCCATTCTGATGAGCAGGTCAGATGTAAGGGCAGAGCCATTCTGTTCATGGCTAAAGGATTTAGTTCCTTCCATGTCAGATATAAGTGCAGAAATCTCTCCTCATTGTGGGTGAGAGTCTTCCATCATCAGATGGGATTGTGCCATTCTGACGAGTAGGTCAGATGTAAGGGCAGAGCCATTCTGTTCATGGCTAAAGGATTTAGTTCCTTCCATGTCAGATGTGAGTGCTGGCCATTTCAACGAGCAGGTCGGATGTAAGGGCAACTGCCATTCTCTAGGAGAATGGAGGCGTGTGGTCAGTTACCAGGTAGCTCAATCGAGGAGGATTGGGGGCCATTTTGATGTGACTATGGAGATGTGTTCTCGTAGGATCAGATGTGAGTGCAAGCCTTTCCATCACTGTGATAGGATGTGTTCTTGTCTAGATGGATGTAAGTGCAGGAAATCTTCCACCATTGTGATAGGATTGGTTCTTTTCTGGGTGGGAGTCTTCCATCACTGTGATAGGATGTGTTCTTTTCTGGATGGATGGGACTTTCTGACGAGTAGGTTAGATGTAAGTGCTGAAATATTCCACCACGGTGATAGGATTGGTTCTTGTCTGGGTGGGAGTCTTTCATCACTATGATAGGATTGGTTCTTGTCTGGATGAAAGTGGAGAAATCTTCCACCACTATGATAGGATTGGTTCTTTTTTGGGTGGGAGTCTTCCATCACTGTGATAGGATGTGTTCTTGTCTGGATGGAAGGGCCTTTCTGACGAGTAGGTCAGATGTAAGTGCTGAGCCATTTCACAGATGGTAGTTGATTGTCCTATCATGCTGGTGAATGTGAGTGCTGGGCCTTTCTGATGTGATTGTAGTTTACTACATGACCAGATATGAGTGTTGGGCGTGCCTTTCTGATGAGCAGGTCAGATGTAAGTGTTGGGCGAAGACCTACATGAGAGTAGGCCTAAAACCAGCATGAAAAAGGGCTGGCTCTGTAGAACTTCCTATGACGAGATAGTACACACATGATGATGACCAGTTGAGATCCAGATCAAGCTATGATCTAGATCCAGAAGTGATGATCTAGATCGAGTGATGATCTAGATCCAATCCAGTGATGATGATCCAGATCGAGTGATGATCTAGATTTAGTGATGATGATCCACATCGAGTGATGATCTAGATCCTATGATTATGTCCTATGATGATCCAGATCGAGAGATGATCTAGATCCAGATGACTTGAAGATGAAGATGACTTGAAGATGAAGAAGACTTGATGACAGAGATGACTTGAGGACGAACATGATCCAGTGATACAGAGAAGAAGACCAGTGCTGAAAATTGTGTCGAAAGAATACCTTCCTAGTTAAGAGGGAGTGTTGATGTATATGTAACTTCGGAATGTATTCTTATATGTATTTTATATATTGTAACTCGATGTTTATTCCGAGATGTCTCTATTATGTATTTGAGTCATATTGTCTTACCCCGATGTTCCGATCAGGAGGATTATTAATGTAAACAAGTCTTGTCAAGTCATTAGGTAAGTCCCCATAGTTTCGGGGCACTTGGGTTATTATACACTAATTAAGGTGTAGGCTCGAGTAAGTAATTGTAAGTTAATCCTACATGGTTGAGTGCACTTCAAGTCAACGGAAGAATATAAATAGAGAGTGAGAGTCTCTCTATTTATCACTTGTGAATTACATCACTTGCTCTCTCAAGTGTGGCGCACCTTTGGAGAAGGAAATAATTTGGATTGACAGAAGACAGAAGGCTGCTGTTGTGTTGGGAGGTAATCTTACTCTTTTGGGTTTCACATCTTGTGGTGATACTATCTTAGAGGAAGTTGAGGGGTTTTCTCCATTTATAGTTTCCCCTATCAAAACTTTTTGTGTCTCTTGTCTCATGTGATGTGCTTATGTTATTGCTGCGCTTGTTATTCTCTCAATGAAAATATCCTAACATAATTCTAGCTTAAATGTTGAAAAACTAACACGAAGTGGCCTCAGAAGCGTTCAAATCCCCCCAGGGGTCTCCCTTTTCACCAAAAACTCAATTTTTTTCCAAAGTTGTAAAATCTTGGTTTCAGTCACTATAAGGACACAGAAGTTTCTGATTTTTTAGTTCACTGATATTGTAACCATTAATAAATAAAATCATTTTTGGAATAGGCTCTTTCGAGCCCATTCCCCATCCCCCCTGGGGGGGTTTGCGTCGGTGTCCTTTTCATCGCTTTCTGCTTATTTATTTTTTAAACTAGAATTGATCTAATATGCAGGGAAGTATAATTTAGTTAATTATCAGTATCATACTCCATATTTTACATTTCAAAGTAATCATAATACTTATCCCATGATTTCCCGATTGACCCGAAAGGGGAAAGAGATTCGTGGTAGGACTAATTAGAAAACCAGAATTGTGTACTTGTTTTATTTTTCATCTTTTATTTATCAGAATTTTTTAAAAATTAACCCCTCCTTGATTCCATGATTGAGATCCACTTGGATCGAAAGAGGTTCCTGGAGGGTTTTTCTTTTAAACAAGAACACTCAGTTTAAAACTTATTAAAATTGACAAGACTCCAGTGTGTATGCTCTGCACTTGGCTGCGGTTTGTCTGATCAGTCAAGCTTTATCAAAATCACTTGGGTGACTAGTATAATTAGGACTCACTCTCCCCAACTGACAAACCATCAGGTGAAAATCCAACACCTAGATCAAACCTTTACGGGAAAAATACCCAAAGGAAGCAGGAACTTACTGAAAAGTGACCTCGGGGCGTCGATCTCTGTCACACCCTAATGGGTGCATTACGAACAATAGCCCCAGAGACTCCATTTCATCCCACATATTCCTTGTGGGTAGCCATGAAGGTTTAGTTTTGGACATACTCCAAGTAATCTCGGGTATATCTGGAGTCCCCCCTTTGCCTAATTTAATCAACTCATACTTCACATTTAACTTAAAACATACCAAGAGGCAATCGCAAAAAATTCACTCCAAGCACCTGCAAGCATATTGATTCTATTTTTGACTCCATTCTAAGGCACTGGTCAATTTCTTGCTTTATACATATATTGTGTCTTAGTATTGTGCTTTCGTGTGTTCATCTTTTACATCTTGCCATCTGTGATTATCTATAGTTAAATTGTAAACTCCTAAATAACTCGGTCAGTTTAAACATCACAACACTAAGTAATTCTCCTTAGTAACTTAATAGGGTCTACCCGCCTTCGCTCCATTAGGAGTTGAGCCTAAATGGAGGAGTCAAGAATAAGGTGACATCCTTGACTCGAGACTTGCCCCCAAGAACACACCAAGTGGCTTGAATATTTCTGCCACATGACCCAGGTGTGTGAAAGGCAGAAACAGGAAGCAGTTTGGTATTCATCCTTCTCAGCTTCTGTTTGAAAGGAATTTCATCCTTCTTGATTGGTATGGTATGTTGGATTATGCTTGTATCATAGGGTTTTAGGTCACTATAGCTCCAATAGAACACATCTGAGTATTTAGTCATCAGTAAGATGTATTTATTCTTGGATTTAGATGAGAGGTTTCTTGATATCTTGATGACCTTGGGCTGATCTTCTATGCCAATATTTGCATCCTCAACATCTTCACAACTTGGGTCCAGTTGAGGTTCTTTAGCCAAATCATTAGGATCAAAAAAAATTTCTAAAGGAACTAGACCCCTGGGGATAGAGTTACCTTTTAGCTGCAGGATCTCCTTGCCACATATATTGTTCACATATTATTGTTGTCCATCAACCTTTTGTAACTCTGGCTCCCAAGCTGCCTCACTTTCATTGCCATCATCATCTTCAATAGGAGAAACATCCTCCTCCCATGGTGTTTATTTGGGATTATCAGTTTGGCCTTGCAAGGGTTTTGGAGTGGTAGTAGCTTCCTCTAGAAGATAATTTTATTAATCAATACTCAATCCATAAAACTCCCCAGTGAGAGTGAGGACCTTTTGGATCCATTTTTCGTCTTCAAACAATTTCCAACTCTTCACGTTATATGGGGCAGAAGCTCTGTGCCAAACCTCAGCTTCATATTTATTGCCAGTGTGCATAGGGACCTTGAAAGTCTCCGCAGAAGTGTCTAGGGAATCAGCCATGCAATTTTTCAATTTGGGGATCGAATTAAAATTGCACTCTTAAAAAACTCCTATCAGGTCCTAGGTAGCATTTCTGTAACTTCTCATCCTAGGGTGTCTGGCATGATACTTATATGTCATTTTTTTAATGACTAGCTCAGAATATCTATGTATCATTACCCTTCTGACCTGAAAATACTTCAAGATCTGAATGGCTAACACCATAGCCTCATACTCTACCTCATTATTTGTACAATCAAAAGCAAGTTTGTAGGAGCAATTTAAATTTCTTCCTCCTGGGGGTCTTACCCACACTCCAGATCCTACCCTCTCTCTGCATGCTTCCCCATCAAAAATTAACTCCCATATTCCATCGAACTCCTTTTGAGTGGGTACAAAGGAATCATTCTGGGAACTACATCTATCTATGTCTCCTTCTATAAAGAAAATAGCTGATCCCATCTTGGTATCAAACACATAAATGCGGTGATTGTTTGTCCTTTCAGTACCATGTATGCTAACTTTTTTTCCTTGAAGATCCTTCTTTGCACTCCAAATATGAGGATGGTGGATAGGAGATATCCATTTGAATAGTACCTTTAAGCTTTGTTTCCCAAGATCTTGATAACAACATCGCAAACTTTGGAGGAATGTCAGCTTGTAGCTAGGAAAATGGATTCCTTAGTAGCAGTTCAATGATTTATGAATTAAAAGCTATAACTTGAAATAAAAAGATGCTAAAAAATAATGAGAATTAAATCTAAACAAGTGCATTAAAAAAAACAGTAAAAAGTAAATAACATAAAACGAAAGCAATAAATAGTAAATAATGATCTTTATTGATGTTACCTCCAATGGGGAGGTTGGTGAAGTCCGTTGCGTTTGTCCGATGTCGGTGGCTCCGAGCTTCAAGCTGCTTCTTCTCTTTCTCCAATGGTGGAAATGGGCCAAAAGGGGCTCTTACGGTGAACGTAGCTTCAATGGTGAGCTATGGTTTCACGGGGAAAGTAGCTTCAATGGTGAGCTGTGTTTTCACAAGCAATTTTGGCAGAGGCAGGATACTTATGATTATGGATATGGAATAAGGGGTTTCCACCCCTTATTTATAATTGAAAACCATGCGGTTTTAGGGTTAGGGTTTCAGCTATTTAGGGTTTTTTCCTCATTTCCTCATTATTTTATATTTTTTATTCCTTTTTGGATATTTTTGCTTTTTTGGAGGAATTTTGGATATTTTTAGCTGAAAAGAAGGTTTTATGGCCTTTTGGAGGCTTTTTGCATGGTTTTTATGGGTTTTTGATGGAAATATGGTAGGAAAATGGACAAATGAGCCATGTAATGGGGCAGATGAGGCAGTGAACCATTTTTAGGTGATAACAGATTGCCCCCTGATGTGCGAGGGCAGGAGCTCATCGTATGGCCGATGGACATCATAAGTCATATTTGGTTTTCCTGGGGTGTGGAGAAGAGAAAGAACCAGCTGAAGTCCAGAACACCGATCTCGAACCACCTGCAAGGACTGAAAATTACATAACCTCAATAATGGATGAGGAATCATCTGATCATCTGAACGAGGCGGGCATTCCCATGCTCGTATCAGGATATAGCATAGTAATAACAATGAGGTACAAAATATGGGGACCTTAACATATACATGTCCTCAAATACTGAATGAGGAAGAATCTCAATAGATGGACGAGGCGGGCATTCCCATGCTCGTATCAAGATACATAAACATCACTTGTGAGGCCCAAAATGAAGGACCTATAGTAGATAATCATTGTGCATATCATGAGGGTTCGGAAGGGACACAAATCTGGAACATACTGCTGAGCTGACCATGTCTGAGCTGAAAAAAACTGATATACTGGAATGGCAGCAGTGCTACTGAATGTGGTTCTAAAGGAATTGATGCGCTGCTGGATCAGAGTGACAAGGGTCACACTCGTAATGGTACACGGATCTGGAACTGAACTGGGTACTCAAAGAAGCATAGAACTGAATGGCTTCCGAATACAATTGCCAACGCAGCCCGGACATCCACGGGAACATATAACTGGGTGTTCCGAAGTGACTCACCAATGTGCTAGAGTCAGGGGAAATCCGGGGTCTTTGACACAGAATGGAAAGGATATACATCCTGCGCGATTCTCAATGATGCGAATAAGGTACTGAGGTCGAGCATGTGAGAAACAACTATTCGGAGAGGCAATGATGAGTCCTCCCAAAATGGTCCCTAGGCACTCATCACAGATGGTGATGGGTCCAAGGCGCAGGGGCCTCTAGGTCTATCCTCTGGAATAGAGGGGTTGTCGTCGACAGAGGGAGACCTGCAACTATCAAGGCAATGATGTTTCCTTGACAGGAGCGTGAGGTGAAAAACCGAAATGTGATAGTACTGATGGTAGGGTTGATAAACTGGGGTAAATAACTGGGCAAGTAGAGTGGGTGGACTCAAACTTCCTTTGTTCAGAGTATGATGACGGGGATGATCGGGAAGCACATGAAACTGATTGGTGGTAAAGGTATCATAGCTGTATGGGATCTGGGAAGTTCACTGGGCTGAGGGAGACTCAAGCTGTGGTAACATGGTAGGAGACTGCAGAATACTCTGAACAAAGGCGACCTGATTGGAGGTGCTGCTGAGAGGATTGATCATAGCGCCAAGAAGCACGGGGGGATTTCTTCATGAGTTAGTGAACTAGAAGAAGTGTGGATATAAAGTGGTACTGTCATGTGGATTTTACGAGCCCATGACAGTTCATGCTCGTGGTTGCTTTCAATTTTAAGGAGTCTGAAAGCAAATAAGAAGACTCTGAAGAAATGGAATGATACTGTCGTGTGGATTTTACGAGCCCACGATAGTACATGCTCATGGTTGCTTTCAATTTTAAGGAGTTTGAAAGCAAATAAGAAGACTCTGAAGAAATGGAATGATACTGTCGTGTGGATTTTATGAGCCCACGACAGTACATGCTCATGGTTGCTTTCAATTTTTAAGGAGTCTGAAAGCAAATAAGAAGACTCTGAATTGAGGGAAAGGTCAGGCAAGGAGGAAGTGTTCGATGAAGGAACATGTATGATGACCAGAACTGAGGTTAGGGGGGGAACACTGATGGGCCTCCTTGCGGGGTGGATGAATGGTGTCAAAATAATGAGACATTTGCAGTATGACAGGAGTGGATGGCTTATGCAAAATAATTGGATGACGACCGATGTGGTGCGGGGGTATAACAAGACATCACTGTACCACGGGTCTTCAGATGAGATGGTGAAAAAGTGATTATCGGGTAATTCTTTGGAGATAGGTGGGGCCGGGATGAAGGAAGTGAGATCAGTGATGAGCTGGGAAAGTGCCAGGGCTTTAGTGCTTTTAGGTGTTCGGAATGTGAGGTCATATTCCTGGAGGATAATGACCCATTTAGCCACGCGACCTTGCAGGAGACGCCGGTTTAAGAGACATACCATGGGGTTAGAATCGGTGACAACTGTAGTATGACTAGGTAAAATGTAGTGTCTCAATTTTTGGGCGGAAAATACTACAGCTAAAGCTAGTCTCTCCTCATATGGGTAACGTAGGGGTGGGCCGGACAAGGTCTGGCTGACGTAGTAAATGACATGTTCTTGGCGTGAGGTGTCTTCTTGAACCAAGACTCCGGACACAGCATGTTCAGATGCCGAAACGTAGAGGATGAAGTCCTGAGAGAAATCCAGAGGGGAGATCAAGGGGGCTTGTGTGAGAGCTTTCTTGAGGTCTAGGTCTTGCGCCTGCTCCGTAATCACTAGGTAAATCCTCCTCTATATTGACTGTATCTGGGAAGCTCCTCTCAGGAGGTAGTTAAGAACAAGGACACGTGAGGACATAGATTGAGGAGATAACCCTCTGATTCCTTGTTCGAGTGTGAACCAAGATTTGTACACATCTAGGGACTTCTCCCAATACCACCTCTTGGGCCCCATGTGGTGCCAGTGTTGACATGGTTTCAGGATTTGCTACCATACCCATGTGTACGAATCAGGCTTGTGACTGTCCCCCCATACTTTTGGTATAGTTGAGGTAGCATTTAGTCTCTTTGACATCAAGGGTTCATACACAGGTATACTAGAAGTCTATTTCTGGTCTACATTGGACGAATTTGGAAGATAACCCGGGTAGAAGGTGTGGGAGGGCGATTGGGTGATTCCTCCACTTGTACCTAAGAAAATCTATAATGACTCCAAGTAACCATCTATCATATTTATTCTAGAAGTAATATCTTATATGCATTTTTATGTTTGGATTTAAGATATTTTTAGTGAGTGTTGCATGCTTTGTTTGTATTTAGTTGGCCTTTAGGTGTGTGAAGAATCAATTTTTAGCTATGGAGGATCAACCTCTATGATGGTCAAGAAGGTTGCAAAACCTTCCTCTAGATTTTACAGTGGAGCCTCTACTAGGGCCTCAAAGGAGGATATTAGATACTAATGGTTCTTTTGAACCGGTAGGAGTAGACGAAGTTCCAGGTGAACCAGAACCTAGGACTAATTAGGTTGATACAACCGCAGTAGAGATTTAACACTTGTTGGTGGATGATTTTGCAAAGAACTTTAACCCCCCTCTTACTGACTTAAATGATCATGTGATCATCCAAGTTCTTCCATTCACTTCACCTGTGATTGGTGCTCCTGCGAGAACCATTATGGCAAGCTCTGTGGAGGGTGTTTCCACCCCCACATCAGACATGTTGGATGGAATAGTGCCACCTCACCCAGCTAGTAATCCTAGACCAACTACATCTACAGCACCTTTATCACCAAGTAGTCAAGTGGTTCAACCGACAACTTAATCGAATGTAGTAGGTCCTTCTAGTGGGATTGTCACTGGGATTCCTAGTGCACCTTTTTCTTCACCCTCTTTCATGCATACTACTAAGAGTGGTCATGTTAGATCATTTTCATTTGTCCAAAGATTCCCATAGAGTGGGGGGCACAATCCCCCATCTAATCCTTATGTAGGCCCTACACCTACATATGTGGGGATGTAGTTTGGAAATACAAATACTTATGGTCAAGGTTTTCGAACTCTAGTTTTGGGCCCCTTTATGAGATCTCCCTTTTCACTTTTTAGTGGAGGGATACCTTCTCATGTATTTTAGACTCTAGTTTCATCTAGAGGGGCTTAGACCACTTATACTACACCACACACAAATAATCCACTGGATTATGGGTGGAATCCATTTCAAATAAGTCCAACTACTTCACAACCGATGGCTGGGGGCAACTCCTCATTTACATTTAGGAGCCAGAGGGAAGGTCCTTCTACCTCCAAAACTCATGCTTTTTAGGCTCTGGTTAGGCCTAAACTTTCATTCCTGGCAACATTAAACTTGCTATATTTGTGTAAGTTGATGAATGACCCAGTGAAACATAGTGCAACATGGACACCTGTTCCAACCAAGTTACCCTCAGACATTCCCAAGTTTGAGTAGAAAACTGGTGAAGGTCCAGGTTCCCATATCACCACTTTTCATTTATGGTGCTCTTCCAACTCACAGAACAATGACAGTGTTAGGCTGAGGCTGTTCCCAATAAATTTGACGAGTGTTGCAGCAAAGTGGTATATTGAATTTCCCTTTGTTGCATTTAACAGTTTTTGGGACTTCGAAAATGTGTTCTTGAACCACTTCCATCTTCATGTCTGATATGATGTTAGCACAAACCTCTTGTCTACTTTTAGGATAGACAAATCAACTCACATCTTGGATCATATCCAATAGTGGTGAAGACGAAAGAGGATTATAAAATCCATCATCCCCCCCGAGTTCTTATTAGAGTGGTTCCTTAAATATTTATTATCTTATATGTATAAGGATGTATCCACTTCGGGGGTGACCACTGATGAAGAATCCATCCTCAGGGCCCAGCAGATGAATTTGATATATGCTCAATTTGGGATATTATATGAAATCATACCTGAGGCACCGCGGTCTACCCATAGTGTCAAGAAAACCAAGTTTGGACCCCATGTTGATGGTGTGGTTGGTTCAGTGAATTATCCCACTATAGATTCATTTGCCAAGCAACTCCATGATTTTTTCATCAAGTAGTCTACAACAGAGGCAGCAAAGGCTACCCTCTCACCCCAAAATGTAAATTTTTTTGCACATTCCTTCCAAAATGGCAATCAGCAGCCGAGTGGGGAAAATAAGAAAGGTAAGAAAGGTGAGGGAAATCAAAACAAGCCTAAACCCATAAATAATTTTGATGGGGGGGAGAAGGATAAGAAGAAATTTCCCTATAAGTTGTGCTAGGGAGATCACTTAACTCATCAATTCCATCTCATTGATCAATCTTGAAAGCTTCTCGAAACCAAACAACCGGTTGTCCTGAAGGATCCTTTTCCCCGAGGACAAAATGTAGCCTATGTTTCTAATGTAGCTAGGGGCACTTCTAGTGCCCTCCTGACAAAAATTATATCAACATGGTACAGTATAGTACCTTGCTCCATATAGTAAATAGAAATTATAAGACACAGGATCCTGAGAAGGGTAAATCTGTTGGTGAAATATCTAACCCTCTCAAAACTAAGAAACCTGTTGATCCAATGCCTAAAATTCTAAAAGGTAACTTTAAAAAATCATTTCAAAACCCAAACTCTAGGGATGCTTCTAACTACCATGTGGTGGAAGATTTGGTCCAAACCCCTTGTTATATTTCTACATTGGAAGTGCTTCAGACTTGTCCCACTCAACGGGATGCCCTTTTAGTAGCTTTAGGAAGCATGTATTCTTTGAGTTTGATGGAAAATTTCAATCTATTAGATGTTAAGATGCACCTACCGTATCATGTGGCCTTGTGAGTAGATGGAATTCATGGTGGTAAGACCATTGGGTGTACATTTGTTGATGAGGGTGGTTCCACATGTGTTATGTCTCTTTTTTGTTGGAAATCTTTAGGTTCCCGGGAACTAGTTCCATCAAACACCTTGCTCACTACTTTCGACAGGAGGTGTTTCTATCGGCATGGTACCCTAGCAGCTTTTGAGATTAATTTGGAAGGGAAATAAGTGTCTATTGAAGTATAGGTGATTGATTCTCCATTGGACTATAACTTGTTGATAGGAAGAAGATGGACTTACACTATGTGTGCGATTACCTCTGTTATTATTCGAGTAGTGGTTTTTCCACATGAAGGAAAGTTGGTTACTGTTGACCAATTGAATTTCACTCGAAGGGTCCATTTGGAAATGAATGAGTCCATGGTAACATTGGTTTATCAGGTCAAACCGACTATGGAGAGCTTCAGGGCTAGAATGTATTCATCATTAATGGGCACATTTGATATCCCAACATGATAAATTATCTAGGTTCTATGAGTGTGGGTAAGTCTATCGCCGTGGTTGTTGATAGAACTAATATTTTGGTCCTTCCTACACATCACGAACCTTAGGTTCCCTTATTTGTAGTGGAAGTGGCTTACCAAGCTATCGTTAATACCACTGCTCATCCGATCTCGACTCCTTCTACAGTTTCATATGATTTAGAAGAACGTTACCTTCCTACTTGGGAAGAGAACTCTTTATATTCAGATGACTTCCTAGACATGGTTTTTCTTTTAGATGAAGCCATTTCAGAAGCCATGAGTGGGAGAGACAATATCTGTGAGGATCTTCACCATAAATACTAATTCCTTCCAGAGCTAAGTAGAATTGAAAAGAAGGAGCTCCACATGATACCGGAAGATGGTGTTGATCTAATGATTAATCCATTTCCAAGGGAGGGAATTTTTGTCAAGGGGAATATGGAAAATATTTCTGTAACCATTCCTATAAACATCTCTACAAACCCCGACGTCGTCAAAAATGTACATATCGATGCAAGCTTCTCTCCGAAGGAGATTTCTATCTATACTTCCTTATTAAAGGATTTCCACGACGTGTTTGCGTGGTCATATAAGGAGATGCTAGGCATAGATCCATCAATTGTTGAAAATGAAATCTGAACCTATCTTGATGCCAAACCGGTACAACAAAAGCTTAGACCTGTTAACCCGCATAAGGCAGTAGCCATTAAGGTTGAAGTGGAAAAACTGTTGAAAGTTGGTTTTATCTACCCGATTTCTTTGATGGAATGGGTATCCAATCCTATTCCCATTGATAAGAAGCAAGGGAAAATATGCGTATGTACATATTTTCGTGACTTGAAGAAGGCATGTCCCAAGTACAATTAATCCACACCTTTTATATATTAAATCATTGATGCTTGTGTGGGAGGTGAAGTTTTCTCATTTATGGATGGTTTTTCTGGGTACAATCGACTCCAAATCAAGTCGGAAGACCAACATAGAATGAATTTTATTTTTCCATGGGGTACCTTTGCGTTCAAAAAAATTCCCTTTGGATTGAAAAAAGTAGGGGCTACCTTTCAGTGGGAAATGATTTTTTTTCCATGACATTAAGAACATTGTTGAGTCATACCTTGATGATTTTCCTACCCATTCTCGTAAGAGGATTGATCATCCAGATCAGCTTCTCTTGATTTTTGAATGATGTAGACATTATAAAATACACTTGGATACCCATAAGTGTGTTTTATGCATTGATTTGGGATGACTACTTGGGTTCATAGTATCAAACAAAGGTATTTAGGTGGATCATTTTAAAGTAGAGACCATTGTAAATATTACTCTTCCTCGTTCTATAAGGAAAATCAAATCCTGCAAGTAAATTCTAGCTTCCTTCAACATTTTATCGTTAACTATGCCAAGATCACTAAGGGTTTCATGCGCCTGTTGAAGCACAACACTCCATTTCTATGGGATGAAACTGCACAACTTGCTTTCGAGGAATTAAAGAAAACTTTGTTGTTGGATCCTTTGTTATTCCCATGTAATGTCCCAAGTCTGGTATATAGACCTGAACACTATTCAATTCTGCAAATTTATATTAAATTTTCTGATTTACAAAATCTACCATTCGGTGCACTCATAGAGTAGGGAAATCAAGGTTTCAGGTAGGGAAATTTTGCAGAGGTGGACTGGGAAGAGGATATCAATAAAGAGTGAGTTATTATTTGTAAATACATTCCCATAACTAATTTATATCTAGTACCATTGATATTTCAAAATCCGCTCCACGAAAACTTACTTTCATGCTGCTAGGTCACTAGACCGTGAAACTAGGGAATCTCAATCCATAGTCCTAAAAAAGGGTTAAGTAAGTTTAATAGGTGATAATAAGTCATAAATTAAGGTTATGTACTATTTATAACACTTTGGGGTAGTTCTGGAATGTTCTAGGGAGTTTTGGGTGAATTTGGGATTTTTGGCAGTTTTGGCCTAGGGAGACCCTGCGCGGTGGAGGATCCTAAAATATATCATGGAAATGAATAAAATAGTTTATGGAGTTATTTATTTTAACTTGGGTCTATCAGTGACCCACAACAACTTACAGATCCATTTTTGGGTGAGCAGAACTTTGTTTATGCAAGAAATGGCAAAACTAGTTATTTAATACTAGCTTTCTAGCTAGGGTATGAAATTAAGCCGATAAATCATTGAATATTAATTTATTTACTGATATTAAATATATATAAAACTCCATTTAACACATATAACCCACTCAGTCACTCCCACAACCTCATATAATCTTTATTGCACTGAACTTCATCAAATTCCCCCAATATGCTGATAAAGCAAGCTTTCGATGTGAAACAAAGAAGGTAATATTTAATGAATAAGTTATTTATAATTATAATTAAAATAAAATATTTATAATCTGTTCATACATCAGAATACATATGATATATCGACCAATACAAAGGAGCCTCCAAAATGATGGGTAGGAGGCCTAAATCCTCACTGGAAGAGGGCTATGAGCATAGGTCGAGCATGGGATTCACTGGATATCGACTTGTAGGTGATGGAGACTGAAATTTAATTCTAGAATAAACTTCACTAGATTACCTTAGTGTTCCATAGACCTGCAATAGTGTTATACCAAAATCCTGTCACCATCATGTGATAAGACCTTTGACATACCTACTTGCCCTGAATCCCAACACTTTGAGTGGAAACCCATGCTAATTGTCAAACTTTCATGAAATTTCCCAACACCGTGCTTTCCCTATTGTCTAGGAGAGATACCTTGTTTGCACTTCCTATCCCTTGTTGTCCACAAGTGGTGCCACCACTTATGGCCATTAGTCCATAAGCGTTTCTTAGCAGAACCGCTCTGTCAATGAAGGAGAAACGTGGTACCCTGGGTAAAAAGGGAAAAAGAGAATTTTCTTGAGGTTTATATATGATAATACTTGTGTCCTCCCTTATCGCTATCATTGTGGGTCAGTTGAGCTCGAGATCCCCCATCCTAGGATCTTAGAGGCCACCTCATCCACTAATCTCTCAACCATCCCTATCCATTGAGCCTTATAAATACAAGCTGATATCCATGGTTAAGGGGGGAACTATTAAGGTATTGTTATGTTGTTGGATTGGCCACTTGGCCCAAGCCATTGGAGAGCATAGAGAGCTAAATTCAGAGCTTATGGGGATGAGAGTGCTTGGTTTCATAGAGATGCATGTCAACACTAAGGATTGGTTGTAAACTTCTCCATTTTTATCTTAATGCAATTTGATTTCCATCCCACATTATTGTTGTTGTTTGACTGCACATGTATGTTGTTAGATTCCTTAGTCGCTAACATGGATTAATAGATTATATTCTGGCAGCTTTGATGTGTTTGCATGTTTAAGCTGATTGCAGGAACATAACGTTACTATTGAAGCATCACATTCTAGGTATCTACGATGTCCAGGGAGGGTCTTCAACCTCTTTCATTCATTTGTTTTGGATCTGAACCATTCAGACCAGTGTAACACCTTACTATCCGTAGAAGGTGAAATATTCCAGCTAACAAATCTTGCGACTTCGCTATGGAATAGTTATATGTATCAGTTGTTCTGATCTTCCTCAGTCTTCAACTCTTGTACGAATCTAAACTCCTTCTCCAACTCTCTTTAGTCAAATCTACTTTCTGACTTAGTCCATTTGGGTTTGAAACTTCCATATCTGTTTAGATCTGAGTCATTTCAACCTTTTATGCTCTGTTTCCATACTCAATCTATCAATATTTACCTTAATTTGAACAATTTTTAACTTGATTTCTCATTCTCCTTGTGTTTTGGATCTGTTCAGGGAACCGCACATGTTTCTTTGGCAAGGAGAAGTGCCACCTCCTGAGTCCAGTTAGCCATACGCGGTGCCACCTCTTGAATCCAGTGAGCAAGTAGCAGTTCTACCTCAAAACCGCATGTTAGTAGCTTCATCTACACGGTGCCAGGTAGGCCCTATTCCAGGACTTTGTATTTTCATTTTTATGTGTTTTTGGCTTATTTTTTGATGAAAATGAAGTGTGTTTTAAAAAAAAATGATCCCTCATGGCAGTCTCTTTGATTGTTGTATTATTTCTGCATTCAAAGAGAGTTTGTGTTTCTTGCATTAGATTTTATATTATTTTCTTTGCTTGAAACCTCTTGCTCTTTTTTGTAGATGTTATTCATTGGAATTAGAAATATACATTTCATTTTCATGTGTAGGATTTGGTTTGTTTTGGACTTGGAATACATGAGTTATCCATGTTTTTTTGAGTCTTTCTTTGCTTGGGGTGATTCCTGTTTCCTTTTGCATGTTGATTTTTTTAGCGCTTGGTAGGAAAGATTTGTTCTTCATTTCCTTGTCTATTTCAAAGAGAAGTTTTAGTTTTCTCTCTCTTTTTCTTTATTCGCAAGTTTGTTGAACGATTTTCTTCTTGTTTTGTGCATGATTGTTCAAGATTCTAGATCTTACTTTCATTGAGAAGAAATATATGTTTTCAGCTTTGCGTGCATTAGAGTTAGATTTTTTTGGAAATGTTAGTGAAATCGTCTTTCCATTAAGTTTTATGCGTATTTTTCAAGCATGAAAAGATAGGAAACATGTTTGATTTATGTTATATGTTATCTAGATATCTTTCTTATTTTCTTTGAAGATTGTTTGGGTGCATCGATATTTCACTCTTCATTTGAAAAGATAGAATTGCATTTGCATTTGGGTGTGCATTTTTGGAAGAAAAGTAAATCTCTCTCCTTCTCTTAGGTAGAATTTCATTGAAGAGGAAAACTTGCATTATCATATAGATCAGTGTGCGTCTTCTTTAATTTCAAGTTTTCACTCCATGGTTCCACCTAAACGCACAAGATAAAATTAACGATAGTACTAGGTTAAAAATTTTAGCAATTTGAGTGATAAGTTAGAGACATGTTCGGGCATCGTTAAGAGTAGGAGTTGTCATTATTTGTCTACGTTACATTCCGAGACTCATGCAGTTCTTTCATGTACCATCGGTATATCAAACGACCTTTCATGTACCCTTGAGGTATATAGAAAGGTACTTCACGTACTCGATTTCATATCAGAAGACCCCTTGTGTAAGGTTATGCATTAGACAACACTACTACAGATTTGAGATCCCACATACCTTCCATATATCGAGAGACCCTTTTTGGAATCCTCAAACCATCTAAGTTATCCTTTTGGCCAATCTTGTGAGGTTCCTAACTCTTATCCACTCCTTTCACATGTTTTCTTGTTGCTTTTAGTTTGAGTAGTACTTGCTTGTGCGTGGTAGTTAGGGGTTTATTAGAGAGTTTAGAGATGGTATCCCCATCTGGGACTACCAATCAAGAGATCCCTTTCCAAGGTGTACCTTTTGTATTCCCTCCAAGTGAAGGTATTATTCCTCCCTTTATTGCCACTCTAAATCTTCCTGGATTAACTATAGGATTACTGGTCTAGATTTTTAATCCGATAATTCCTATCACACCTAATGTCTCAAATGCACCTCTCCTCTGGGAAAGGATCGACCTCAACCTAATCCCTCTCCTTCTTCACCGGTTGTTGCTTCATCTCTTTCTTCTTCTTTGCTTGACCAAAGCTCTATGGTTAGTATTCATGTGGATAACAAGAAGAAGAAAGGGAAGGTAAAAAGAAGAAGCATAAGAAAGAGAAAAAGCAGCAACCATCTGCTCTTGACGATGCTCGTTCTAAGAGAACACCCAGAAAACCCAAGTTCCCTTGTAAGCTTTGCAAGGGGGACCACCTTCTTAAGAAGTTTCCCGATCTCTCTCATGTACAAGAAGAGTGGTCTAAGAGGTCCAAACCATCTGTGTCATCAACCTTTGACCATCATGTTGATGATACTCCCTCAACTAGTGACCCATTGGTAAAATGTTGTAAGGGTAAAGTCTTGTATCGTTGTTTGATATGAAAGGCTATGCATCGTACTTTTGTTTGTCCAAGCATGGATGAAGCTTCGCATTGGTTGGAAAATATTATTGATCATCAACAGGTGATTCCAACAAGTGATAGTAAGTTATCCCTTGATTCCTTGCTGGTTGACCAAGTGATCAATTCAGATTCATTTGTGGTTGATCCCACTCTTCCTTTTAAGAGTGAAGTTGAATTGGTTGAGTCGATGTCATCTCCAGCCAATCCCACTCTTTCATCATAGAGTTTTAATACTGAAGCAGTCTCTTTGACCAAATATTTTCCTTGTTCTTCTTTTCCAGTAGAGGATGAACCGAAACCTACTGAAGTTCTTATGCTTCATTCTGATTGTTCTCAACAAGAGGAAATTTTGTCTATTTCGATAGAACCCTCTCCAAGTAGTGAGGTTATTTCATTTGACTGGACTAACCTAACAGGGTTTCATCTTCATTCGGGTGTTCCTTTCAAGATAGTTGTGAATGTTATTGCTATGCACATTCTTCGCACTATTATTGACGAAGGGGCTTCTGTTATTATTCTATCCTCAACTACTTGGAAAGATTTAGGTTCACCCCAGCTTGTGCCAGCTACCGATCAGATATTGGATTTTAATAGAATACCTACTACACCTTTAGGGACCCTTCCTTATTTTCCTATTACACTAGGAGGGAAAACTGTCTACATTGATGTTATGGTGGTCCAAGGTCCTTTAGATTTCAATCTGCTACCTGGACGTGATTATGTTTATGCCATGAAGGCTATTGTGTCCACACTATTTAGAGTTATGCATTTTCCCCATGATGGGAAGATTGTGACCATTGATCAGCTTTCTTTTGTTACACCTAACCATTGCATTACTCCTAGTCATCAGGCTGCCCTGAATGTGCCGCATGTTCTTATGATTCCTTCCCCTTCTTCTAGTTAGCTTCTTCCCATCATAAGTAAAATGGGGGGCATGACTCTAGTATATGGACATCATAATGGAGCTAAGCCGCTAGCTTTTATGAAATGGGGGCAACGTACCATCCTCTATATATCATGTTCGATAGGAGCAGGTTTGAGAGCATAGTTTACCTTTTGGTTTCAAGCTTGCATAAAAATGAAAACATGCCTGAGAGCATAGTTTACTTTTGGTTTCAAGATCGTTAAAAAGTAAAACCACTCCTTAAGCATAGTTTACCTTTTGGTTTCAAGCTTGCTAAAAAATGAAACCATTCCTTTGAGCAAAGTTCCCATTCTTTGGCAAGCTCGTTAAAAAATGAAACGGATGCCTATGAGCAAAGTTCCCTTTCTATGTCAAGATCGTTAAAAAATGAAATGGATTTGCTTAAGCATAGTTTACCTTTTGGTTTCAAGATTGCATAAAAATAAAACCATGTTCCAAGCATAGTTACCTTCTATTTCAAGCTTGTGTAAAAATGAAATAGATCCCCTTCCCTTGAGTTGAGTCTTCACTTTAGTGTTAGAACTTGAACCTTCTTTTCACCTTCCCAATTATCATTCTTCCTACACCCTTGGTGAAAATTTTCACATTAGTAACTAGGTTTTTAGGTTGGGTATGGAAGAAGAATCGTCAAATGAAACGAATCTTGGGCGCATGTCAAGCCACTAGCAACCATGCTAGGGGTAAGCTTTTCTAGAAATCATGATGGGGGAAAGATTCCAACCTCTGTATACCATGTTAATGGGATTTTTCAAGCATAGTTTACCCATTGGTTTCAAGCTTGCTTAAAAATGAAACCAATCTTGAGCATTATTTCAACTAATCTTCAAGCTCATTAAAAACAGTAAGATGGTGTTGATCTTACTTTTCATTTTCCGTGCTCTGGTTAAAACATGAAAAGTAGTTTGATCTTAGTTTTTTACTTTTTCGTGCTCTAGATTCAAACATGAAAAAGGTTAATGGATTTTTCTTTTCACCTCCTTTTCAGACTCCTTAAACATGAAAATATCATTGAGTCTATTTTTTATTCTTTCCAGGCTCGTAAAAAGTGACATTGTGTAAAGAAACCTCATGGAGTCCTCTTTAAACTCTTTTTAGGCTACCTAAATACAAAAATATTGTCAAACGATCTTGTATTCTTCACACTCGTTAAAGTATTTGAAGAGTCATCCGTCCGATGGTAGGTTATCTCTTTTTCGGTTCGGATATGACTATTAATGAAAAAGGAACACTCCAGCCAAACATGACTGGAAGAGTTCTCTAAGGTATAAATTTTACACTTTTTTGGGCCTTAGATACTAAATCATAAAAAAAAGGACCCCTTTGGAGTTTTCTTCCATATTCCTTCAGACTCTCTAAACATCAACGATATTGAGTTTCCTTTCAGTGGACTCGCTAAATTAAACATTGAGAGACCCATTTTGGGAATGGACACCTCCTCTCTTAGGTTCGTAAAACATATGAGTCTGGACTTGTCTTTTGACAAGCTATATCGAGTTTTTGTTACCCTCTTTGAACTCGTAAAACCGAAAAGAGGCACTCATCAACCATGATGGGGGAAATGGGAAGGGAATCATTTTGTCAATAATGGCAGTTGTTTGTCATTACCTTTGAACATGGAACTTGTTTGCACATCATGTCAGTCAATTGGGTATTCACCTGATCTCTGCGACGATCCACTTTCATGAGTCATGTCACTCCTTTGATTCTTTCAAAAGAGTGCATTCTCCACTATTACATTGTGTGTCTATCTCGTCCAGTCATGCTTCCAAGTCTTTTTCTCATGCTTCCTGATGTTCAAAGGGGATTTGAAGAATTTTTTCCTCTGCAGTCTACATAGTCTTTGTGTCAGTATCTTTGAGTCAGTCTTATGGTTACTACATTCACATCATTCCAAAACTATGTTTCAAGTTTCGTGTTGTCGATGTGGGACTCATCATGGCCCTCCTTTGAAGAGACTTTTCCCATCAATATCAGCTCATCATCTGGGAGATAGTCTTAGAAACAATATTTGGTTCCTTGAGATTTGTATTCCTTAATGACAGATTCGCTCGCTCTCGACATAGGTTCACATCAAAGACCTTTAATCGACAAAATAGACTGAGTGTTTGATGTCAAGACATCTATTCATAGTCAGTAGATTTTACTAGAGTACCTTGGGAATCATTGAGATCAATGGTGATCTCCCTCGTACTTATTAATAGTTCACATCATTGACTGGTAATCAAATGGTTTCTACCATATTCGACTTCAGATCATTGTAATCACATGGATAGAATCATACTTTGTGGTAGATGAGATGAAGACCCTAGGTATTTGTTTAAAGCACTCATTGCTTTTCCCCAGGTTGCGATGAGGTTTTGTATATCTAGCATGGATCCACATTTGTATGGTCATGGCTATGCTCAAATTTGCATTTGTATGACATAGATCTACATTGTATGTCTGGTAGCTATGTCCAAGTTTGAGTCCTCTATCACATGGATCTACGTTGTATTCTAGTAGGCATGCTTGCTTATTCCTCTCATGGATCTGCCTTGTATTGGTCTACAACCATGAGTTTGGTTACTTGTGTCTATGAGTCAACATATTGATGTACTACAGATGCCTACTTGACAACATGCTCTGATCGAGCTGACATTTTCACCTCGTAGCTACAAATTGTTCTCTCAAAGCTCTCGTTTATCATATCCCCCTAAGACTCATGCTTTGGGGGGCATCTCGTTATACCAAAATCATGTCACCATCATGTGATAAGACCTTTGACATACCTACTTTACCTGAATCCCAGCACTTGGAGTGGAAACCCATGTTAATTTTCAATCTTTCATGAAAATTCCCAGCACCGCGCTTTCACTATTGTCCAGGAGTGGTACCACCTATCCCTTATTGTCGAAAAGTAGTGCCATCTATTATGGCCCTTAGTACATAATCGTTTCTTATCAGAACCGCTCTTTCATTAAAGGAGAAATGTGGTACACTGGGTAAAAAGGGAAAAAGAGAAGTTTCTCGAGGGTTCTAGATGATGAGCCTCGTGTCCTCCATTATCCCTATCATTGTGGGTCAGTTGAGCTCGAGATCCCCCATCCTAAAATCTTAGAGGCCACCTCATCCACTAATATCTCAACCATCCCTATCCATTGAGCCTTATAAATACAAGCTCATATCCATGGTTGAGGGGGGAACTCTTAAGGTATTGTTATGGTGTTGGATTGACCACTTGGCCCAAGACATTGGAGAGCATAGAAAGCTAAAGTCAGAGCTTATGCGGATGAGAGTGCTTGGTTTCATGGAGATGCATGTCAACACTAAGGATTGGTTGTAAACTTCTCCATTTGTATCTTAATGCAAGTTTATTTCCGTCCCACATTATTGTTTTTGTTTGATTTCACATGTATGTTGTTCGATTCCTTAGTCGCTAGCATGGATCAATAGATTATATTCTGGCAGCTTTGATGTGTTTGCGTGTTTAAGCTAATTGCAGGAACACAACGTTACTATTGAAGCATCACATTCCAGGTACCTACGGTGTCCAGGGAGGGTCTTCAACCTCTGTCCTTTATTTGTTCTGGATCTGAACCATTTAGACCAGATTTCCATTGGTTTCCCTAGTGGAGTCACCAAATTTGTTAGCTCGAATATTTCACCTTCTGTGGATAGTAAGGTGTTCCATTAGTCTGAATGGTTCAGATCCAGAACAAATGAAGGATAAAGGTTGAACACCCTCCCTGGACATCGTAGATACCTGGAATGTGATGCTTCGATAGTAACCCTGTGTTCTTGCAATCAGCTTAAACATGCAAACACATCAAAGCTGCCAGAATATAATCTAATAATCCATGTTAGTGACTAAGGAATCTAACAACATACATGTGAAATCAAACAACAACAATAATGTGGGATGGAAATCAACTTGCATTAAGATAAAAATGGAAAATTTCACAACCAAGCCTTAGTGTTGACATGCATCTCCATGAAACCAAGCAATATCATCCCCATAAGCTCTAAATTTAGCTCTCTATGCTATCCAATGGCTTGGGCCAAGTGGTCAATCCAACAACATAACAATACCTTAAGATTTCCCCCCTCAACCATGGATATGAGCTTGTATTTATAAGGCTCAATGGATAGGGATGGTTGAGATATTAGTGGATGAGGTGGCCTCTAATATCCTAGAATGGGAGATCTCGAGCTCAACTGACCCACAATGATAGGGATAAGGGAGGACACAAGGATCATCATCTAGAAACCTAGAAAAAAATTCTCTTTTCCCCTTTTTACCCAGGGTACCATGCTTCTCCTTCAATGACATAGCGGTTCTGGTAAGAAACACTTATGAAATAAGGGCCATAAGCAGTGATACCGCTTGTGAACAGCAAGGGATAGATGATGTGGACAAGGTACCACTCTTGGACAACAGGGAAAGCGCAGTGCTAGGAATTTTCATGAAAGATTGACAGTTAGCATGGGTTTCCACTCAAAGTGCTGGGATTCAGGTCAAGTAGGTATGTCAAAGGTCTTATCACATGATGGTGATGGGATTTTGGTATAACAAATAGATAGAAAGGGAAATGGAAGAGAAGGGAGGAGGGTTTTGGGGATCATCACCCAATGGTCTGAGGCACAACACTTAGAGAGTATGCTCACATATCATAAATACAATATAAAAACATAAAAAATGAATCAATGGGCTCTAATTCACATTTAATATCCTCTTGTATGACCCCTTTAGCAAGTGGAGGCTAATGGTGACCTGTGAGAGCAAGTCAACCCCATGGGTTCCCTAACCCTAGGCACATAAGCGTCCCCTTTGGAAAATTAGGCAAGTAGGACCATGTCAAATTGTTTCCAAGTCTAAATTATCCTTCACAATTAGAAACTGCACCCTCTCTTAGTCAAAATATGCTTCTTTTGAGTTATGATAGCTTTCTACTTTTCCTGGTTCATAAGGAAACTGTTTTTTCCTTTCAAAAACTTTCCTTCTTTTCTCTTATAGCTTTTCTAAGCTCCATAAGAGGAAAATGCACCCTCCCCTTTGAAATACTTTCCTTCTTTTACCTCTGTCTTCTTTTCAACTGCTTGCAGGAAACTTCCCTTTATTCTCTTGTTTTCTCTTGTCATGGACTTTCTTATTTTTACCAAGGCAAGTTGACTAGATTTCCCTAATGTGCCCTCCTAACATGGAAGCCTTAATTCCACATCATTATTTTTCATAATAAATAAAATTTCTGAAATAAAATTAAATACATGCCTTAAAACACTTATGAGCAAAATTTGTCCTAGGAAGAATAATTAATGTCACTTTGAGCCCCTAGGAGCTTAGCATGGTAAACAATTTTAATGGTAAATTTGAGGGGACATGACAGTCCTCCCCTCCTAAATTTGCTTGTCCTCAAGTATAAGTACCATAGAGTGCTGCAAATTTTTCCACCATGTTTTTGCTGCACCACTCCGATCATAGCCATTTCTATAATACCACTTCCTTTAGCAATATTTTGAACCCAGTTAAGGTAACTCAACCTTTTGAACTCTTTCATCCCTAAGAATTCCTGGATCCCATGGTTTTATCTGCCTCCTTCCACCCATCATTAAAAACAACAGAATTTTATCATTGTAGAGGATGAAAATTAGGTTATGAAAATCATACCACCGTACTGGAATCTCATCTCTCCCCATGGAAAACTGCACATTTTCAAAATTCTCCTACACAACATGGAATTCCTCCTCTGCTATCTTTATTCTGGTGCAAAATCTCAACATTATGCTACTTGTTCCACCAAACTGACTCAAGTGGAACTTCCATGCATAACCATGCATGATGAAGACATCAAATAGATGCCTCTGATGTTTCTTGTACACACAGAAAGGGAATGGTGAAATTTTCATACCACATGGCTGAACCATTAATTCAACAATAGAATATGTGGGAGCCTCCTGCTACTCATATGGCATCAATAGGAAAAATCCCTTCACCCAATTTTCATCCCTATGTGTGCCTGCTGAACTAGAAGTGTGGACTAATTTATAGCAAAACAAACCTCTGCAAAATGTGTTTACCAAAGGTGTGGATGCATGAAACCCATCATGGGTTGGTCCAACATAAGAGATCTCTTTTGACTCTTCATTGAAAAGAGAAATCCTTCTATGAGAAAAGTCATCCTTTCTCGGGAAATGCCCATGTGCTTGGAACTCATCATCTCCATCCCAAAATTCCTTAAGCACAAAAAAATTAGAATGCACCTCATGTGCATGTGTAAGGAATGTATCTAATGGCTGAAAATTAAGTATTTGTGGCTTCCAACATGTCAGGTCAATGCCATTCACACCAAATGATTTCTTGCAGAAATTAAACTCTTTACCTCCCATAGTCTTCATTCCCAAGGTGTCTCTATCGACCCAATCAATGGATGAACAAGGAATTTTGTTTTCTGATCCATATGGAATGTGATCATCCACCTCCTATGGATCTGATTATACCATCCATAAGGGTTTGTCTGAATTTTTCTCTTCCCAAGCATACATGTCAGACAACCCTTCATCGATGCAAGCAATTTTAGTACATCTTTTATCCTCTATTTCTGTGATATTTTTAGTTACCCAATCCATGAATAGATGATCATGTTTGCTTGTTGATTCACTTGAAATGTCCTCAGCCATATTTCTCATAGCTAAGAACTAATTTATGTCATTATTCATACCAATAGGTGCTTGGCCAAAATAATATTCATCAAGGCTCTTTACAAACACCTGCAAATCTGCTCCTCCCTCATGGTTGTCCTCCACATGAGGTCCCTCCATTATACCCAAAACATTTTCTTCCATGAAACATGAAAGGTGTGACACCTTCAAATCATTTTGACATTGACATATATGCAACTTTGACTCTTTAAGGTATATCTGTGTGCTCTTCAATAAGTCATTAGTGATCTCTAACTTATTAGGGACCCTTTCTACTTCTTCTTCTTCCTTCTTGACTTCACAGTGATACATTTTAGCCATTAGGAGGAGATCATATCTGTCAAAAAATAGGTTCATATGTATCTCCTTCATCTTGGCCATTTCTTCTTTCAATTCTATGCACTCCTCCAGAAAGGATTCTCCTTCCATTTCTCCTCCAAAAGCTTTCCAACCACATCTGGCCACCAAGGCATTGATGTCAACAAGGTTTTCCAAGGCTTCCTTAATATTTTCTCTGTCCTCCTTAAGTGGTCCACTCAAATTATGTGGCTCACAAAGAATATCCTACACCAAGGTATCTTCCTCTAACAGATGACATATAATACTACTTTTCTTGTGGCATGGGTCCACAACACAAAACTCATTCTCATCATGCAAGTCAGCCTTTAAATTTTCTTCAAAATCACTTCCATGGTGTGAATTGGAGCATATATCTAAAGGATGGAATGACATGTGATCTATAAAAAAACCAGAAAGCATATCAAAACTTGGAATTTCAGCTTCAGAATGCTGCAAGAGAGTCCAAAATTCTGAACTATGCTCATCTCTCTGCATCATATTTTTCTCCTTCAATTTTCCTAGTTCACACCTGACTGGTGGGGTTTTGTCTTCCACTTCATTGGGAAGTTCAGATGATGTCTTTATATCTGATATCTGTTCTTCTTTTGGATTTGATACAAAATATCTCTCATCACCATTTCCAACATCATACTCCTTTGCAATGGTTTTGTGATCACCAATACAAAAACTAGGAGTAATTTCATCTCCCCCACAACTATCCTTCATATTGTAGTCCTCAGATGCAAGTGAATACTTTTTATCCTCCTAGGGATCATACGATTGTAGGTGTACATGGCTGCTGCAAAAATTATATATTTTACCATCCATGTTCTTCATATTCCCATATTTATGTGCAGATACTTTGGTGGCCTGCTTCTCCACCAAATTTCCTAGTTCACACTTGAGTGGGGTGGCCTTGTTTTCTTCCTCATTATGTGGCTCGGGAGGTGGATGTAAATATGATTTGTGTACCTCTTTTGTATTTTATCCAAAAGGTGTCTCCCCACCCATACATGAGCCAAAAACTTGAGCAGTAATATGGATATCACCCACCCAAAAACTTGAAGTGCCTTCATCTTCAACTCCTTCACCTATGCAACCACCTTGTGGTGATTTGCACTTCACCTCATGGGTATTTTCTTTTCCTTGATAACTTGAAGAACTAAGTGAATCATATCCTTTTTCTAGGATTGAGAATGGATTTGGGACCTCGTCCTCCTCTTCATCCTTCCCATCCATATGGTTTGGACCAACAGGCCCTTCTTCTTTTTCCTCGTCAATACTTTCATTAGAAGCACTACATGTTTCTTCCTTTGGAAAGTTTATAAACTTCTCCTTTGAAGGGTGGTTTGTCAGTGGCTCTTTCTTTTCCAAGAAAGTTGATGAAACTTCACTCTCTAGAATAGTACTCCTATCACCACTTTTGGAAGATCTGCTAGAAGAACACCCAAACAATATCATAATGCTTGGACCAACAGATGTATTTGCTGCATTTTCTCTTTTGGATTTTATTTCTTCTTCTTTACTCACATAGTTGGAACAACTTGGTTCCTCTATGGATTATTTTCTGCCATTGAAAGAATTCTCATCCACATCCTTGGGCTCAAATCCAACTATGAAATAAAAATATTCCTTTCAAGGAATGAATTTACAAATCTTTCCCCCCAATGCAAGATACTCTTTGTAGTGGTAGGTCAAGTTTTCACTGGCATCTATCATATTTTATAAATAATTCTTAGGATTAGCCATTGGTGGTTCAACCATTCTGTATTCATACTCCTCATTTTCACCAAAGTAAACATCATGGTCTCTTGACATTTGCAATCCATCATTAACATAGAGGCATAGTGGGAAGAGGATATCAATCAAGAGTGAATATTTGGTAATACATTCCCATAACACATTTATTTCTGGGACCATTGATATTTCAAAATCCTCTCCGCGGAAACTTACTTTCATGCTACTGGGTCACCAAACCATGAAACTAGGGAATCTTAATCCATCTTCCGACCAAAGGATTAGTTAAGTTTAAGAGGTTATATTTATTCATAAATTAATTTTATGTACTATTTATAACACTTTTTGGAATTTTCAGAAAGTTCTAGGGAGTTTTGGGTGAATTTGGGATTTTTGGTGGTTTTGGCCTAAAGAGACCCTGTGTAGTGGAGGATCCTAAAATATAGTACTTCCATGAATAAAAGAGGTTTTAAAGTTATTTATGGGAACTTGGTCCTTTCATTGACCCATAGGAACTTACGGATAATTTTTTAGGTGAGCAGAACTCTGTTTATGCAATAAATGGCAAAACTAGTTATTTAATACTAGCTTTCTAGCTAGGGTATGAAATTAAGCAGATAAATCACTGCATATTACTTTATGTATTGATATTAAATATAAAATAAATATATAAAAATCCATTTAACATATATAATCCACTCAATCACTCCCACAACCTCATATAATCTTTATTGCACTAAACTTCATCAAATTCCCCCAATATGCTGATAAAGCAAGCTTTTAATGTGAAACAAGGAAGTTAATATTTAATGAATGAGTTATTTAGACTTAAGGAATTTAAATAAATATTTTTAATATTTTCATATATCATAATTCATATTATATACTGACAAATACAAAGGAGGCTCCAAAATGATGGGAAAGAGGCCCGAATCCTCATTGGAAGAGGGCTGTGCGCATAGGTGAAGCATGGGTTTCATTGGAGCTTGAATTGTAGCTGATGGAGGCTACAATTTAATTCCGTAATAATATTCACCGGCTAACCTTATTTCTCCATATACCTGCAATATATATAAAGGGAAATGGAAGAGAAGGGAGGAGGGGTTTAGGGATCATCACCCAATGGTATGAGGCACAACACTCAAAGAGTATGCTCACATAGAATAAATAAAATATAAAAACATAAAATCCAAATCAATTCAATATAATTTACCTTTAATATCCATCTGGATGACCTCTTTATCAAGTGGAGGCCAATGGTGACCTATGAGTGCAAGTCAACCCCATGGGTTCCCTAACCCTAGCCACATAAGCGCCCCCTTTGGGAAATTAGGTAAGTAGGACAATGTGGAATTGTTTCCAAGTCCAAATCATCCTTCACAATTAGCAACTACACCCTCCCTTAGTCAAAATATTATTCTTTGGTGTTATGATGACTTTCTGCTTTTCCTGGCTCATAAGGAAACTGTTTTTTCCTTTCAAAAACTTTCCTGCTTTTCTCTTATAACTTTTTTGATCTCCATAAGAGGAAACTGTGCCCTCCCCTTTGAAATAATTTCCTACTTTTACATCTGCTTACTTTTCTGCTGCTTTTAGGCAACTTCCCTCTATTCTCCTGTTTGCTTTTGTCATGGACTTTCTTATTTTTGCAAAGGAAAGTTGACTAGATTTCCCCAATGAACCCTCTTGACATGGAAGCCTTAATTCCACATCATTATTTTGCATAATAAATAAAATTTCTTAAATAAAATTAAATACATTTCTTAAAACACTTATTAGCAAAATTTGTCTGAGGAACAATAATTAATATCACTTTGAGCCCCCAGGAACTTAGCATGGTCAACACTTTTAATCGTCAATTTGAGGGGACATGACAGCTGCGTCAGAATCAAACATTGGGGTAGTATTAGTCTAGGAATATGACAAGCTCCAGGAGCATGTTTTTTATTACCTTATCCATGCATTGGCTGGTCCTGAACTTCAATACTCCCATGTTGAGAAGCTGGACTTAGCATCTTTTTATGCTATGCAGAGGTTACATCACTACATCCTACTGAGGACCATTATAGTAGTCACGAATGTTAATCCTTTTCAGTATCATTTTTCCCGATGCATAATCAAGGGAAAATTCAATAAATGGATAGTCATTCTCCAAGAGTTTGACTTGGATTTATAGTCTTCCAAATCTAAAAAGTCCTCTGTTTTTGTAGAGCTTATTGCAAAATTTTCGATGGAAGGGAATGTAGGGGTTGAAGAAGACTCATTCCCAGATGAGTACACTTTTCTAATATCAACCTATGATCCTTGGTATGGGGAAATACTTATCTACCTCCATACTTTGAAGTGTCTTCCATCCTTCTCGAGGGAAGAGCGATGTAAACTGCATGCACATGCAAAAAAATACCTTATCATCAAGGATACTTTGTACTGTAGAGGGGTAGACTCTATTTTGCGTCGGTTCCTCACCCACAAGGAGGTTGAGTGTGTCCTAAATGATTCACATAGTAGAGAATTTGGGGGTCATTTATCTGGGTTAGCAACATCCCATAAGATTTTACGTGTCGGTTATTTCTGGCCCACAATATTTAAATATTGTGTGGACGCTGTTGTTACTGCCAGAATTTGTTCTTAGACTACATAAGAACAAGCCAACACAATCTCAATAAAATCAATTAAGTAAAATAGGGTTTTCTATGGTTTTGGTTGAACAGTTTGAAGACAAGAGGGAAAACATTCATCAGACCAAAGAAAACACTAAATCATGAGAATTTGAATGATTGAGATGCATAACATATGAACCATAATCCAAAAATCATAAACACATTACTGAGTTTCACCCACAGTTAGCAAGCATTTCAAGCATAAACACTTTAAATAGGAAATGAATATACCAACTGAGTAATTAACAAAAATTAGAAATGAATCCAATCAATAATATAAAGGGCATATAGCAGCATATATTTCATAGTTCAGTCATCAGAAACACATAAGAGTCTTTACGCTTATCTCGTAAACCAGCCTGATAGCCTCCCCTTGCAACAAAAATCGAACCATTTTTCTTCTTTCAGACTTACATTTATCTTGTTCCTTCAAAATTAGTTGAATAACTAAATCCTAACTGCTTTTAGGCTATCCATCGAATAGTTCAATCTAAACTATCATTATACAAAAAATAAAATGACTTTCTAAACTAACTAGTAACTACTCTTCTTAACTAACTTTACAAGTCTTTCATTGCTTCAACTAGTAAAGCAATTCCCTCCAAGGCCTAAGCTTTCCTTCTATCTTTCAAGTGATCTACCTCCAAGTCTGCAACCCTCCTTGTTAGCTCCTCATTCTACTATGTCAGCTCCCGGATAGTTTGCTTTAGCTCTGTGAACTGATTCTCTGTTTGCATTTTCCTTTTAAGAGCTTCCCTAGAAACTACAATCACTTCCTGGTAATGACTGTTAACCTCTTCCAAGTCCTCTCTAAGTCTCTTGTTTGCAATAACTAATCCATCATTAGTTTCATGCATATATTCAATTTGATGCTTGTCTTGCTTAATGCTTCATTGCAGGTTCTCCTTTTCAGAATCAATAAATTTGTCTCCTGATATTGTTTGCATCCCTTCTGGTGTCCATGGGATTTTTAGTTTCTTATAGATTTCTTCATCCTCCTTCATAAGCTCTGTGGATTTCATAGGAATTTCTGGATGTTCTTCAGCTTCAACATTGTAATGAACTTCTTCTTCAATTATCTCCCTTTTCTCCATACAGGAACTCTTTACATCATTTTCTTGTTGTTCTTGAATCGTTTGATTTTGAATCTCCATGAAAATGTCAGAGATCTTAGTATTAGTGAAGATAGATTTATCTTTTGATACTATCGGTTTTTTACCTTTCATAACTTATTTATTGTCATCTTCACTATCATCCAATTTCTCTTGAGATGATGAATCCTCTATTACTGTAACCTTTTCCTTAGCTAGTTTGGGATTCAGTAGCTTCTTTGTGTTTAACCTAAGTTTGTTCTTCAGCCTTGTCTTAGGTCTCCAAACTGCTCCAACCTCTCCTAACATCTTCAAAACCTTTCCTTGATGAGTTATTGAAGAAAATTCAACAACCTTAATTCTTTTCTTTCTTGATATTGTTTCCTCTTCAAAATGAGTGTGAATTCCTTTCTTAGTACAAACCCTAGCTTCATTTTCATTAGTAACAAGAACCATAGCCTCATCAGATAAATATTTTTCATCCTCTTCTGACAATACTGTAATAGGTCTCTGCTTCTGTTCCTGGATATCTTCCTTTACATCGAGATGGTTCTGCAGGTAAAAATTCTTCCATTGCCTCAACTTCTTTCATCCATGACTTTGAATCTCTACTTTCTAGAACATTAACTCGCTATCCAAGCTCAATGTTTTCATTTTCCTAATTCGAAGCTTCTCTTGGTTTATCAACTTCTTCATCTTTGACTATGACTTTCTTTCTAAGTTTCTTAATCAAAGTTTGACCCTTATCTACCTATATTTTCTGAGACTGTTCTTCCTTCTCGGTTTTGAAACCTAACCAAAATAAGAAGAGCTCCGATGTCTTTTCTCTTTTCTGCAATACAGTATTTATGATGAGTTTTATGAGCCCATGCTGAAAAAATTATTGTTTTGTATGATCATGGTGTTCTTTCACCCTACTTTACATCTTTTGTAATATTTTCAAAAATAAGAAAGGAAGATTCATTTCAGATTCATGACTGGTATGTTGAAGGAATCTAAAATGATACTTAAACACAAAGGCAAATCTCCCCTCATAGGTGACATAGCTTTGTAAGATCTTGATAGGCTTAATCCACTTAGGTTTAAACTTTTTAATGGGTACTCCCTTTCCCCAATCTGCCACTACACCTGGAAGTAGATATCTTTGAACATCAAAAATGAAGGGAACCTTTTTGAACCAGAATTCTCCTTCATCCGGAATTCCTGTTGCCTCTGCTAGTAACTCCCTGGTTAATTTGAACTTTAAGGTATCAAAAGACACTACATCCTTGTATAAACATTGAGCAAATTTGTGAGAAACATTTGAATGATAACCTTCAATCTTTTCAAAGAACACTAACCATCCTGCTTCTGCAAACAATTGTGCACAATCTGGAAATTTTTGGACCCAACTTAAATCTGAGGGTTCTCCCTATTAGTCTTACCACTCTTTTTCATTTTGAAATATTATCAAACAGCTTTTATCAATAAACACACTTTGTCTGTCTTCAAGTTTTGATAAACTAACAGAAAATACTGTATAGGGGAACCCTAAATTGACCTCTTCTCATTTAAGATGGACAATACTTTAAGTTTCATCATTGAGCATCCATCATTTAGTATCAATTAGGCTTAACAAATAATAATCTTCCCTCAATTTAGTCATTAATATTTTGTTTAGAAAAACCCCAAATTAATGAACCTTGGAAATCAGTTTGCATCCTACCTGCTAAAATGACTAATCCAACTACTAGAATCCTATTCTCCTGTCTGTCAGATGTCGAACTGCATGCCCCAATCTTCTTTGACCATTTTGACAACTCCAAATGACCTCTCCCCAAAGCCCTAATTTTACTCTGTTTCAAAATTCTGATTTTCAAGTACTGATTTTTTGCCATGATCTCCACCTACTCTACGTGCACTTCAGGAAAAAATGTGATTTGAAACACCTTTGTCTTAGTATGGTTTGTTATCATTATTGCATCACTTCTACAAGAAACCGCCATGATTCGCCTTCATGATGATGTTCACACTTGTCACAGTGATTAATATTTGAATATTTCCGTGATATCGGTGTCTCCCATCACTAACAACTAATCTTTCTCAGCATCACTGATCAGAGCCTCAAGACTGAACGTATCAACACTTTCAATTACTAACTTGTTGGTGATCAAAATCTGTAATCACTAATGTATCAGAACCTCAAGACTGAATGTTGCCACGGTGTCGATGCTTTAAGCCACTATCTTAGCGATCGGCAATCGGAGGCTCTAGCAACTATCTCGTCGAAGCTTTATACTGAAATGTTGCTACAGTGTCGGCGCTTTAAACCATTAGCTTCATGATCAACGATCTGAGTCTCTAGCAACTATCTCATCGGAGCATTATACCAGAATGCTATCATAGTGTTGGTGACATAGAGAACTAAATCTTCAAAATGTTGAATTATTATTTTTAACTTACACAACTTTCTTGTAGCGCCTCTG
This sequence comes from Pseudotsuga menziesii, assembly GCA_001517045.1. Classification (NCBI taxonomy): domain Eukaryota; kingdom Viridiplantae; phylum Streptophyta; class Pinopsida; order Pinales; family Pinaceae; genus Pseudotsuga; species Pseudotsuga menziesii. The sequence continues at coordinate 78,610 of LPNX010002942.1, forward strand.
TGCATTTGTTTTTGACTTGCGCTACAAGAAAATTCAAGTTAATGATTTTCAAAAATTAATCTCATGATATAGGTTTAAACTTGATTTAGGGAACCTAATCAAACTTTACTGTTATTTTTTAGACCTTTTAATCCATATAAGCCTTCTATAAGCCCTCTGACTATGAAAACAAACCAAAATTTTCAAATAATAAGGCTAAGAAAACAAATAACATGAAAATTAAAGGAAAAACAATTCAAACTATCCTAGGAAACAAAATTTTCTAAGAGTAATGCATAAAACGAAGTTTCAAAACATAAATAAAAGTATTAAAAGATGGAAAACAAAAACATGATCTAACATCTGGCTCTTGCTGTGGGATGAAGTCCTCCTTGTGAGGCTTCAAGAACCTGTAGAATAGTGTCTTTTGTGCTGCTACCTGCTAGTCTGCAAAATTTCCATTAGGTTATGGAGTCATTATTCTGTTATTCACATCGGTATATACAATGAAATTCCAGTATCCATCTCAAAAACTATAAAAATGCTTGAGGAATTGTCCATTAACTGGATTAGACAACTCCTCACCTTCCAACGTCTGTAGAACAAAAGTATTGTTTTCCAAAAACCTTGATACTATGAAAGGACCAAACCAAAGGTTATCAAACTTGCCATTCTTTCCTTTCTGCTTTGTCCTAGCATCCCATCTCAAAACCATGTCTCCCACTAAAAAAGTGTTATCTTTGATCTTCCTATCAAATCTTTCTTTGATCTTCAACCTGTACAGCTGAGCCTTTTCTTCCACTTTTTCTTGTTTCTCCTGTAACTCTATCATTGCATAAATTCTTCTTTGCATATCATTAAGTTCTTTGTGACAATCCTGAAAAAAATTCATCATTGGGATGCCCAACTGAACAGGAAAAACTGCATCTGTACCATATATTAATTGGAAAGGAGAAGTTCCAATTGCTTGCTTAACTATTATTCTGTCTGCCCATAATGCATACTTTCGCATAGAATCCCATGATCTTTTATTATGCTTCAGTAACTTCCTAATACTCTGAATGATATTTTTATTAGATGACTTAGCCAACCCATTCCCCTGAGGATAATAAGGAGTTGAGTGTTTGAACAGGATACCATTATTTTAAAGGATTTATCATTATCAGTGAATATTTTCTGAGGACATCCAAATCTACTAAGAATATTTTCTTCAATAAAATCCATGATCACCTTATCTATTGCATTTCTTGTGGGAATGACCTCTACCCACTTAGTAAAGAAATCTGTAGCAGTCAAAATCCAGTTATGTTGCCTTAAGGAAGATGGATTTATCTCCCCTATGAAGTCCAAACCCCACTGCTGAAAGGGGGCATTAACTGCAATTGGTTTTAATGGTAATGACAACAAATTTTGTTTACCAGCAAACTTTCGACAAGGGATACATGCTCTTGCTTGTTGATATACATCTGAGAATAAAGAAGGCTAATAGTATCCAGCTCTTAGAATTTTGTATGTTGTTGCCTTCCAATACTTATGTCCGCCACAAGCACCTTCATGAGATTCAGAAATTATACCTTCAATTTATGGTTTATCTAAACATCTGAGTAGAATACCCCCTGGATATTTCCAAAATAGCTGCTGCTCTATCAAACAATATTTAGTAGTTTTCAACTTCAAAGACCTAGAAACTTTCTTGTCTAAGTTTTCTAGACATTGCAAATACAAAATAAAGTGTACAATATCTGCATACCATGTGGACTCTGCATAGTGTTCCATAATCTTCTCTTTCTCCAGCTCTGCTTGACTTTCTTCCTGTGCTAACTATTTTTCCATGAAATGTAGACCTAAAGCTTGGAAATTTGAATCAGCTAGAAGTTTAGCTAGACCTTGTCCCTTTACTAGCTTTGTAGGTCTGATTTCCACATCATATTCCATGATTTTGGCAATCCACTTCCCCCTTTTTCCTCATTGTCAGGCTAAGTAAAGACATCTTTTATGGCAGCATTAGGCACATAAGCAATAACTTTGGAATTTAAAACATAAATTATGAATAATTTCAAAGCGTTTACCAAAGAGTAAGCCTGATTCTCTAAAATGCTATATTTTAACTCTGAATCTCTAAGTGTTTTGCTGAAAAATGCAATGGGTTGTTCAAGACCATCCTTATTCTTCTGTAATAAAACAACAACGAATGTATCTTCAAATGCAAAAGAAAAGGTTAGAAATTTCTTCGTAAAATCTGGGCTTACTAATACTGGAGCTTTTGTAAGATCCATCTTAATATTTTCAAATGATTTATTTGCTTCTGTAGTCCACTTGACCTCCTAATCCTTCTTCAGCATGGATGTAATCCGTTTGATAGTCTGAGCAAAATTTGGTATGAACCAACGCAAAAAATTGATTTTACCAATAAAGGATTGTACATCCTTTTTGCTCCTTGGTAAACTTATCTTTAGTATTGCTTTCACTCTTTCCAGATCAATCCTTATGCCATCAGCTGAAACTAAATGACCAAGTAATTTACCTTCTTGTACAACAAAATGTGATTTCTTTGGATTGAGAGATAAACCATATTTTCTACATTTCGAAAAGGTATATTTTAAGTGTTTTAGATGTTCATCATCTGATTGTGAAAATACTGTAATATCATCTAAGTAAATCACCACAAACTTATCTCTTTCCCCTACAAATGCTATGTCCATAGCTTTTTGAAAAGTAGCTCGTGCATTCACTAGTCCAAAAGGCATTTTGTCGTACATGAACGTACCCCAAGGTGTATTAAAAGATGTTTTTTCTCTGTCATCAGGATGCATGGCAATTTGATTATATCCTGAAAATCCATCAACCATAGAAATTCTTCGTGCCCCAACTACCTTCTGCAATATTTGTTCTATTTTGGGAAAAGGGTAATTTTCTTTCAATGAAGACCTATTCAAATTTCGAAAATCAACACACAATCTAATTTCACCATTCTTTTTTCTGACAGGAACTAAATTGGCCACCCATGAAGAATATCTGAGGGGAACAATAATCTTGCATCTAATAACTTTTTCACCTCTTTTTCTATCACAGGGAACAAAGCTGGATTTATCCTCCTTAATTTCTGTCTGAAAGGTTTAACATTTGGTTTTAAAGGCACTTTATGCTGTATAATCTCAGTATCATATGTCTTCAAATCTTCATATGACCATGCAAAAACATAAACATAATCTTTTAACAACTTTATGTACCTATTTCTCTGCTCTACTGTGAGTGCTTTTGAAATCTTCACCATTCTAGGATGTTCAAGAGTGCCAATATTACAGTCCACTACATTTTCTTCTGAAGACTATACAATAGGTTTTAAAGGTGTATCATCTTTTGAAAATATTCTCTCTAAAGGTACCAATCCTTTAGGTATGAAATTAATTTTAAGTTCAATGATATTATGACCTGCAATATCGGTTTCTACAACACCTTCAAACTCTTCATCCTCATCATCTTGTTCTTGATCAATCACAGAATTGGAAAACTCACCTGTCAGCTCTAAAAACCTTTTTATTTCAATGTCATCTTCAAAAACTTTCCACTGCTTTACATTATCAGGTATAGAAGGTCTGTACCTAACCTCAATAGGATACTTTAGATGTGTTGTTTTGGGAATCTTGAAATGTGTGGCTATTAGGGCAAGGGAATCAGCAGTTTGATTATGAACCCTAGGAATATAAGTGATATTAAAAGCCACAAAATAATTGTCTATCATATCCAAAAATTCATTACGGTACACTTTCAACAGATCTTTTCTTACTTGATAGTTGTTTCTTACTTGCTGAACAACTAACTTGGAGTTTCCATATACATAAATCTGTTGAATACCTAGATATTTTATAGCTTTCAAACCCAACAACAAAGCTTCATATTTTGCAGTATTATTGGTGCTAACAAATTCCAATTTATACATTAACCTTACTGCTTCACCACCGGGAGATATTAGGAGAACCCCTGCTCCAGCACCTTCTTTGCATGATGATCCATCAAAATACATTTGCCAAAGTTCATCTTCTTGTTTCCTACTGTGTTTGACTGGATTTTATTTTTCAACCTGTAATAAACCAAGAGTATTATCATCATCACTAAAATGTAGCATATAAGTACCCAAATCTTTGTCAACAGCATACAAGGGATGATTAGTAGGGTTTTTGTCATCAGTCACAATATAGGCAAATTGTAACTCTCTATATAATATTCTATTTTCTCCTCCAAATACAAGGATGGTGGCATATGTCAAATCCATTTGTAGAGTCCCACCAACCTTCTTTGCCCAAGATCTAGAGAGGAGTATTCCAAACTTAGGTGTAATGTCTGCTACTACCACATCCATAATCACACTCTTCATTGGTAGTTGAGCCAAACTAACAACCATATCTTTAATCACTCCTAAACATTTTACAGCTCATGAATCAAAAGCATACAAATCATGATAGGGTTTTGTTATACTCAAACCTAGAGCCTCCATGACAGCTTTTGGCATTAGGTTATGTGATGCTCCTGAATCCAAAAGACAGTTATGTATCATCTGTTCATGAATAGTTAGTGTGATGTGAAAAGGAGGTGATGCACCTGCTTCATTTTCATATTTTTCTACTAGAGCTGATCCAATAAACATTTTAGGGCTTTCTTATTGTAAATTCACTGTATCAGAGATAGGCTAACTGTTTGTTGAACCAATCATTTTCAGAACTGAATTTTTGTAAGAAGGATTCTTCATTAACTCAGTGAAAGGCATAGGGATCTTGATTTTGCCTAATTCATTTTCTATTTTAAAATTCAGCACACTTTTATTTACCTCTTCAACTTCCACAATTTTCTTTTTTTAATCTTAATTGTGTTTTTTCTCTAACACAGGATTAGACTGCTGTTTAGGAGGCAAGACTACCTTTTTCTTAGGATTTTGAACTACTTGTTTTGGACCTGACCTCAAATTTAAAGTTTTCTTTGGCTCAGTCTAATATGTATCAATAGTTATAGTAGTCACTTCAAGATTCAAATCATTTTCTGTTTCAAACAAATCACCATCATAATATTCTGAGTTTAAAAAATCTTCTTCAGTCACAAAATATTCTGTTAACTAATCCCCAAAATAATTCATATCCTGATCTGTATCCTCAAAGAACACTTCCTCTTCAATTTATTCTTCATCAACTACATTATTCTGGAGTGGTGATGGTACTTTTTGATCCTCATTTTATCTCCTTTCTTGATGTATATCATTGTTTCCTCTCTCTCTGGGAATGAAACGAGGTGCAAACTGTCTTCTCAATTGGTTTTGATTATTAGGGTTTCTTTCTCCTTCTTGAACAGTATTATTTTAATTCTTCTCTAATTCCAACTTGTTTAGTTTTGATATTAGAATCTTAACTAGCTTGGCCATCTCATCAATTTTACCTTCTGTAGAGTGGGATGTTGAAACCCCTCTAGCTTCCTCTTTATTACCCTTCCTGTCATATATCTACTGAGCTATATTTACCTTCAATCTATTAGAGGCTAATATATTAGACTCCACTTCTAATGCTGCATCCTGCATGTTTAGTAAAGTAACATGTCATCTTTCTCTTAAAAGTAGGGAAAATTCATGATCAAAAGCATTGGCATATGTGAGTTTTGCAGATGTTTCTGAAGGTTTTATCTCTATAGGAATTATGCCATACATTTTATTGAATCTCTTTCAAAAATCAGCTATGGTTTCATCCTTCTTTCTCCTAAGGGCTCCAAACTCAGTAATGTAATAGGTGTGATCCTTGGTATCACCCCATTGTCTCATGAAAAGGTCCCGAAGCTCTTCTATGATAGTGATAGAATTTGTAGGCAACTCTTTGAACCATTTTCTGACTTCTCCATCAAGACTCTGTACAAAGATCCTCATCCACACATCTTTGGCCTCAATATTCTGATTATCAGTATAGCTGAGAAAAGCATCCCAATGCTCTTCAATTATGGTCTCACCTTGTCCATTAAACCTAGGCAGGTATTTTTGGAAACCACCTCTAGGAAGTGCATTCAAAGGTTGAGGTAACACTAAAGGTGCATACCTAGTTGCAACCATTCAGTTCATCATATCTAAAGGCTGATTTTGGCCTTCCATCTTTAAGTTGACTGATTTAGGTGATGGAAATACTTGGCTAGAACTTGGTTGAAAAGGAGTTTCACCAACTTTGAGATCGAATAAAGGGATTTTTCCAGGAGATATTGTCTTTTCTTTCTTGAAGGATTGAGGATCAGTGAAAACTTGGAAATTACTAACAGGAATTATAGGCTTCAACCAAGGTGAATCTTGTTCTTCTCCTTTCAAAACAGAAAAAGGTGATGAAATATCTAACTAATGAGGGTTACATAGGGCTGGTGATGATTGAGACCTTCTGATCTTCCTAGCTATTTTCAAAATCTGTTCTGGGTCTAAAACACCTAGCTGTAAAGGTGAACTAGGTCTATTCCTTGTTCCAACTCCCTTAGTAGCCACTGTGAAATACTGGTGAAAAGTAGTCTTTAAAGATCTTCTGGTTTAAGTTCACCTCTAAAACTAGCGAAATGATAAGTATCCCAGGGAAAATAGGTTTTCAAATTTGTCCCCTTCAATGGCACCATAGATGTTAGTGTTAGAATTTGTTTTCAGATTACAGAAGAACAAGCCAACACAATCTCAATAAAATCAATTAAGTAAAATAGGGTTTCTAGGGTTTTGGTTGAACAGTTTGAAGACAAGAGGGAAAACATTCATAAGACCAAATAAAACACTAAATCATGAGCATTTGAATGACTAAGATGCATAACATATGAACCATAATGCAAAAAACATAAACATAGTACTGAGTTTCACCCATAGTTGGCAAGCATTTCAAGCATAAAAACTTTAACAGGAAATGAATATACCAACTGAGTAATTAACACAAATTAGAAATGAAACCTGTCAATAATATAAAGGGCATATAGCAGCATATATTTCATAGTTCAGTCATGAAAAACACATAAGAGTCTTTACACTTAGCTCATAAACCAGCCTGATAGCCTCCCCTTGCAACAAAAATCAAACCATTTGTCTTCTTTCAGACTTAGATTTACCTTGTTCCTTCAAAATCAGTTGAATAACTGAACCCTAACTGCTTTTAGGCTATACATCAAATAGTTCAATCTAAACTATCATTATACAGAAAATAAAATGATGTTCTAAACTAACTAGTAACTACTCTTTTTAACTAACTTTACAAGTCTTTCGCTGCTTCAACTAGTAAATCAATTCCCTCCAAGGCTTGAGCTTTCCTTCTAGCTTCCAAGTGATCTGCCTCCAAGTCTGAAACCCTCCTTGTTAGCTCCTCATTCTGCTGTGTTAGCTCCTGGATAGTTTGCTTTAGCTCTGTGAACTTGAACTGATTCTCTATTTGTCATTTCCTTGTAAGAGCTTCCCTAAAAACTGCAATCAATTCCTGGTAATGATTGTTAACCTCTTCCAAGTCCTCTGTAGGTCTCATGTTTGCAATAACTAATCCATCATTAGTTTCATGCATATATTCAATTTGATGCTTATATTTCCTAATGCTTCTTTGCAGGTTTTCCTTTTCAGAATCAATACATTTGTCTCCTGATATTGTTTGCATCCCTTCTAATGTCCATGGTATTTTCAATTTCTTATAGATTTCTTCATCCTCCTTCATAAGCTCTGTGGAGTTCACAGGAATCTCTATATGTTCTTCAGCTTCAACATTGCAGTGAACTTCTTCTTCAATTATCTCTCTTTCTCCATACAAGAACTCTTTACATCATTCTGTTGTTGTTCTTGAATCATTTGACAAAGTGTCCTCAGACACATAATTTTATTAATGAAGAAGGAAAATAATTACATCACAGAGATGTGAGGGCTAAATCCCGAAAGATTACCTCACATG
>LPNX010002942.1:91005-111149 GCA_001517045.1 Pseudotsuga menziesii
CGCTGTTTTTCTCTCTTCAATGCCTGCTGGTTTTCTCTTTTCAATGCCTGCTGGTTTTCTCTCTTCAACGCTGATCCAGACATCTCTATCCCAACACCGGCTATTCTATCTCTCTCAGTGAGTGAGCACAAGACAAAGTGTCCTCAGACACATAATTTTATTAATGAAGAAGGAAAATAATTACATCACAGAGATGTGAGGGCTAAATCCCGAAAGATTATTTTTTTTATTTTAAATAAGAACTTATACGTCTCTTCCTTTTTGTAAAAATTCTCTTCCACAAAATTTTTAAATAACCTTGCCTTAAAAAAATAATAATATTTTACTCTCTCCAAGTAAAAAACTGAGTCTATAAAAAAATATTTTCTGCAGAGATTTTTTTCACCCCAAAAGAATAGGAAGCATTAATCTTTTCATCATTCTTTTTCTTTTTTCTTTTTTCTTTTTTTCAGCCCAAAAAAATAGGAAGCATTAATCTTTTCAGCATTCTTTTTCTTTCTTTTTCTTTTTTTTTTCAGCCCAAAAGAATAGGAAGCATTAACTTACGGTTAAAATTTCGCTATTCCAAAACCTTGAAAGTCACCTTCTTAAAACAACCTTTAGCACCTTCCAACCAGGTTCCAACCAGACTAAGCTTCAACCGCGTGCTCTGATACCACTTTGACAAAGTGTCCTCAGACACATAATTTTATTAATGAAGAAGGAAAATAATTACATCACAGAGATGTGAGGGCTAAATCCCGAAAGATTACCTCACATGGAAAACTCGATGGATTTAAATATCCAAAGAGTAACAACTAATTTACCGTTACCAAAACTAACAAAGGGACACCTCACATAATCACGTGAGTGTGTAGATGCCCTTTTACATTTATTAAACTAAACTTCTAATTATTACATTTTGGATCATAATTCCTAACATCATTTGATTTTGAATCTCCATGAAAATGTCAGATATCTTAGTATCAATGAAGACAGATTTATCTTTTGATACTAATGGTTTTTTACCTTTCATAACTTCTTTATTGTCATCTTCACTATCATCCAATTTCTCTTGAGATGATGAATTTTCTATTACTGTAACCTTTTCCTTAGCCAGTTTGGGATTTAGTAGTTTCTTCATGATTAACCTAAGTATGTTTTTCGGCCTTGTCCTAGGTCTCCAGACTACTCCAACCTCTCCTAACATCTTCATAACCTTTCCTTGATGAGTTATTGAAGCAAATTCAACAACCTTCATTTTTTTATTTCTTGATATTGTTTCCTCTTCAAAATGAGTGTGAATTTATTGCTTAGTACAAACCCTAGCTTCATTGGTAATAGGAACCCTAGCCTCATTAGACAAATATTTTTCATCCTCTTCTGATAGTACTGTAATAGGGCTCTGCTTCTTTTCCTTAATATCTTCCTTTCCATCTTGATCTGGTTCTGCAAGTAAAACTTTTTCCACTGGCTCAACTTCTTTCATCCTTGACTTTGAATATCTGCTTTCCTAAACATTAACTTGCTGTCCAAGCTCAATGTTTTCATTTTCCTGATTCGAAGCTTCTCCTGGTTTATCAGCTTCTTAATGTTTGACTATGACTTTATTTCTAATTTTCTTAATCAAAGTTTGACCCATATCTACATGTCTTTTCTGAGACTGTTCTTTCTTCTCAGTCTTGAAACCTGAACAAAATAAGAAGTGCTCCCATGTCTTTTCTCTTTTCTTCAACACAGTACTTATGATGAGTTTTATGAGCCCATACTGAAAAACTGATTGTTTTGTATGACCCTGTTGTTCTTTCACCCTACTTGACATCTTTTGTAAGATTTTCAAAAAGAATAAAGGAAGATTCATTTTAGATTCATGACTGAGATGTTGAAGGAATCTAAAATGATACTTAAACACAAAGGAAAATCTCCCCTCATAGGTGACATAGCTTTGTAAGATCTTGATAGGCTCAATCCACTTAGGTTTAAACTTTTGAATGGGTACTCCCTTTCCCCATTCTACCACTAGACCTCGAAGTAGATATCTCTGAGCATCAAAAGTGAAGGGCACCTTTTTGAACCAGAATTCTCCTTCATCCAGAATTCCTGTTGCCTCTGCTAGTAACTCCCTGGTTAATTTGAACTTCAAGGTATCAAAAGACACTACATCTTTGTCTAAACATTGAGAAAACTTGTGAGAAACCTCTGAATGATAACCTTCAATATTTTCTAAGAACACTAACCATCATGTTTCTGAAAACTATTGTGCACAATCTAGAAATTTTTGGACCCATATTAAGTCTGAGGTTTCTACCCTATTATTCTTACAACTCTTTTTCATTTTGAAATATTATCAAACAGCTTTTATCAATAAACACACTTTGACTGTCTTCAAATTTTGATAAACTAACAAACAATATTGTATAGGGGAACCCTAAATTGACATCTTCTCGTTTAAGCTGGCCAATACTTTAGATTTCATAATTGGGAATCCATCATTTAGTATCAATTAGGCTTAACAACTAATAATCTTTCCTCAATTTAGTCATTAATCTTCTATTTAGAAAAACCACAAATTAATGAACCTTCGAGATCAGTTTGTAGCCTACCTGCTAAAATGACTAATCTAGCTGCTGGAATCCTATTCTCCTATTTGTCAGGTGTCAAACTACATGCCCCAATCTTCTCTGACCATTTTGAAAACTCTAGACAACCTCTCCCCAGATCCCTAATTTTACTCTATTTCAAAATTCTGATTTTTAAGTACTGATTTTTGCCACGATCTCCACCTGCTCTACATGCACTTCAAGAAAAAACATGATTTGAAACTCCTTTGTCTCATTATGGTCTGCTATCATTATTGCATCACTTCTGCAAGAAACTACCACGATTCACCTTTATAATGATATTCACACTTGTCATAGGGATTAATATTTGAATGTTTCCATGGTATCGGCGTATCCCATCATTAACAATTAATCTTTCTCACCATCGGCGATTGGAGCCCCAAGACTGAACGTATCAGCGCTTTCAATTACTAGTTTGTCGACAATCAGAAGCTGTAATTAGTAATGCATTGGAACCTCAAGACTGAATGCTGTCACAGTGTCAACCCTTTAAAGCACTATCTTAGCGATCAACAATCAGAGGCTCTAGCAACTATCTCGTCGAAGCTTTATACCAGAATGTTGTCGAAGTGTCGGTGCTTTAAACCTTTAGCTTTGCGATCGACGATCAGAGGCTCTAGAAACTATCTCGGCGGATCTTTATACCAGAATGCTGCCATAGTGCTGTCGACATAGAGAACTAAATCTCTGAAACATTGAATGATGATTTTTAACTTGCACGACTTTCTTGTAGCGCCTGTGTGCATTTGTTTTTGGCTTGCGCTACAAGAAAATTCAAGTTAATGGTTTTCAAAAATTAATCTCATGATATAGGTTTAAACTTGATTTAGGGACCCTAATCAAACTTTAATGTTATTTTTTAGACCTTTTAATCCATATAAGCCTTCTATATGCCCTCTGACTATGAAATCAAACCAAAATTTTCAAAAAATAAGGCTAAGAAAACAAATAACATGAAAATTAAAGAAAAAACAATTCAAACTATCCTACGCAACAAAATTTTCTTAGAGTAATGCATAAAACCAAGTTTCAAAACATAAACAAAAGTATTAAAAGATGGAAAACAAAAACATAATCTAACAGTTGTGAAGCATTGTCATCCATGTCATCTCTACTGTAGGAAATTTTGTAACATCCTACTCCTTTTTTTCCTGCCATTGCGATGGGCCCCTTCACTAAGTGGGGGGTAGATTACATGACGTGTAACCCAGTTTCATCCGAGGGGCACAAATATATCATTGTCGTTGTTGATTACTTCATCAAGTGGGAAGAGGAAATGGCTACCTTCAAAAATGATGGTGAAACTGTCACATTTTTTCATGTTCAACCAGATTATCACTCACTTCAGAATTCCAAAGGAGATTGTCACTGACCATGGAAGTCATTTCCAAAATAGCATGATGACCAAATTGGCTACTATGATAGGGTTTAATAAATATCACTCGTCTTCCTTCTACCCATAAGAGAATGGTCAATTTGAGGCAGTCAATAAGACCTTGAAGACTAGTCTTAAGCATACTATCAATGCATCTCGCTCAAATTGGAACATTATGCTATATCCTGTACTTTAGGCATACCAGACCAATGTTAAAATTGCCATGGTGTTTTCACCTTTCCAACTCATTCATGGGGTGGAAGAAGTCACTCCGGTTGAGTGTGAAATTCCATCACTTAAAATTAACATTCATGAAATCCCTAACACAGCTGAATTAGAAGAATGTTTGCTACATTTGGAAAAACTAGATAAACAACGTAGAGATGCGTTAATGGAAAACGAAGATCATAAGAATAGGGTTAAAAACCAATATGATAAATTGGTAAAGCCTATAATTTTCTCTGAGGGGGATCTTTTCTTGCTCTGGGATCAAGACAAAGAACCCATAGGGGTAGGAAATTTCAAGTCCATGTGGTTAGGACCCTACATTGTGTCGAAGGTCTTGAAAAAAGGGGCATATGAGTTAACTGATTTTCATGGAAACAAGTTTCCTAAGCCTGGGAATGGGATCTACCTAAAGAAGTACTATGCCTAGGCTTAGTGATTTTTCTTGTATGTAATTTTATGTACAATAGTTGGCTAGTGTTCTTATATCATCTTGTGATTGTTACAGATTCCAGTTGAGTGGTTCATAGGTTTTATGGATGGCGTTAGTCGTCATACTTGTAACCTGGCTTTAGCCGCATGGGTCATTTATTCACCCTTGGGACAGCTAGTTTCCTTTGGAGGCGCTTTCCTAGGTCCTCTTACCAATAATAGTTGAGTTGTTATGGGATGCCTTGTCACGTGGAATCACCCAGTTGGAATTTATACTTGAATCTCAATTGGTGGTTTCCCAGCTCAATGCATCTTATTAGGTGTGAAACCCTACCTTGTTACGTTATTTTGCAGGTTATATTACTTGAAATAAATTTGGATTATATTTCATTTAATCATGTTCCACATAATGGAAATACATTAATTGATGCATATGCGAATTATATACTAGATTGGCACTAACACATTTTTTGTAAAATATACATAAAATATACATTTGGAATACATGTAAATAACCAAGAAATATATATGTGTGTGTGTGTGTGTGTGTCCATATATAGGTCAATTTTTGATTATAAGATCCAGTCGCAACTGTATAAATATACAAACAAATATTGGATCACAATCCATAAAATGCCCATAGGTCTAGGCCTGATCACAAGCATCATCAGCCTCCTCGACTGCAGTAGCCTCTTCGGCTTCTATGTAAACTAGAATGTCCCTAGATACCCTCCTCATTAGGCGTATCGAAGTAGGTGAACTCCCTACGACAAATTCTTGCATGATAGTAGGAATTTGCTCAATCTGTATAGTCGCAACTCTTTGGATCAGCCTAGTAATATTTTCGTTGACTACCCTTAGTAAACCTTGGTCTTCATTTGCTATAGGCCATACATAAATCCCAATGTTCCCATCAGGGAATACAGGTCCAACATCTGCATTTTAAATATTTAAATGGATTAAAAAATCTTATACATATGTATATAATTTTATGACAAAAATTCATAAAAATTAAAAAACATAAAAATAAAACTACCTAGCTCTCCCCACATTCCTCCTGGAGGGAGGACGATGTTAGATTTTTATCATTCAATCTAGAATTATGATCTTAGGATCTTATCTGAGATAATAACATGCACAGAAATAAAACACAAGAGACAAGAGACACAAAGAATTTTCCTCGGGGAAGCCAGAAAGGAGAAAACCCCACAACTTACTCAGAGATATAATGAGCACCAATGGTAGCAGTAAAACCCAAAAACATAAAGATGATCTCCACAGCTTCTTTCTCTCTCTCTCACTTGAGAGAGCTACTTCTCTCTCACTCATGTGCCTCAATGAGTGAGTGTGTGTGTTATAAATAGAGAGGCTCACTCTCTATTTATATTATTTCATTCACTTAATGTCCACTTTAACATGTCGGCCCCACTTAACAATTACTTAATAGAGCCTAAATCTCTAGGAATGTCTAATAGCCCTAGTGCCCCACAGCTGTGGGGACTTTTCCCTCCGATCAACAAGGAGGGTTAACCTTGACACAATTTTGGGGACTATTGCCTCGACTTACAATGGAGGGTTAACCTCAATTACTTTACATGACTTTTTTACATTATTGATTCTCCTTATTGGAACATCTAGGCATGACATGACTGAATTACATTACATATACTTTCTAAAATAAACATCGGGTTACACTATACAAGTGAATACATTCTGAAGTTACAAATACATCAACACTCCCTCTTAACTAGGAAGGTATTCTCCCGACACAATTTATCAACACAAGTCTTCTTCTCTGGATCATCTGGATCATCATCAATTCATCTTTGTCTTCAAGTCATATTCATCTTCAAGTCATATTCATTGTCAATTCATCTTCACCTCCAAGTCATCTTCATTGTCAATTCATCTTGATCAAGTCTGGATCATCACTAGATCATCATCGAGTCTTGATCATCACTGCTGGATCATCATCAAGTTTGGATCATCACTTGATTTGGATCGTCACTATTGGATCATCATCAAGTATGGATCATCACTGCTAGATCATCATCAAGTCTAGATCATCACTTGATCTAGATTGTCACTGCTGGATCATCATCAAGTTTGGATCATCACTTGATCTAGATCATCATCAAAGCCAGATCATCACTGAATCATCATCATCATTACTACTTCTACTATCTCAATCAAATGGTGTTATTTCTTCATTCTTCTCATCACAGGAAGTTCTATAGAGCCATCACTTTTTCATGTTGGTTGTAGGCCTAGCCTCCATGTAGGTATTCTTCAACACTTATATTTGACCCTAAGTCAGAATGGACTGCCCAGCACTTACATCTAACCTCATCTTGTCAAAAAGGCATGCCCAACACTCACATCTGATTTCATCTTGTTAGAAAGGCCTAGGACTCACATCTGACCATGTGTAAACACATCACGCCAAAATGGCTCAGCACTTATATCCAACCATGTGTGAACACACTGTATCAGAAGGGATATGTACTTACATCCAACCATGTGCAAACACACTGCATCGGAAGGGCTCTGCACTTACATTCAACCATGTGCAAACACACCGCATCGGAAGGGCTCTGCACTTACATCTGACCATGTGCAAACACACCGCATCAGAAGGGCTCTCAGTCCCAGACTGAGGATTCCTATTAACTGACTAGGTGCTTCCATTCTCCAAGAGAATGGCATCTTAGCACCAAGATGATTATTCGTAGTGTTAAGTCATGATTTTTTCTTCCTTAGTTTTATACTTTTATTTATGTTTTTGAACCTTGCTAGTATTTTTTTGTTTCTAAGAAATTTTGTTTATAAAGATAATTAGAGTTCAAACTTTTAATTTTCATGATTTTGATTTTTTAAGCCTACTTATATAATTTTTTTGCTTTGATTTCATTCTTGAAGGGTTTTACAAGGCATATATGGATTAAATGGTTTTATAAATGACACTAAGGTCAAGACTAAGCACATAAACCAAGTCTTAAACTTTATTAGTAGCCTAATGATGTGAAATTATGTGATTGGACTTTCTTGTAGCACAAGAGCAAAATTAATACACTAGAGCGCTACAAGAAAGTTGCGAATGCCAAAATCATCATTTTTTAGTCTGATTTTTTTGGGTGTCTTATCTCCGAGGTGTTAATCACATCATTTGATGCATTTGATACATGTCCTGCCTAGTTTATCATTGAAACAGGTGAATGATCATCATATGAGGTAGATCGTAGAAATTGCATGTAGCACAGGGTGAATGATGACAGCTAGTAGAATGAGACAGAGTTTTTTTGGAGTTTGTTCCTTATTTGAAGGACAGGAAGGATATTGAAGGTCGTGGTGAGAATACACTACTCAAGAATCGATATTTTTCAACTTAATGAGGAATTACGACTTTTCAATAGCGACTGTTTGAAGTGGTTTGGATAGTTAGAGACGGGTGGAATGTGAAATTCGACACTTAACCATTGAAGTGATTGCATTCCAACGCTTGTATTGGTCTTTTGAGTAGGTACCCCATGTGTCATTGCTAGGGTTCGCTTAATTTGGAGCTTTTTTGATAAAATTCTTAATGTTAAAATTCGAAGGAAGAATATGAGTTTTTCACCTAATACACTGTGAATGATGAATTATTAACAAATATATCCAAGTATTCATCATTTAAAACAGTAAAGTTCAAAGCAAAACTTGTTGGAATTCCCTAAACTTTGGGATTGGGTTAGACTATTATAATTTGGCACAAAATACTTTTGAAATGTGTGTTAGGATAGACTGTTAAAATTTGAAGATAGTTAGATTGTGGAATATCGACAAGTGTTGTTAAACCATAGTGAATATGAAGAAAAGTCGAAAACTTAATAGAGCTGAGCCCACTAACCTAAGCTAGATAGATAATTTTCCAGAATGTGCAGAGTTATTTTCAAATGTAGGATGGTTGACATTTTTCAAAAAGATTGATGGATATCATGCAGAGGTCTCCCATAAATTTGCTCAGTGCTATGATAAAGACATTGTGTCTTTTGATACTTTACAATTCAAAATGACTAAGGAGTTGGTAGTTGAGGCAATAGGCATCTTAAACGAGGGACAATTATGGTTTAAGAAGGTTCCATTCACCTTCAATGCACAAAAGTACTTAATTCCTGGTGTAAATGCATATTGGGGCAAAGGAGTACCAATTCATAACTTCAAACCTGAATGGATAGATCCCATTAAAGTTTTACAGAGTTATATTACCTATGAGGGTAGATATGCCTTTGTTTTCAAGTACCACTTCAGATTTCTTCAGCATCTCAGTAATGAGTCCAAGATGAACTTACCCTTTTTCTTTCAGAAGAGCCTGCAAAAGATGTCATGCAGGGTTAAGGAGCACCAAAATTATACATGGCAGTCCATTTTCCATCATGGACTTATTAAACTTATCATAAAAACTGTTTTGTAGAGTAGGGGAAAAACTTGGGAGTATTTCATTTTTTGGTCAGGTTTTCAAAATGGTCATTAAGGATAGTCTCATAGAAGACAAGATGATAAAGGGTAGACTTTGATCAGAAAGCTCAGGAAAAAGGTAAAGGTCAAAGATGAAGACAGGGTTAAATTAGAGGAAGTTGCAGACCATGCCAATGAAGACTTTGAATCTAAACAACACCTTAATGATAATGAGAGAAAAAATTTACAATCAGATATTAAGGAAACTGATCCTGTTGAAAATGTTGTACCTGCAAAGAAAATTTCAGATGAGAAAGAAGATATTGAAGTTCAAAGACAAAGTCCTATCACAGTTTTGTTAGAAAATGAGAAGTTCCTATTAGATGATGATAAAGTCCCTATCACTAATACAACTAGGGTTTGTATTGAGAAGGAATTTCACATCCAGGGTGATGAGGTAGAATTACCAAAAATAAAGAAGCTAAAAGTTGTTGAGTTTTCCTCAGTTACCCATCAGGGTAAGACTCTCAAAATGTTGGGAAAGTTTGCTCCTGTGTGGAGACCAAAAACTAGACCTAGAAATAAACTCAAACTGAATATGAAAAAATTGTTGAATCCTAAATTGAACAAAGAAAGAGTAACAGTGATAGATGATTCTTCATCTGATGAAAAATTGAATGATGATAAGGGTGATAGTAAGGGTAAAAGGACAATGGAATCAGAAAGAGAGTGTGTCCTAACTGATACTAAAATATCTGATATATTTCTAGAGGTACGAACTCAGATGTTGCAAGAACAATAAGAAGATGAGATAAAGGGTTCTTACTCAGAAAATAATGTGATGGTTGAGGAAAAGGTTCCTTGTAAATATGAGAGTGAAGAACACATAGGTTTTCCTGAAACTCCTATAGAATTGTTGCCAGAAGATGATGAAATTTATAAGAGATTGAATATTCCATGGATTCCAAATGAGATGCAAACCATAGCAGGAAATAAAACGTTTGATTCAGAAAAAGAGAATTTACAGAGAAGTGTAAAACAATATAAGTATCAGGTTGATTACATGTAGGAGATGAATGATGGCTTGGTTATGGAAAACAGAAGACTCGAAGAGAATTTGGAAGAGGTGAATAGCCACTATCAAGAGCTGATTGCAGTTTTTAGGGAAGCATTGAAAATGAAGAGGAATACAGAAGGTCAATTCACAATGTTGAAGAAAACCATCCAAGATCTGCAACAACAAAATGAAGAACTAACTAGAAAGATTGCAGATATGGAAGCAGATCAACTGAAGGCAAGAAGAAAATCCCAAGCCCTGGAGGGGATAGCCTTGTTAGCTGAAGGAGCTAAGGATCTGTAAAGTTTGTTAAGATAATCAGTTATTAGTTAGGTTTGAAATTTAATTTATTTTTGTAAATATTATTTAGATGAAACTATTTCGATGGGTAGACTAAAAAGTAGTTAGGGTTCAGTTCCTTAACCAATTTTGGAGGATAGTATTAATGTAAGTCACAAAGAGGACAGATGGTTTGATTTTTTGGCTGGCAAGAGGAGGTATTCAAACTTTTTCATAACCTAAGTAAATGACTCTTATGTGTATTTCTCTTTCTTCAACTGAGGCTGAATACAGGGGAGCAGTGAATGCAGCCACACAATGTGTGTGGTTTCAAGGCATTATTTGGGAGCTTGGTACTGCACTAGATTCACCCATTGTCATTTGGTGTGACAATCAAAGTGTAATAAATATATCTATAGATCCAGTACATAGGTAGAGGACTAATCATAGAAATATCCATATGTACTACATTCGGGGTATTATCACCTTGTAATTTTTCTATGGTTGTGGCATGAAATCACAGGGGTAACCATTTCAACCAATATTTAGATTGTATTCTAGAATTACAGTCAGAGAGGGCTCTCTCTTTGTCACATAAACAAATTCACATACACATTTAGCTTTAAACAAGCAGTCAAAAGGCATATATTCTGATGGGAAATAGATTGTTGGGGTTTAAAAGGGTGTAAGACAGACAGACAAAACCACTAGGAAATGGAGTAAATACCTAAAACAAACAAGTAATTATAGCCAATAATAACCAGTAATGACTTTTCTAGTCTCAGGAAAAATAGGCATCAATCATTTCAGCAAAATATCTTTTGAGGGATGGTGGGGGGAAAGGAGAAGAATCCTAGTGAAGCAAGAGGCACCTATACGTGGATTAATCTCTTGCAAACACCTTTAGCAGAAGAAAAAAAAATACTAATAACTAAAATGGATCATAGAAGATGAATTCCAAATCATTTGCAAAAAACACAGATAAATGCATTATTTGATGCAAGGAGTGCTAAATAAAGAGTGAATTCCACACATTCAACTAGACACAGATTAGCAGAAAATACACACACCTGGAGGTGAAATATACAGAAGGAAAACAGACTAAACAGTGAACGATGTGATGAATCACAGACATTCAAGCTGTGCTTTTCATTAATGCTCCCAAGAGAAGTTATAGATGTGCAAAAATGTAAGCACATAGGCTTCTGAATGAAAGTCCCAACCCTTTATTCCTCTTCCGAGGGTATATTTATAGTGTAAACAGACTCTTGAGACCAACCTCAAAATAGATCAAAATGTAATTAACCGAAATCGATAATCAAACCCACACACATAAAATCCTAACAGACTGTGATCTGGTAGATTCCTCATGATCACAAAAGCAAAACAAGAAATCATGCTGGGGCATGCATGATGGAAGAATGGAGAATGAGACGCCTAGAAATAAATTTTGCAATATTAAAACAATGGCTCACAACCTCCCTCAACATTCTACAATGGTTTCTTTCATGCCCACATCTTTACCAGTGAAATCGCTTATGGACAATTGATCTTACCTTAAGATTCATTCTGGGAGGTCGATCTAGGATCCATGGAAGGTGAAAAAGGGGCTGATATATTTTTCATAGTTCAATTTGGTATTTCCACCTCTACATTATCCTTTTCTCCCTTTAATCATTTCGCATAGTCGATCTCCACCGGATTCATCCTTAGCCCTTGATCTGAGATCAAGTTTGCAAACTTCATGTTGATGTATTTGTAACTTCAGAATGTATTAACTTGTATATTTTATATCTTGTATTTCTTTGTACCTCGATGTTCCCATTGGGAGATTCATTAATGTAATCAAGTCATTTAAATTCATATATTTTAACCCTCCTTTATAAGTTATGGTTATAGTTTCCACAATTTCGGGGTACTAGGGTTATTATACTCTCCTAGAGAAGTCGGCCCTCGTAAGTAATTTTCAAGTGAGACACTAGTATAAATAGAGAGTGAGCCTCTTTATTTGAGACACACAATCACTCAACTATAGCACATGAGTGAGAGAGGAGGAGCTCGCACAAGTGAGAGAGAGATCAGCTGTCGGAGATCATCTTTTTGTTTTGGTGTTTTACTTTTTCCATTGGTGCTCATTCTATCTTTGAAGAAGTTGCGAGGATTTATCCTTTATGGTTTCCCCGAGGAAAAATATTTGTGTCTCTTGTCTCTTGTGATTATTGTTGTGCATGCTATTCTCTCAGATAATATTGTGGATCATATTGATTAAATGATAAAAATCTAACATGGTATTAGAGCTAACCTGAGAAGAAGACATTGTGCAGTTGCAGAAGCTAGGGCTTCCCACTTTTTGGGTCTCTCTCCACAGATCGTCATCAAAATGAGGATAGGTTTACTCTTCATTCAAGGATGCATATTTATGTCGAACCAAAATATGATTCTGAGCATTTTCTATTTTTGACCTACCACTACAGTAGGAAATTAGGGCTTTTCACAAAAGTGAAATTTTTGAGTGAGCCCAGCATAGGATTGATCTCTTTCTGAAAATCAAAGTTTACAAACCAAGATAAAAAAATTTGGTTGGGTAGAGCTCTGGGAAAGTCAAACCCTAATTTTACCCTGAACCATAAAACCAACACTACAAAAGATCAACTCCAGGTCCAGTTTCAGCATCTCAAATTGGTAACACCTAAATCTTTTGTATTTCCATTTAAGGTTCTCGTTCAAGATGTCTCATCACACCAAGCTTGATGGAAATGT
Organism: Pseudotsuga menziesii; assembly: GCA_001517045.1. Lineage (NCBI taxonomy): Eukaryota > Viridiplantae > Streptophyta > Pinopsida > Pinales > Pinaceae > Pseudotsuga > Pseudotsuga menziesii. The sequence goes on from LPNX010002942.1 coordinate 104,168, forward strand.
TGAAGGAGCTGATAACTTTCGAGCATGTAAGTATAGGATCTTCCTAGTCCTTGAAGAGAATGATTTGGACTCCTACATAAGTGAAGAGGTTCCAGTTCTAGAGGGATATGCAGCTAAGGCATTACATAAGAGGAACTTGGTTAAGGCCAACAGAATTATTGTTGATTCTCTTAGACTTGAAGTATTCAGTAAGTTCAAGGAATTTAAATCCTTGATCAAGAATCACACAGAGAATAAAATCAAGACCTTTCGATCAGACAATGGTGTAGAATTTGCATCAGATGAATTCAAGGAATTATGTAGAGAATTGGGGATTAAGAGGGAGTTGACCACTCCATATAATACACAACAGAATTGAGTTGCAGAAAGGAAGAATAGAATGATTATGGAAGCAACAAGGGCAATGCTTCATAATCGATATATTCCCATGCATCTATGGAAAGAAGCTGCTAGAACAACTGTGTATGTATAGAACCATACTCCACATAGAGGACTTGAGAACAAGACACCTGAAGAAGTCTCCTCTGGAAAGAAACCAAAAGTTAGTCATCTCAGAATATTTGGTTGTCCAGTGTGTGTACACATTCCGAAAGAAAAGAGGACAAATTTATATCCTTAAGGAAATAAGGGTATATTTGTGGGATATAGTGAAAGCTCGAAGGCTTATAGAATATATTTCCTAGGATTCAAGAATATCGACATCAGCAAGGATGTAACATTTGACGAATTCTCAACTTACAAAAAATCCAGAAAGAGACCTGTTGAAGACCCTGAAGAAATAGAAGCATCCAAGATCCGAGATGCAACTATGAACGATGCAACTCCAGAAGAAGATTGAGAAATAGAAGAACTCCAAGAACTTGTAGATCCACCCCAAGAAAATAATCCTTACAAAAGGAAAGGTGCATGGGTACAAGAGGCTATCCAAGGTGTAGAAAAATATGGTGTTCCAAAAGAAATGCATAGAGAAAGAAAGAGAACTAGGTCCTACTCCGATTATGCAGCCCTATTGTGTGACATTATTGATAAAGAACCTTCTAACTATGAAGAAGCATCAGAAAAGAAAGAATGGAAGGATTCTATGATCGAGGAGTACCAATCAATCATGAAGAATGATGTATGGGATGTGGTCCCAAGACTAGAAGGGAAGTATATTGTAACTTCTAAATGGACCTACAAGATCAAAACATGCTGCAGATGGTAGCATAGAGAAATATAAAGAAATATTTGTGGCACGTGGATTATCCCAGAAGGAAGGGATAGATTATGAAGAAAATTTTGTGCCTATAGCCAGATGCATTTCCATAAGATCATTACTTGCTCCGGTTGTAGTGATGAAATGGAATATACACCAAATGGATGTCAAGATGACTTCCTTGAACGATGTAGTAGAAGAGCAAGTGTATGTGGAGAAGCCACTTATTTTTGAGACACATGACAGGGAGAGTCATGTGTGAAAATTGAAGAAGGCCCTGTACAGTTTGAAATATGCACCCAAATCATGGTATGGCAGAATTGACAACTTCCTAACTAGCTTAGGATTTACCAAGAGTAAAGCTGATTCCAACCTTTACTATACGTTTGAGGAAGAGAACCATGTGATACTCCTACTATATGTACATGACCTATTTGTAATAGGTGAGGATGGGTTGATTGCTGACATAATGAGGAAGCTTGCTGCCGAGTTAGAGATGAAAGACTTGGGTATGATGCACTACTTTCTAGGCATGGAGGTGTGGCAGAATGCAGATGGAATCTCCTCGGGACAAGGGAAGTATGCAGTAGAGATCCTGAATAGGTTTAGGATGATGGACTGCAAGGCCATGACCACACCTACGGCATCCAACCTGAAGCTATTGAGAGATGATTCATCAGATTCGGTTGATGCTATGATGTATCATCAGATGATTAGGTCCTTGATGTACCTCACGAATACTAGACTAGATATTTTCTTTGCTGTGAACACACTGGGCCAGTTCCCAATGGATCCGAGACATGTTCACCTGATTGCTGCAAAGCATATTCTGAGGTACCTGAAGGGTACAGTTGACTATGGGATCCAGTATGAGGAAAATCAAAAGATTAACCTGGAAGGTTATGTGGATTTGGATTGGGCAGGAAGTTCCATTGATAAGAAGATAAATTTAGGGTGTTTCTTTAGTATGGGATCAGGTTTGATCTCTTGGTTTAGCAGGAAGTAGTCCTGCGTGGAACTGAGTACAACCGAAGTGTTGGAATATATTAAGAAACCAACAACATATCATAAAAGATAAGAAAAATAAAAGAAAAGGACAAGAGAACACCAATATACTTGGTTCACCCTAATGGGTTACATTCATGGAAAGGTAGTCTTCTATTATCTCAAGAAGGTATTTTCCAATATTACAAGAGAGCAAAGCATAAATACCCCAAAGAATATAAATGATGTACAACAGTGTCACAATAGTACCACTACTACATCAAGAATACATGATATGTTATACATGGAGAGACTCACTTGACTCTATTATATATTAAGAGATGTTATTTTGGAGAATTATATTATCCCACATGCAATATGTGAGAGTAATTCCTCCTCATCTTTTACTATATAATAGGGTTAAGTGAGTCTCTACATATCATGTATTCTTGATGTAGTAGTGGCACTATTGTGACACTATTGTACATCATCTATATTCTTTGGGGTATTTGTGCTTTGCTATCTTGTAATATTGGAGAAGACATTCTGGAGATAATAGAAGACTACCTTCCTGTGGATGTAACCCATTAGGGTGAACCACGTATATCAGTGTTCTATTGTCCTTTTCTTTTCTTGTTCTTATCTTTTATGATATGTTGTTGGTTGCTTAGATAGGTTAACTAGTTTCGCTTTACTCTACTATTCTAACATGGTATTAGAGTGGGTTGCTATGATCTAGTACCTTATATAGCTTTCAATCAATAATGATTATTATTTGGGAATTGTCATTTTTATGTAAATCTGCTTTCTATCTAGTATCCATTAGGCTTCTCTTTAGATTTGGGCATATTTCTGCATTTTTTTACCCTAACCATAATTTGTTGTGTAATATTTTTGCATAATTTTTTCAAGGGTTTCTTGATGTTTTTTCTGTAGATCTACAAGATTTCAGGGCTCTCCTCAAGGAGATATTTCTTCCAATTATAAAAATGGTAGTTATAAAAAAGGGTCGTAACTTGGTTAGTTTTTAGCGGAATATTTATTATAACTTGTGTTTAGAATTAGAAATGCCATTCTGGATCCACCCTCGTGACCAGAACAGAAAACTGGGTATTTATGGGCTTCCTTTCAGTAATTAAAATGATAGTTATACAAAAGGGCCATAACTTGGTTATTTTTTACCGGTTTTTTATTATAGCCTGTTTTTGGAATTGGAATAGCCATTCTGGATCCACCCTCGTGACTAGAACAGAAAATTGGGCATTTATGGGCTTCCTTTCGGTAATAAAAATTGTTAGAGTATAATCCGTAGGGATTATTGTAAATAAATAAATAAATCTGAATAGTAGGAAGCCGAAAAGGCTGGGCGGAAGGTGAAACACAACCGTCATATCATTTGTATAAATATATGCATTGGCATTGGAATAATAATGAATCGGGAGTTATACCTAACAAGTGGTATCAGAGCTTGGCTATTTGCCTGCCATAACTCCTGGATACATCGCATGCCTGCCATTCTACCTGTGTTATCAGAGCCTGGCCATTTGCCATAACTCCTGCCTGCTGCATTTCAGTTTTCAGTCCTGGCATTCTGCTTGCCAGTCCATTGCCAGACTGCCTGCTACGTCAGTTTTCCATTTGCCTGCGTTTATTCTCTGCTAAAACGTTTGAATTAGCTTAACCCTAATTCTTGGTATACCTAACCCTAATTTGTAACCACACTCTCCATTCATCATTCTGTTTGTATGCTACGAGCTCTTTGTGCTGCAAACATCTTCCATTAAGAGATAAAGCTTGGATAAAGGTGACAGAATGAATGAAGAGTGAACAAAGGGTCTCTTAGAGAGCCATCGAACCTTTTACGATACCAGTCATATAAGTTAAAAGTCCTTTTTACCCGAAAAGGGTTTTATCCAGTTCAAAATCTATGTGCATTTTTGTGGATGTATTTTTATATGCCCCTATGTTTCTTTCTGTCATGAAACCCTTCACAATATTTCGTAGTCTGCAGCAAAGTTATTTCTATAGTTTCCGCTTGCACATTCAGTTATAGATGTAGCAGGTTTTAATAGCTAATGGATATTGCAGCAGAATTTTAAATTCACGAAAGCTCACAGCAAAATGTCAAAACTCAGATTGGTCAAATAAGAGTAACCCGACTCTAGCATTTGGTTTAAATCCGAAGAAAATTATGGATCATTTTGTTCGACTACTGTTGCATGCTACTGAAGGCTGCATCCGTTGCTGGCTGCGTGGAGGATACTGCGTTTGCTGCATGGAGAAGAGACTGCGTTGAAGATTGAAGACTCCATGTAGGCTGCGTGAAGAGCCCGCGTGAAGAGACTGTTGGATGCGTTAGAGACCTGTGATGTGGATTAAGATGTGGCGGGCTTTGAAGTCACGAAACCTATTCTTGAGTTCCAGTACTCTATCCCGGTAATCTACCTGGAGAAGGTTGTGGAACGTGACTATTGTTTCCGGTGCATAAACCCTAATTTTTTGGAGTATCGTTGAGTACTGTGTGAATATTACGATAGAGCTACGTGGAGACTGATATCTACATGAATGTTGCGATTTACTAGAGCTTAAAGAACTGTGTTGGAGCTTGAAGAATGGTGTTCGTTGATGCGTTCTGGCTGCATATCAAATGGTTGTTGTGACCTCTGCATTGACATTGTCTACATTGAACCACTGCGTGCATTGAGGCTGCGTTGGAGAGTGTTGTTGAGGGCTACATTGAATCTTGCTGAAGCCTGAAGCCTACTTGTGCCTGCCGTGAAGCTGTGCCTACGTGAAGCTGTGCCAGCGTGAAGCCTGTGAAGCTGTGCTGGGCCTGAAATGAGTTCGTTGTAAGCTGGGTTGAAGAGTGAGGGAGAACCCTAATTTCTGGTTAATCATTTCTACTGTAAAATTTACTTCTGTAACATTTATGAACTTGAGGCAGCGACCATACTATACGTACTAGAAGAGTGCTATGATTTCCATACGATTCATATTGTCTACATTGTTGATGGTGATAGCATTAATTTGTTGAAGCTGTGAATTTGAAGAGTTCCTGAGACTGCTGAATACTTATCAGTCGAAGGGTCAAATTGCTGCAAAAATGCTGGAGTTTTTGTAATTATTACACCAGTTTTACAATATTATTCCAATCATCCACCTTCTCCACATGGGGGTTTCACTTGTTGGCCAATATCCTATCACGTTAGTTCATATTTTGGGTTTTTAAATTATCAAAAATCGAACCAATATATTGCAGGTATTGGGGGGGTGAGGGGTTTAAGGTGGGGGTGGGTAGGGTGGTTTATAAGGATTGAGGTATAAAAAGGGGTGGGGAGGAGGTTTTAAGTATTGGGAGGGGGTTTCAACAAAAATTGTTTGGGTCAATATCTCTCTCGAAATTAAGGGTATTCTTTAATATCCCACGATCGCACGTGCTATGTGAGAGGTTCATTAAGTGAAGTCCCCGTGCTTCTCCACTACCATTGTAGAAGTTGATGAGGCACATACAACGCAGTTAGGGTTGGAAAACTGAGCATGAGCCTGAAGCTGAGTCTGCCTACACCTCTCTCATGGGATATATTGTACTGACTAATATACGCTGACTGATATATGTATGCTGCGTTGAAAATAATGTATGCTGATTAGTGCACTAGTGGAAGTGTTGTGTGTAAAGAGTGCCATCTCTTGTGATCCATGTAGAGCAAAATCCTTGTGTTTCACACCATTACCAATTGCATAAAGACCCTGAAGGCTGCGAATTGGTACTGAATTTCTTCTCCCTGAATTGCTGTGAATTGAGGCTGAGATACTGTCATTGTATCACTTTAAAACCTGAAGTTGAGATTGTAAATCACCTTGGCAGAGACTGTAGACCTGCAAGGTTATTATTTTTTCTAATTTTCTTTGTCATATCAAGTTCATTATTGTAAATTACACTAACAGTTGTAAAAATGCAATCTATAGCATCTATTGTTGGTGATGTCCTCACTAGCAAGGAAATATATCCAAAATGGTCTAGAAAGATCAAGAAATCAAGAGAGACTGTCGAAGAATCCCTTGACTTTGTTCAGAAAACAAAGAATTGGTCCAAAGAACCTTCCAAGGGAGATTGCAGCAAGAGAGTACGAGGAAGAAGAAACTTTAGAGGCAGAGGGGGCAGCAACAAAAGATCAGATTTGTAGTGCAAGCATTGGGGAAATACTGGGCACACATCAGATCAGTGTTGGGCTTCATGGGGCTCCATCAAAGACAAGCATAACCAGAAGAAAGATGACAGTAAAAACCAAGATACTAGTAAATCTTCTGATTCTACTCATTGTATTGTTGCACATTGTAATCTTGGAATTAATGAACTGACTTCACTTTCATCTTACAAAGATTGTTGGCTACTTGATACTGGTGCAACATCACACATGACATTTAGAAAAGACTGTTTTGAATAACTTAATGAAACAATAGATGGCATAGTTTACTTTGCAGATAAGTCAAGTATTAAACCAAAGGGAATGGGCACCATTTGACTGAAGATGCCTGGATTCCCTGATTTCTTGTTGAAGAACGTTCTCTATCTTCCAAAGTTGCAGAGAATCCTATTGTCCTTGGTGGAGATTCGACAGCAAGGCCATTCCATCCACATGTTTGATGGAATTGTTGAAATAAGAAATTCCTCTGACAACCAAGTCATCATGACTGGATACAAATATGGGAAGTTGCTGAAGCTAAAGGGTTCATCTGCAAGAGTTCAGAACTATGCCTACCTCTCTCAGCATGGAGAAGGTAATTTGTCATCTAGTTCATTGT
>LPNX010002942.1:113367-158560 GCA_001517045.1 Pseudotsuga menziesii
AGGGATTATTGTAAATAAATAAATAAATCTGAATAGTAGGAAACCGAAAAGGCTGGGTGGAAGGTGAAACACAACCATCATATCATTTGTATAAATATATGCATTGGCATTGGAATAATAACGAATCGGGAGTTATACCTAACAAAAATGATAGTTATAAAAAAGGGCCGTAACTTGGTCATTTCTTACCGGATTTTTTATAATAGCCTGTTTTTGGAATTGGAACAGCCATACGGGATCCACCCACGAGACCAGAACGGAAGACTGGGCTTTTCTATGCACATTGTTTTTTGACAGGGTTGTAAATGAAAGTTTCTCCTCTTTTCTTTACTATGTTTCTAACTATGCTTTTATAGATTCAAATCAGCAAAGTGTAATTTTTTTCAAGTTCTTCACTATTTTTTTGTCATTTTTCAGTATTATGGTTTCTTATTTTTTGACAAAATTTCACTCATTATGACTTCCGAAGTAGCTTATGTTCCTGAATTAGTTGGTTCTAACTATCTTGCATGGAAAAGAAACATGATTGATGTTCTCAGGAGTAAGAATCTTCGGAGACTAGTTAATGGTGAATACAAGACACCTACTAATGCTGATGATTTAGCCATATGCGAAGCTAAAAGTGATCAAGCAAGGGGGCTCATTTGTCAAACTATTACAGATAGTCTTCAGGTAAGTATTGAGGCAGAAGACAACCCGGTTTAGGTATGGCAAATTATTTCCTCTTTATTTGATAAACTTGATGTTGTTTCTGCATATTATCTTGAAAAGAAGATATTTGACCTCGAACCTGCTGAATTTGAAAGAGTTGAGTTATATCTTGCTGAATTGAAAAATATAAATAAGAAATTAAATAGTTGTGGTAAAGATTACAAGAAAACTGACACTGCTCTTATTATTCTTGTAGAATGTAAAATGTCATCTTGTTTTGATATGTTCATCCAAACTAAGAATAGAGCTCTATAATTGTCTCAAATTACTATGAAGCAAACTTTTGAGGATTTTTGTAAAGGATTGATCAATGAGCAAGAAAGTTTAATTGTTTCAGTAACTCACACCTAATAAAGCTCTAACTGCACTTAATAAGCATCATAAGAAATTTTTTAATAATGCTAAAGGTTCTAATCCTTCTAATACTAATTATGGACACGCTTCTCATGGAAATAGTAAATAGAAGAAAGTATGTGATCCTTGTAAACATTGTCGTAAAACTAACCATCCTGAAAAGAATTGTTTTAAAGTAAAATATTTAATGGCTAAAGCTAAAAAGAAAACTTCTAATGACTCTCAAGTAGCTTTATGTGCATCTATTGTTTTTCCTAATAATTCTTCTTCTAACATGGAATGGATAATGGATTATGGTGCATCTAAACATATGATTGATGATGCTTCTTTATTTACTTCCTATGACAATCATAAACACATATCTCAGAAAGTTTCTATAGGTGATTGTAAACAACTTTCTGTAATTGGTTCTGGTAATGTTAATGTTACTAATGGTCAATTGGAAGATGTTTTTCATGTTGAAAACATTTCCATTAAATTACTTTATATTTATCACGCTTGTCAAAAAGGGTTTAAATTTGAAGCATGGCCTGACAAATATGTTCTTAAAGATATCAATCAAAATTTCAAAGTAGTTTCTTCTGGTCCTGTTGATCATACTACTGGTCTATATAAATTTACTGGTTTTAACTCAACTGAAAGACAACGTTTTTATTCCTATGTTGCCCACACTGATGAACAAAGTAAATTATGGCATGAAAGATTAGGTCATTTGAATTATGGTAAAATGCAATTGTTAACTAAAATGGTACATGGTTTTCCTCATATTTCTTCTACTGATGGTATTTGTGAAGGTTGTGTTCTTGGTAAACATCATAGAGAAATGTTTGACAAAGGTAAACATTGGCATGCTAAAGAACCTTTGTAATTAATTCATAGTGACATTTTTGGTCCTCTTGAAGTTCCATCTTTATCTCGTACATTCTATTTTCATTTTATTGATGACTTTAGTATAAAATCATGGGTTTATTTCTTGAAAAATAAAAGTGATTTTTTTTCAATATTTCAAATTTTTATATCTTTGGTTGAAAATTAGTATGGTAAGAATATTAAGACTTTAAGATCAGATAATGGGGGGGGAATTTGTTAAGAATGAATTTGAATCATTTTTATCCAAACATGGTATTCAACACCAAAAGACTGTACCTTACACACCTCAACAAAATGGTGTTGCTAAAAAGAAAAACATAACTTTAGTGGAAATGGCTAGATGTATGCTTTATTCTAAAGGATTACATAAAACAATTTGGGATGAAGTTATAAGTTGTGCAGACTTTATTTTAAATCAAGTTACTACAAAACCCGTTAAACATGTTACCCCAGAGGAAAAATGGAATGGTCATAAACCTGATATTAGTAACTTTTAGGTGTTTGGTTGTGAATGTTGGGCTCATATTCCTGACAATAAACAGAAAACGTTAGATCCCAAGTCTCAAAAGGTTATATTCATTGGTTATTATAAGGATTCTAAGGCTTATAGTTTATTTGATACCTCTACTAAAAGTGTTATCATCCGAAGGGATGTTCACTTTATTGAAGTATATTCACCACTTGAGTTTGTCGAACCTCATGTTACACTGAATATCTCATTGTCTCCTGTTACTCCTATCTCGATTTCTTCTTCCAGTTCTGTGCCTATTGTTGATCTTAGTTCACCCTATTCTTCAATTATTCCACCTAAATGTACTGAAGCTGAAGAAACTTATGTTTCCTCTAACCTTCCTATTTGGGCCTGTAAAACTCTTGAATTTGCAGGTAGTGAGGTTGGTAACCATTCCAACCCTCATAGAACTAGATATATTTTTTCCTTTATGACCAAATTTTTTGCCATAGATTATCCTACCTCTTATTCTCAAGCTCAAGTTAAACCTCAAAAGGAACAAGCAATGACTACTAAGTATGAGTCTCTTATGAAGAACAAGACATGATCGCTTGTTCCTCTTCCTGTTGGTAAGAATTTAGTTGGTTATAAATTGGTTTATAAAACTAAGTTCACTGTAGAAGGACAGATTGAAAAGTATAAAGCTAGGTTAGTTGTAAAAGGTTTTAATCAACTTGAAGGTATAGATTATAATGAAACTTTTGCTCCTATTGCTAAAATGAATACAATAAGAACCATTTTATCTATTGCTTCATCTTATAAATGGGAAATACACCAAATGGATGTTAAAAGTGATTTTTTAAATGGTGATCTTAATGAAGAAATTTATATGCAAGAACCTCTTGGTTTTATTAATGTTGAATCATCAAATCTAGTATGTAAATTACACAAGTCTTTATATGGTCTCAAACAAGCACCTAGGGCTTGGTATGATAAAATTGATGCATATTTTCTGAAGAATCGTTTTAAGCGTTGTATATCTGATCCAAACCTGTATGTTCAGAACTTTGGTATTGATATTCTCATTTTTGTTTTAAATGTAGATGATCTAATCATCACAAGCAACCAACTTACATTAATTCAAAATCTAAAAAGTGATGTTCAAAAGCAGTTTGAAATGATTAACCTTGGTTTATTGCATTATTTATTGGGCCTTCAAATTTGACATATTGCAGATGGTATGTTTCTCTCTTAGCTGAAGTATGCTACAGACTTGTTGGATCATTTCCATATGAGTGATTGTAAATCTGCTCCTACGCCATTTCAGTCTAGTGTAAAGTTAACTTTTGAGTGTACCACACCGCTTGTTGATGCTACTCTTTATCGTCATCTTGTAGGCAGTTTGATATATTTAACTCATAGCCGACTAGATCTCTCTTTTTCCATCAGTTTCATTTCTTGGTTCATGTAGCAACCTCATGAAATTCATTGGCAGGAAACTAAGAGGATTCTAAGATATTTAAAGTGGATATTACACTATGTTTTTTTTTATTCAAGTGGTACTATAGTTTCACTCTCTGGTTACATAGATTCTGATTGGGAAGGTGACAGTTCTAATCGACGATCCACTGCAGGTTATGTATTTCAACTTGGTTCAGGATCAATTTCTTGGTCGAGCAAGAAGATGAAGAATATTTCTTTATCTTCATGTGAAGCAGAGTATAGAGCAACTAAAGAAGTAGTTTAGTTACAACATGTTCTTACAAAGCTTGGTCCGACTCCGAAATCGTCCACTAAGTTGAAATATCACAATCAGGGTGCAATCCAGCTTACTTATAATCTCATATATCACTCCAAGGAAAATCATTTTGACCTTGACGCTCATTACATTTGCGAACTTGTGGAAGATGGTATTCTTTCTCTTTAGTATTGTCCTACTGAGTAGGAGGTAGTATATATCTCCACCAAATCCTTCACCAAGGAGAAATTTGTGCATCTTCATGCCTTGCTTGGAATGCGGGAAGTTGTCATCAAGGGGGAGCAATAATGACTCCTTCCTTCCTTAGTGTTAGTATGGGCCCTTCTCCCAACCATTCTTAAGGGGGAGTGTTGGAATATATTATATTACTTGGAAGGTAATAATGTCTTTGTATTTTCTTGGAAGTTGTGTACAATCTTATGTAAGATAGTAATACAATTAACCCATAGTTATATGGCGTTGTATTTATTTGTGTAGAGTATTTTTCCATGGTATTGTATTAAGAGATGTTATTTTGGAGAATTATACTATCCCACATGCAATATGTGAGAGTAATTCCTCCTCATCTCTTAGTATATAATAGGGTCAAGTGAGTCTCTACATATCATGTATTCTTAATGTAGTAGTGGTACTATTGTGACATTGTTGTACATCATCTATATTCTTTGGGTTATTTGTGCTTTGCTCTCTTGTAAGATTGGAGAAGACATTTTGGAGATAATAGAAGAATACCTCCCCATGGATGTAACCCATTAGGGTGAACCACATATATCTATGTTCTCTTGTCCTTTTCTTTTCCTGTTCTTATCTTTTATGATATGTTGTTGGTTGCTTAGATAGGTTAACTAGTTTAGCTTGACTGTACTATTCTAACATGAAGCAAAGTATGTCGCGACTTGTTCTTCTAGTTGTGAGGCAGTGTGGCTGAGGAAGCTACTATCTTATTTATTTGATCTCTAATTTGATGCTACTTGTATGTATTGCGACAACCAGAGTTGTGTGAAGTTGTCAGAGAACTCGGTGTTCCATGACAAGTCGAAGCATATCAAGATCAAATATCACTATATCCAGGATATGGTGCAGAGAGGAGCAGTGAAGCTGCAGTATGTTGTGAAGGATGAGGAGATAGCTAATGTGTTGACCAAGCCATTAGCCAGAGTGAATTTTGAGTACTTCAGAGAAAAGCTTTGTACTCTCTAGATTGAGGTTCCTTCCAAGGGGAAGTGATGAGTCTGAGAGCCTTTCTGACATGGTGGCAGGCTGGGCCTCCAATGGTCATATGTAAGTGTAGATCCTTTCTGACATGATGGAAATTTGGGCCTCCTGTGGTCACATATAAGTGTATATCATTTCTGACATGGTGGCAGGCTGGGCATCCCATGGTCAGATGTAAGTGCAGATCCTTTCTGACATGGTGGTAGGCTGGGCCTCCCATGGTCAGATGTAAGTGCAGAGCATTTCTCACACACTAGAAGGTTGGGCCTCCCATGGTTATACGTAAGTGTAGATCCTTTTTGACACGGTGGCAAGATGGTCCTCCAATGGTCAGATGTAAGTGCATATCCTTTCTGACATAGTGGCAGGATGGGGCTCCCATGGTCAGATGTAAGTGCAGAGCCTTTCTGAAATGGTGGCGAGCTAGGCCTCCCATGGTCAGATGTAAGTGCAGATCCTTTTTGACACAACGATAGGCTGGGCCTCCCATGGTCAAATGTAACTGTAGATCCTTTCTGACACAATGGTAGGATAGGCCTCCCATGGTTAGATGTAAGTGTAGAGCCTTTCTGACATGATGGTAGGATGGGCCTCCCATGGTTAGATATAAGTGATGATCCTTTCCGATATGGTGGCAGGCTGGGAATCCCATGGTTGGATGTAAGTGTTGGGCCTTTTCGACATGGTGGCATGCTAGGCCTCCCATGGTTGGATTTAAGTGTTGGGCCTTTCTAACATGGTGGCAAGCTAGGCCTCCCATGATCAGATATGAGTGCTAGGAATTTCTGACATGGTGGTAGGTTGGGCCTCCCATGGTCAGATATAAGTGTTGGATGATCCTTTCTGACATGGTCGTAGGCTAGGCTTCCCATGGTCAGATGTGAGTGTTGGGAATTTCTTACATGGTGGAAGGCTAAGCCTCCCATGGCTAGATATAAGTGTTGGGTGGGCCTTTCTGACATGGTGGCAAGCTGGGCCTCCCATGGTCAGATATAAGGGCTGAAGAAGATGAAGACTTACATCGAGGCTAGGCCTCCAACCATCATGAAAAGGGTTGGATATGTATAACTTCCTATGATGAGTAGAATTGAGAGATAGCACCATTTGCTCAGGACAACTCGAGCTTTAATGATGATCCAATGACGATGATGATCTAGCTATGATGATGATCTAGCTTTGATGTATGATCCAATGATGAAGAATTGTGCTGATGAATTGTGGCAAGATAATAACTTCTTAGTTAAGAGGGAGTGTTGATGTATTTGTAACTTCGAAATGTATTCACTTGTATATTTTATATGTTTTATTTCTTTGTACATTGATGTTCCTATTGGGAGAATCATTAATGTAATCAAGTCATGTGAAGTTGTAGAGGTTAACCCTCCATTGTAAGTCGGAACAATAGTCCTCATATTTTTAGGGTACTAGGATTATTAGACTCTCCTAGAGAATTCGACCTTGGTAAGTAATTGTTAAGATGAAAACTAGTATAAATAGAGAGCGAGCCTCTCTATTTGAGACACACAATCACTCAACTGTAGCGCATGAATGAGAGAGGAGGAACTCGCACAAGTGAAATAGAGATCATTTGTCAAAGATCATCTTCAAGGATAATTTTAAGGGCAAACTTTATCCCAATGAGCTATTTTTCCATGTTTTTATCCAAAAAAAGATTCACCATTTTGCATTTTTTGAAGCCCTGTTTCGCCCAATTTTGATGGTGTAAAAAATTTTCACCCTAAAAAACACCAAATTATTATAGAAACGATAGAAAATCCTTGGAAATTAAAATACTTTTTGAAAAATATTGCCAAACATTTTACAGATGGCATTTTAAGAATACCAACATTTTTACACTTTCAATTAAGTATGGTTTCTTAAAATCATCCCTGGTCATCTTTGTGTTTTTGGGTTTTACTTTTTCCATTGGTGCTCATTCTATCTTTGACAAAGTTGCGGGGTTTTCTCCTTTATGGTTTCCTTGAGGAAAACTCTTTGTTTCTCTTTTCTATTGTGATTATTCTTATGCATTTTATTCTATCAGATAAGATCCTAGATCATATTGATTAAATGATAAACATCTAACACTTTGGAAGATGGAAATAGGAATTCTCACCTTTCATAACAAACAACTTTACCTTTTCCACTTATGTCGTTTATTTCCCCACTGTCAATTTTTAGCGTAATCACTCTGAGTCATCAATCTAGTGGATTGCAGAACATGGAACCTCAACCTTCCATGGGAAAATTATTTTGTTTTCCGATTTCCAATCTCCTCCCTTCTACACCTTTCCGCACCATCGATCTGTGCAGGAATATTCCATACCATTGGATCTTGCAGATCACAGAAGGTAAAAATTCAACTTTTCATGCTCAAATTCTTAAGTTTTTTGAATTTTGATCTCCACCTCTCTGTTATTCTTTGGACCATTGATCTTAGGAGGAAGTGCTATGAGCCATTGATCTGGTGGATCATGGAAAGTAGAACATCAACTTTTAAAGGGTAAATTATTATGTTTTCTAACTTCCGATCTCCGCCCCTCTTCTCTTTTTCAAACCATTGATTTGGATGGAATATTTCTGGAATGTTGGATCCAGAGGATTGCGAAAGGTAGAAGATCAACTTTTCATGATCAAATTATTAATTTCTCTAACTCTCAATCTCCGCTCCTCTGCTCTCCTCCGTGCCATCAGTCTTAGACAGAAACATTCTAAATCATCAATCTAGAGGATCATGAAAATCGAAACTTCAACTTTTAAAGGGTAAATTATTATGTTTTTCGACTTTCGATCTTCACCCCTCTGCTCTTTTCTGGACCATTGATCTGGGTGGAATATTTCTGGATCGTTGGATCTAGCGGATTGCAGAAGGTGGAAGATAAATTTTCATGATCAAATTCTTAAGTTTCCTAACTCCTAGTCTCTACCTCTCTTCTCTCCTCTGCACCTTTGATCTGGGCAAAATATTTATGAGCCATCAATCTGGACGATCGCAGGAGGTGGGAATCGGGGTTTGAAATCCCTGTGAAGTTTTATTTGATATTTTCGCTCCCAACTTTTTGCTTTTGGCCTTCCTTCTTTCCTCACCATCGATCTTAGGTGGAAGTGCTTTGATCCATTGATCTGGTGGATAATAAAAATGATAACTTTACCTTTTAAAGGGTAAACTCTTGTGTTTTCAAACTTTCGATCTCTACCCGTCTACTTTTTTCCAGATCATTGATATGGACGAAAGCTTCCTGGACTGTTGGATATGGAGGATCACGAAAGGTGGAAGGCCAAATTTTCGTGATCAAATTCTTAATTTTCCTGACTCCCAATCTCTGACCCTCTGTTCTCCTCTGCCTCGATGATCTTAGGTAAAAATGTTCTGAGCCATCAATCTAGTGGATCACCGAAATCAAAACTTCAAATTTTAAAGGGTAAAATCTTATGTTTTATGACTTCAACCTCCACCCCTCTTCTTTTTTTTGAACCGTTTATTTGGGAAAAAGATTTCTAGACCATTGGATCTAGTGGATCACGAAAGGTGGAAGGTGAACTTTTCATGATCAAATTCTTAAGCTTCCTGACTCCCAATATATGCCCCTCTACTCTTCTCCACGCTGTCGATCTTAGGAAGAAACATTATGAGCTGTTGATCTAGGACTGCAGAAGGTGGATGTTAGAATTATACTTTTTAAAATCAATTTTTTATCTCTTCTGGACTTCCGCTCCCAATTTTCCTTGTGAAAAAATGATTTTTAGCCTTTCGATCTCTTTTGAGGGTTGTATCTCGATCATCCATTCTTTCCAGGGCCTATCCTTCATCGGGTTTTTCATACTTAGGCACATTTCCAGGTTGTTCCAATGGATTTCTTTCTATTTTGACATTCAGGCTTAGGAATTATCCTCCCAAGAAACTTCAAACCATTTCTTGCATATCTCTAGGTCATAAGATATGAAACTTTTTTGACCCTACCCCCTAATTTTTACTAGCTCAGACCTTTGAAGGGGCATTAGTGTAAATTCCTTATGTATAAAAATTAAAAATTTAGGATAGGTGCTAATAGCGGCTCCAACACGAGGATGATGTCCTCCCTATGAGGTAGCAAAGAACAATGTAGATCATGTGCCTGATCCATTGGGATGATCTCAATATTTCCTAAAACATGCTATGAAAACAAAAACTGAACAGATACCGAAAAAAAACTGGAAATTTGCTAAAGTAAATTCTCACCATGTCTAGCTTATTTATTGCTATCTACCCTACTTACTGAACAACAATGCTCAATCAGGTGATTTCTGAATTATAATGCAGCTAATCAAGCAAATGATCTAATGATTTGGGTTTTTCAGCATGCTTGATCCAAATCATAAAGGAACAACTGAATGGTACATGGTTATGATAGAAAACCTTCTCTTTATTGCATGCACATAACCCACCATTTCCACTACAAATCTTCTCCATGCATTCGGTCAAAGGATCATAAAAAACATGACAGCCTTTAGATTTTTCCATCATTTGCTTTCCATAATCACGCTTGTTCAGAAAGGGATAATGGCCAAAGGTTATAATAAAGGGATTGATATTTACTGTGGAGACATAACCCAACATTACTACTACAAGGATTCTTCATATATGAAGCCATTCGATCATGACAACCTGCAAAAAATTATGTTATGTGTTTGTCATGACAAGGCTATTCAAACTTTATCTCCACCTGCACACTGTCAAAATGTTCTTCAAGGAAACCATGTAAAGAATGCTCCTGACAAATTTCAAATGAGACGTCAACTTCTTCATATAAAATCTAAGAATTTAAAACCTGATTCCTTTCAAGTATTTCAAAGGAAATATCACTATGTTCTTTGATAGATTCAGGAAAAATAATTTCTGAATTCAAAGCACATAAAGAAATCTTCCATTTGGATTCCTCCTTTTCTCCAAGAAAAACAGGGGAAATGCACTCTTCTTGACTTTCTGAAATTGAAAAACATGAAGATAAATCCCATTTAGGGTCCTCATCTTATTCTCGGTGATCATCCAAGCGATCATCCTTACATTCATCATATATAGGTATGCTAATATTTCCTTCAAAATTATCACTAGAAAAATTTTCAACATACTGATTGCATTTTTCATAAGGAAAATTACAATGACTTTTTTCATGCACATCACTGTGGTGATCACCTTCTTTCACATCAAGAGAAGGATTGGACTGTAGAGAAGACTCTAGTTGTTCACCCTTCTTGTCCCTCTCTGTGTGCTTTAACCCCTCATGGAAAACTGTTGTTTCCTCCATAGGTTGGGATTGATGGCATGACTGTTTACCCTTTTCATTATCTATTTATACAAATGTCATCTCCTCAAGATTTTATGCTTTCTTAGAAGCTTTTAATTGTTGCTTCAGGTTTTCAAATGAAGAAAAACTAAAGGAAAAACAATTGTTTTCGGCATATTGATTGCAATCTTTATAAAATATATTACAACACTTCTCTTGTCTATCACTAAGTTGTTCATCTTTCTTCTCATAGACAGTAGGATTGCAATGCAAGGAAGAATATTCTGGTTCATGTATTTCTTTCGACTCTAATCCAAGGTCTGATTCTTCTTTACTTGAGATTTCAAAAAATGAACATGTGGAAAAATAACTGGTTGAATCATAGTTTTGGGTTATGTCCGTTTTAGTCAAGGAAGACATTACTAACAGTTGGGAATCTACTTGAATATCATGGCAACTAGTTTCTCTTTATTTTTGAAATGAGTATTCATGCAAAATTTCTAGAATCTCATCATCCATAAAATCCTCGTCACCATACATGTTTTTCAAATTCTCAAGGAAACCTTTATCATGCCTGCAACAATCTTGAACTAGTAGCAAAGAAGGATATCAATATTTAAAATGTTCATGAAATACTATATGAAAGTCTCTAAGGGAATATAAACTCCCTGCTGGCAATCCCTCATACCATGACCTTGCATTTCCTTATAAATTAAACATGAAAATTTCATTAAATTATATTCATGCAATTCAACTCCCATCCTATATATATGCTTGTGAAATCTAGCCAAATGAAGGGAAGCATCATCACCCCTTTGATATTTGAACCTTGGAAGGTATGTTTGCCAATCTATATTAGGTATTTGATTTGGAAAACCAAGAATGTGAGCATGATTCATGGGAGCATACATTATAGCTATAGATCCCATCCTGATGACGAAGAAACTGAATCAACTCCTCAAAATTTACAACCCCTTTAATAGTGGAGATTCCATAAAACATTTACAGACTGGATTCTTTGAAGACATAGTCACCAGGTGAAAGAGGTATGACCTTCTTGATGTTTGACCATTTTTCACCATCAAAAATAAAATATAAAACTCTAGTGTTCATACTTGGGGAAGATTTGAACCCTCCTCCCCATATTGGTCCTTCTGGTCATTGGTTTCCCCAGTGGAGTCACATTTCAAAAAAAATTGAGTGGAGTCACCAGAGCATATACAACCAATGCATGTCTAGGACCGTCTCCTCAACTAGGTCCTTGAACTAAATGATGTTGGTTTCCCAAGGAAATAATAATGATTACTCCCCTCCAATGACACCAGATGTTATCACCCTATATATTTCCTATGGTTATGGTAGGAAGTAACAGGGGTAACCATTTCAACCAATATTTAGAATGTATTCTAGCCTTACAGTCAAAGAGGGGTCTCTTTTGTCACATAAACAAATTCACATACATATTTATCTTTAAAAAAGTAGTCACAAGGCATAGATTCTGATGGGAAAGAGATTGTTGGCATTTAAAAGGGTGTAAGAATGACAAACAAAAAACACCACTGGGAAATGGATTCAAAACCTTAAACAATAAAGGACTTACAAACAATAATGACCAACAATGACTTTCCTAGTCTGAGGCAAAATCGGCATCAAAATTCAGAAAAATATATTTTGAGGGATGGTGGGGGGCAGGAGAAGAATCCTAATGAAGCAAGAGGCACCTATCTATGGATGAATTTCTTGCAAACACCTTTATGAGAAGAAACAGTAAATATTGATAACTATAATGGAGAATAGAAGATGAATTCCAAAGCATTTACAAAAAACACAGACAAATGCATTATCTGATGCAAGGAGAGCTAAACAGAGAGCGAATTCCTTACATTCAACTAGACACACATTAGCATAAAATACACATACATGGATGTCAAATATACAAAAGGAAAACATATTGAACAATTAACGTCGTGATGAATCTCAGACATTCAAGCTATTCTTTTCATTAATGCTCCCAAGAGAAGTTACAGAGTTGCAAAAACCAAAGCATAGAGGCTTCTGAATGAAAGTCCCATCCCTTTCTTCCTTTTTTGAGGGTATATTTATAGTGTAAACAAGCTCCTGATACCAACCTTGAAACAAATCCCATTGCATTTAAACTAAATCAAGAATTAATCCCGCAGACATAAAATCCTAACAGACTTTGATCTAGCAGATTCACCGTGATCACAAAACCAGATCAAGAAATCATCCTGTGGCCCCTGTGATAGAAAAAAATGGAGAAGGAGACACCTGGACATCATGCCCACCAGTTAAAAACAATGGTTCAAAGCCTCAACAGTTTCCTTCATGCCCACATCTTTACTAATGAAATTTATTCTGGACCATTGATCTTACCTCATACTTTATTCTGGGCCGTCGATATGGGATCCATGGAAGGAGAAAAATGGGTTGATAGTTTTTTCATGGTTCAATTTGGTCTTTCCACCTCCTCATTATCCTTTCTACCCTTTAATAATTTCACACCGTCAATCTCCACTGAACTCATCCTCAGCCGTTGATCTAAGATAAAGTTTGTGAGCTTTGGAAGGTGGAAATCAAAATTTTGACCTTTCATAACAAACAAATTTACCTTTTCTATTTTTTCACTTCTGTCGTTTCTTTCCCCACCGTTGATTTTTAGCGGAAGCACTCTTAGTCGTCGATCTAGTGGATCATGGAACATAGAACCTCAACCTTCCACGAGCAAATTCTTTTGTTTTTCGATTTTCAATCTCTTCCCTTCTACGCCTTTCCACACCATTGATCTATGCAGGAATATTACTCATCGTTGGATCTGGAGGATTGCGGAAGGAAGAAATTCAAAATTCCATGCTCAAATTCTTAAGTTTTCTAAATTCTAATCTCCACCCCTCTGTTATTTTTTTGAACCATTGATTTTAGGGGGAAGTGCTCTGAGCTGTCGATCTGGATGATAACAAAAATGAGAACTTCAACTTTTAAAGGGTAAATTCTTATGTTTTTTGACTTTTGATATCCTCCCCTCTGCTCTTTCGGACCGTTGATCTAGGCAGAATATTTTTGGCCCGTTGGATCTGGTGGATCATAAAAGGTGGAATATCAACTTTTTATGATCAAATTTTTAAGTTCCATGACCCTCGATCTACTCCCCTATGCTCTCCTCTGCTTTGTTAGTCTTAGGGGGAAATGTTCTGATCCATCGATCTGGTGCATCGTGGAAAAAAAAACTTCAACTTTTAAAGGGTAAATTCTTATGTTTTCCAACTTCTGATCTCCACCCCTCTCCTCTTTTCTGGACCGTTGATTTGGGTGGAATATTTCTAGATTGTTGGATTTGGCGGATCACAGAAGGAGGAAGATAAAATTTTCATGATGAAATTCTTAAGTTTCTCGACTCCTGATATTCTCCGCCATGCTCTTCCCCGCGCCATTGATCTGAATGAAAGCTTTCTAAGCCATCGATTTGGTAGATAGCGAGAGGCAGAAATCGGGGTTTGAACTTCCAATGAAGTTTGATTTTTATCTTTCCGCTCCCAGATTTCCAGTTCCTCCCTTTATTCTTTCCATGTAATTGATCTTAGGTGAAAGTGCTATGAACCGCCGATCTAGCCGATCATGGAAATCAGAACTTCAACTTTTAAATGGTAAATTCTTATGTTTTTTGACTTTTGATCTCTACCCCTCTATTTTTTTACAAACTGTTGATGTAGGTAGAATCTTTGTGGACCATTGGATCTGGAAAATTGTGGAAGATGGAATGTCAACTTTTCATGATCAAATTCTTAAGTTTCTTGACTCCTTATCTCTTCCCCTCTTCTCTCCTCTGCATTGTCAGTCTTAGGAAAAAATGTTTTGAGCCATCGATTAAGCAGATTGCAGAAATCATAAATTCAAATTTTAAAGGATAAATTCCTATGTTTTTCGACTTCCGATCTCCGCCCCTCTATTTTTTTCTGGACCGTTGATCTGGGTGGAAGATTTCTGGACTGTTGGATCTAGCAGATTGTGGAAGGCGAAAGTTCAAATTTTCATGATCAAATTCTTAAATGTCCCGACTCATGATCTCTTCCCCTCTCCTCTCCTCCGTGACGTCAATCTTGGGTGGAAATGTTATGAGCCGTCAATCTTGGACTACAGAGGGAGGAAATCAGAATTCTACTTTGTATAATCAAATTTTTTCCTCTTTTGGAATTCTCCTCCTGATTTTCCTGTGGCAGAAATGATTTTTGGCTATTCGATATCTTTTAAGGGTCATATCTCCACCGTCCATTCTTTCCAAGGTCTATCCTTGATTGTCTTTTTCATACTTAGGCACATTTCTAGGTCGTGTAATGGATTTCTTATTGTTTTGACATTTCATCTTAGGAATAATCCTCGCAAACAACTTCAAACCCTTTCCTGCATATCTCTAGGCCACAAGATATGAAATTTGTTTGAACCTACCCCCTCATTTTTACTAGATCAGACCTTTGTAGGGGCATTAGTGTAGATGCCTTATGTAGAAAACTTCAAAATTTAGCACGGGTGCTAACACATGGCTTAGTGCATGATCGAGTGATATCCTTGTAGTATTTCCCATACACCATGAAAACTACTGATATATTCATCAATATTTTTATTGAGAATATTTTTATAATAATCAACCCATAGTTACCTACATTAGACATTAATTTAATCATTTTTGTCTTATTACCTAGTTTCCTATATTCCATTCTATGCTAGTTGCCTTCTACATGTCCTAGAAGTCAACACATTCTAAAACTAAATCATGGAGCTCTTGTGAAACATACCAAAAACCAATTTTATCATGTCTAATTCATTCTAGATTCTCCAAAGTGCATATTTACTTTTTTTGAAAAGTTGCCTTGTTTTATACCTAATTTAAGGAAAAAGGAAAAGCTAGACTAGGTGTAACTGCCTTGTTTTTTTCCCCACATCCTCCTCCCTCATTTTATCCAATTAAAATAATGTATGAGTTGTATTTCCATCCCTCTTTATATTTCCCACTTGAATTTGTTAACTCGTGTGCATCTACCAATATTTGGAAATTGCTTTATGCACTTATGGGGGATTTCACTAGTTTTGGTAAGCCTGCTTTTTGACTATTTCGAATGGAATCCTTATGTGTTCAAACCTATCATGTAATTATATGTTACATAATCGTATTACTTGATAACATTGGCTATTGTACACTGATTCAATACATATTAGTGTTATGCTCCAATTTCAATCTCGATTGGTGTTAATTTTGCATGTTTGATTAGCAATTGTGTGAGTGTAATTGTTCTATCTCTTGGGTTCAATTTCCGCATGGTATTAGATTCATTGTAGATCGATTTATCTCCTTCCATATTTCTATTATAGGTTCGACATCTTGACTGGGAGCACATGCTGCTGATTGGAGGGCACAATTACTGAGCTATGGACCAATCTCAAAAGATCATGTTGACTCCATTCAATTTCTTTGAGTGGAAAGTTGAGATGGAGATATTGTTGAGAGAGAAAATTCTCTAAAAGGTGACCATGGAAACTGAGGCAGAGCCCAATGTAGCTATATAGAAAATTAAATGGCACAACTGGAGGGATGAGGCCTATGGTCTTTTGTGTTTGAACATTTCAAGAGACCTCCTCTTCCATATTGATATATTGACATCACTTAATGAAGTGTGGGAGAAGCTTCTAGATATTTCTGGAAATACAGATGAGATGAGAGGACATCAAATTGAGAATGAGCTAATATCCTTGAGTCTGAGTAGCTTCAAATCATTTCAACTCTACTTTTCCATGTTCAAGGTCCTTGTTTCAACTAAAATAGTGTGGGATCAAAAAGAAGAGCAACTAGTTTTGGCCATACTCTCTAAGCTTGGTCTTGACTATTTAGTGTTTTTTTTTACCTTCCATGCCACCAAGTTGACAACTCAAGCCTAGAATATTCCTAAGCTTTCAAATTTCATGGAATCCCTCACATGGGAGAAAGATAAGTTGGTGATTATGGGCACCATCAAGCCTTCCAAAGATCAAGCTTTGGTTGTTGGAGATTCAAGGGTGGATTCAAAAAGAAAGAAAAAAGATAAAAATCCACCTGAGCAAAAGAGAGACAAGTCTAGGTCTCAAGAGGAGCCCCAAGGTTCCAAGAAGAACTCACAAAAGAATAATAACAAAGGATAAATGAGAAAGTGCGCATACTGTAGTAAGGGCTATCATCCTAAGAGCTCTTGTATGAAGAAGAAAATTGACATTTTGGCCCAACTCCCGGATAAGAATAACATCTCCCTTCCTTATGGCTCAAAGAAGAGGGAAGGAGGATAAAATTCAGAAGATAGAGAGAGAGAGTACATGCCTTGGTTGTTGGAACATCAAGCTCACCTAGCTTCATCATAGACTCTGGAGCTTCTGTACATATGGTTTCGACAAAAGAGACATTCTCCTCTCTTGACATGTCGAAGGTCCACCAATATTTTTGGGAGATGACTCTCTCACTGACACTTTGGGGAAGGTTAGGATTGATCTTGACCATGGTAATTTCAATAATGTGTTGTATGTTCCAAGTCTTTCCTCTAATCTCTTGTTAGTGTATCAGATGAATCAAATTGGATCTCCAAAGAAGGTCATATTCTCCCCTGATGATGTTGAAATCACTGAGATTTTGAATGGTAAATTCATAGCAAAAGGTGTTGTTGATCACACTTCAAAGGTATACAAGTTTTCCCATTTTCTACCCTACTCAAAACCCTCTGCTCTTATGATTCATGCTAACAAAGAAAGCAATATTTGGCATGAAATATTTGTCCATCGTAACTACAAGTATCTTTCTAATTTGAGTGAAAAATATATGGTCATAGGGTTACCAAAGATCAAGTTTTCTAAGGGAGTTTGTTAAAGGTTGTATCCTAAGGAAACACCCAGAACACAAGTATGAGAGAGCTAGTCATGAGAGAACCTCTGCACCTCTTGAGTTGATCCATAGTGACATTTCTGGTCCATTTCGTCATATGTCCATGAGTCAAGCCAAATATGCACTCACCTTCATAGATGAATTTTCTGGGTATTGTTGGGTTCACTTCCTAAAGCATAAGCCCAAAGTATTTGACCTCTTCATAGTCTTTAGAGCCTTGGTTGAAAACCAATATGGGAGGAAACTCAAGATCCTATATAAAAATGGTGGTGAGTATGTAAAATATGAGTTCATTCACTATTGCAAAGATGCATTTATTCAGTTGTAGCATTTGATCCTTACACACCACAACAAAATAGTGTTGCTGAGAGAAAGAACAAGTCACTGAAGGAGATGGCAACTTGCATGATGGAGGATAAGACTTTGCCACCAAAGTTTTGAGTCATGGATATAAAATGTGCATCCTACATCCATAATAGGGTGCCTCATAAGCATCTTGATGGTATGACTCCTTTTGAATCTTGGACTGGGTACAAGCTAGATGTGACCCATTTCAGGATTTTTGGCTCAAAGGTTTGGGCTAGAATTCCAACTAAAAAGAGGAAGGATTTTCAAACCCAAAGACAAAAGTGCCTATTTTTTGGGTATTTTGAAGATTCAAAAGGGTACAATCTGATCAACTTGAGCACTAAAAAATATTCAATTAAAAAATCTTTCATTGAAAGAAGTGTTCAGTTCCAATAAGAGGCTTTAGTAGCAGTTGAAGTTGGAGAGTCCTCTTCACCTCTTCACCACCAGAACCATTGATTGTAAGTGAGGAGACTAAGGAGTTTGCTGATTCTGATATGTATAATAATGATGATTTTATTTCATATCCTAAGAGTCCTACAAGACCAAAATGGGAAGCAAATACCATTCATGCAGCTGGGGAACTAGCTGGAAATCCTAATGACACTAGGAGGACTAGATCTCAATTTGAGAGTGCCCTTTGTGTGAAAGATCCTCTATTTGCTGAGAAGTGATATATGATAGTTGAATTAGATACATAGACATATGAATATGTAGCACATGATCCAATATGGAAAACATCCATGAAACAATAATTCATCTCGGTCCAGAAGAACAACACTTGGGAACTGGTTGATCTTCCCCTAGGGAGGAAGCTAGTTCAATGTAATTGGGTTTTCAAGACTAAGTTTGCTGCTGATGGTTCACCTTTGAAATATAAGGCAATATTGGTAGCTGAGGGCTACTCACAAGTACATGGTATTGACTACAATTAAACCTTTGCACCAGTGGCAAAGATGGACTCCATAAGGCTAGCTCTAGACATTGTAGCTTCGAAGCAGTGGGAAGTACATCACATGGATGTGAAGTGTGCTTTCCTAAATGGATATCTCACTGAGTATATTTACATGCAGAAAAATTAATGGTTTGTTTCTAATCCATATTTAGTGTGCAGGTTAAATAAATCATTGTATGGACTCAAGCAAGCCCCCAGGGCTTGGTATGCCAAGATTGATGGCTTTCTGTTGTCACTGTGTTTCGTTCGATGCAAGTCTGATCCTAACGTCTATTTGAAGCTGATTCATGGGTCTTTGATAATTATTGTTTTGTATGTGGATGATCTACTGATTGCAATAAGTTTAAAGAAAGATATTTCCTCGTTGAAGGATGCAATGAACCATGCATTTTCTATGACAGATTTGGGATTGTTGAGCCAATTCTTGAGTTTTGAAATTGCTCAATCCCAACATGGAATGAAAGTATATCAGTACAAGTATGCTTTATATTTTATCAACAATTTCAACATGAAATATTGCAAGCCAAGCAAGACTCCCTTCCTTTCAGGAGTTAATCTTGAAGAAGCATGTTCTTCTCCTATGGTAAATAATACATTGTATAGGTAGTTGATTGGCTGTTTGCTTCATCTTACACACACTCAACCTGATTTATCTTATGTAGTTAGTGTTTCTTTGAGATACATTGATCATCCTCATGAGATCCAGTGGAGGGAAGCCAAAAGGATCCTAAACTTTGTTCAAGGAACAAGAAATCATGGGATCTTCTACAAAGCAAAATATGATCTCGATTTGATTGGGTTCACTGACAGTGATTGGGAAAGTGACAACACAGATCAAAAGCCTACATCAGGATATGTGTTCATACTTGTAGAAGGGACAATAATCTATTCAAGCAAGAAGCATAGTGCCATAGCACTCTCATCTATAGAAGTGGAGAATAGATGAGTTGTAAATGCATCAACTCAATGTTTATGGTTGTAGGGGATACTTGGAGAATGTGGCTTCAAATCAGAGTTTTCAACTATTATCTACTATGATAATCAGAGCACCATTCAAATCTGTAATGATCCAATTCAGAGACAGTGAACCAAGCACATTGAGATCCATATGCACTACATCAGACAACTTGTGCCTGATGGTACCATTGTTCTACTCTTCTGTGCATCTTCAGAACAAGTAGCATACATCTTCACCAAAGTTTTTTGTGAGAATACCTTCAGCAATCTCAAATCACTACTGGAGATTTCTAATCATGCTATGAAGCATAATTGATGACAATATTTCCATGTTTTTTTTTCATGTCCTTGTTTAAGGGAGGATTTTTCCCACTGGGTTTTTGCCTCTTTCCTTGGTTGTATGGACAAGCAGTATGTAAATGGTGACTAATCCTTGTTGCTAGGCCCTATAGTTTTCTGATATTTACTCATAAATTCAGGCTTAAGGGGGTGTGTTATAATAATCAACCCATAATTACCTAAATTAGACATTAATTTAATCATTTTTGTCTTATTACCTAGTTTCCTAGATTCCATTCTATGCTAGTTGCCTTCTACATGTACTAGAAGTCAACACATGCTAAAACTGAGTCATGAAGCACTTGGGAAACATCTTGGAAAACCATTTTATCATGTTTTATTTATTCCAGATTCTCCAAAGCACATATCTTCTTTTTCTGAAAAGATGCCTTGTTTTATAGCTGATTTAAGGAAAAAGGAAAAGCTAGACTGGGTGTAACTGCCTTGTTTTTTTCCCCACATCATCCTCCCTCCTTTTCTCCAATTAAAATCATGTATGAGTTTTCTTTCCATCCCTATTTATATTTCCCACTTGAATTAGCAAATTTGTGAGCATCTACCAAGATTTGGAAACTACTTTATGCACCTATGGGGGATTTGACTAGTTTTGGTAAGCCTACTTTTTTATTATTTTGAATGGCATCCTTATGCATTCGAACCTCTCATTTAATTATCTATTACAGCTGCATATTACTTCAGAAGGTTGGATATTGTACACTTATGCAATACATATTATTTTTATGCTCCAATTTCAGTCTCCTTTGGTGTTAATTTTGCATGTTTGATTAGCAATTTTGTGAGTGTAATTGTTCTATCTCTTGGGTTCAATTTCCACAAATACCTTCACATAATGGAGATAATTTCCTGGATTGGGTGATGGATGGTGATTGTTTCCATTCACCTTCATAGTTTCATCGCAATTTCCATTTTTTAGGAGAGGTTTTGTTCTCATGTGGTTTTCCTCTTTTCCTTGTTTTTCATGGACAAATAAATTTATGTTGTATAAGGTGACTTGAGCCTTTGTTTCCAAGGCCTCCATAATAATTTTCTTAATTTGTACTAATTCATGGTTAAAGAGGGTTATTATAACAATAATCCATCCTTAGTACCTATTTTATACCTTATTCCATTTCATTTGCTTCTAAGCATTAAATTGCTATGGTTTAGACTCGATGAATTTGATTTAGGAGGTGAAATGGCTATTTTCATACCATTGACACATGTACCAGCACTCTAGTTGGTTAACCTAGCACATGTCCACCCTCATTTAATGTATTGGAGTGCTACCTCCCTAAATTGGGTAATATGGGTTTGACTAAGGGCGCTAATGATGTATTTTTTCATTTTTGGCTCTCCTAGGAGCATTTATTGTCACATTGAGCCTCCCACACACCTCTATTTTCTCACCCCACGCATGCCTTGGACTCATTATTTCCCCAGAACACTTCAACAATGTTCAAATGTTGTTTCATTATTGTTTGGTCTGAGTTCAAAATTGATTGGTCCACCTAAGGGGGATTGAGGTCAATTTTGGCCATGTCACATGTACACTCAGATTTGGATTTGTAAGCCTCATGAATTTATCCTAATGTAATATATATCTGATATAAACACATTCAGATTTTAGACAGTTCAATAATATTCACTTTGTGTTCACATATGTATGTAAATTTGTTCCTCTTTAAAGTTTTTTTGCTGGTTTTTGCAAACTAACTCGAATTGTGAGAGTCTCTTGTGCTAATAGATCTAGATTTAGATCAAATTATCACAATAATACACTGAAGTAACTAAACTCTTTAAGTAATAATTGCATAAAGATAATTTTCACTTTCTCCTTACCATCTGCTATTCTAACGGAACCAAAACAAAACTCCTTAAAGAACAAGGGACCGATATTTCTCTAATAAATTTTCGTCTGCGAACAAATTTTTTGAAGAAATGTTACTATGAAATTTGTGGATATAAATACACTTTCCCCACCATCCTTGAGTAAGGAGCGGCTAATATTTCTTTGTTAACTTTTTAGTTTGTTAGCAATACGTTTGAAGAAGAGTTCCCACAAATTAAGTGAGTTTCGGACGATGTTAGATAATGTTACTCTAACCACCACCTAGAATGTGTTGCTTGTTTAGTGGTAGACATGAATGCCTCATGACAAATTGTGGAAACAGAGTTATCATCAAAATAAAGAGATAAATCTGTGGTAATTAATCCAAGCTTTAGATCAATTGCACTCACAAAAAATGTTAGTCAAACATGCAAGAGACACTCAAAATTGAGACTGAATATAGTGCATAACATAAAATTTAATTGAATAATTTTACACCAACCAACCTTATGAAAATATAGGCTGTACAAATATATAATTACATAAGATATTCGATTTCATAAATATGCCATTTGAATCAGCACAAAAGCAGGATTACTAAACTAGTCAAAATCCCCCCTCGGTGCATAAAGCGGTTTCCAAATCGATAAAGATGATCATGAATTGGATGAATGAGTTTTTACAGCTTATAAGTGAATGAAAGTGGAAAAAATAATGCTTTTAAGAGATAAAAAGGAGGGTGATTTGTGACGAAAACTAGGCAGTTGCCTTAGACTAGCTTTCACCTTTTACCTTAAAAAGATGTTGAAAAGAAGGAAACTTTGGATCAGGAAGGAATGCACACTTTATAAACTGGAAAGTATGATGGGTTGTCAAAATATTTCCAAAGTGATCATGGAGTCATTTTATGCAAGTTTGACCACAAGAATGCAAGTGGATGCAAACTAGCTAGTGAAGGACCTAGAAATTTAACCAAAATGACTAAATTTTATATCCCAAGTATGGGAATGGGTTTTGATTATTCTAACACCCCTTGTGAATCCTGAATTCTGTAAAATATCAGAAATATATCAGATATATAGATCCTAACAAAAAGGCTTATCCACCCTTTACATACTGCTTGTCCATAAAAAACAAGGAAAGAGACAAAAACCAAAAACGGGAAAATCCTCCCTTAAACATGGACATGCAAGAATTGTATGAAAACGTGTCTTGAATCAGTCTTCAACGCATAATCAGATATCCCCAAAATTTATTTGAGATTGATGAATTTATTCTCAAAAAACACCTTGGTGAAGATGTCTTCAACTTGCTATGATGATGCACAATAAAGCAAAGAAATGGCCCCATCATGCACAAGCCCTCTAATGTAGTGCATATAGATATCTATGTGATTGTGTTAATTCCTCACTACTATATCATATGATATTTGAATGGTAATTTGGTTGTCGAAATAGATGACTATAGAAGTATCAGATTCAATTCCAAACTCTCCAAGTATACCCTACAACCACAAACATTGACTTGTTGCATTCAAAACTCCTTTGTATTCTGCCTCTGTAGATGAAAGTGCAATGGCACTTTTATTTTTAGTTGACTGAATGATTGGCCCATATGCAAGCATAAAC
The DNA here is from genome assembly GCA_001517045.1 of Pseudotsuga menziesii. NCBI lineage: Eukaryota > Viridiplantae > Streptophyta > Pinopsida > Pinales > Pinaceae > Pseudotsuga > Pseudotsuga menziesii. Next base: position 136,960 of record LPNX010002942.1, read on the forward strand.
ATATATCCATAAGTTTATTTTATATCAGTGTTATAACATTTCCAATCAAAGTCAATAAAACCAGCTAACTCTAGGCTAGGTTGTGCAACATAGTGAATCCCATGTGTTCTTGTTCCTTGTACAAAGTTTAGGATTATCTTTGCTTCCATCCAATGGGTTTAATGAGGATTATCCATGTTTATGGAAGACACACTCATGGCATAATATGTATCAAGTCAAGTATGAGTCAAATAAACAAGACAACCAACCAGCATCATATATATCGTGTGTTGTTTACCACTGGAGTGGACTGCGCTTTTTCAATCTTAACTCCTGAAAGGAAAGGAAATCCTTCATGTTGAAATTGTTCAACATTTCTGAAGCATAATTTGACTAATGTACCTTGATTCAAATATCTAATTGATAAATTTCAAGCCCCAAAAATTGGCTTAACAATCCCAAATCCGTCATTGAGAAAGCATGGTTCATTGCACCCTTCAAGGAGGGAATTTATTTATTGGAAATTCTTGTGATTATAAGTTCATCCACATACAAAACAATAATGATTATTTAACCATTGTTGGATTCATTTACCCAGCATGCACACTTATTTGGTCAATTTTGGCCTATTTACTAACTATCCTAAGTTTAATTGACTTACTTGGAATCAAATGAGCACACTATGACATTAGCATGACCACACCCACACCCTCCTTCAGTCAAAGAGGCCAACTAAGCCTTCTCCTTCAGTCGGGGAGGCTAACTGGACTTCCTCCTTTAAACAGGGATCATTTCTAGGGTGATCTGAGTGTCATAAATACACCTAATTGATAATTGATTGTTACAATCAGTTAAGATAAGTTGTGAAGGTGCCTCCATTCATTATTTGATTATTTTTGGTCATTATTTATGAACTGGAGATAACACATGCGCCTACAACCACTTCTGATGACATGTTTACTTCAGTGAACTCCATCTGAGATACTTGGAGTTATGGATGCACTACCTCCTTTAGTTGGACATGAAGTTACATGTGATGAGTCACTTTCAATTAAGCTCAGTCATCTATTGCACTCTAATTCAGTTAGGACTTAGTTGAGAGTCGGTCATTTATTAGCTTGGTGGTTAACTATGTGTGCTAACTGTGGCTGACATTCATTTAAGCTACACACATCCATGCAGTTCGAATGACCTCCTTGAGTATTCAACTTATCTTGGAATTCATGAACCTTTCATGACCATTATATTGTATTACTTATTATTTGTTGATTATACAAAGATGCTAATCCTATTGCATCACCATTATGCCATTTTCATGCTTAATTGTCTAAAATCTCTTATGATACTATGTTATAGTCCCTAGTTTACTGTGACGGATTAATATGGTATTAGAGCTCATGGCAGGATGAAGCTCATTCTCCTCAAAAACATGGTTTTTGATGGATCTTGCATGAAAAATTGAGCAAAACATCAAATTCCGGCACTGCACCAGAAGCCAAAGGTTTACCACTTAATCCCCTAAGTAAAGGAATTATTGATCAACCTTGCTTGATCAATTATGCTGGGTGGGATGAAAACCTGAAATGTGCAAGCTGTTCAACCTTACGGTGACTTTTTTGTGTTTTTGCAAGTACAAATTTGAATGGACTCATCAGTCCCTCTTCTCACACCATTCACAAGCTATTTAGAATGGAAGTTGAAGATGACTGTATCTCTGAAGAGACAAGGTCTCTATGAGGTGTCTATTGGACTTGGAAAAGAGTATTATGAGAATGAGAATGACTGGCTAAATGACGATGATAGAGATTTTGGAGCAATATGTCTCGCCCTTTCTCCTAGCTTGCGCTACCTGATTGGTTCTGCTGATTACCCAAAGGATCTCTGGAAAAAAATGGACAGAACCTTTGGCAAGCACACTGAGGATCATAATAGCACTTTGGAGATCACATAAAGCACCAAAATAGTTCTTTACTCAATATTCTTGGCCTCTACTATCTCTGATGAAGTTGTTCAAGATGAAGAAGAAGCATAATCTTCTACACAGTTAATTCGAATTGAATAAAGTCTCCTTGCAGTGACTCCTTCTCCTGATGCTCTAGAATTTTGTGAGATCTTTGATATATGATATCCTCATATGGATGAAATAGAATAATACATTCAAATCTCTAATATTGAATAAAAACACTACTGCAATTCCATCCAAACATTCACCAGTTATTTTCCTTTGAATTTTGTGCAAAATTTGCTAGTAATTGATTTTGAAAGTGAAGAGAATTTTTATTTGTATCCCTCTAAGGTTGCTTCTACTGTGAAAATATGTAATAAATTGGATATTTTTGAAGAAATATCATATTACCAGAGTGATCCATTCTCTCCCCTTGATCTATATCTTCCAGCAAATTCCTGCAGGATTGCATGCACCAAAATTCAGAATTTTGAAGAAAAAGACAATTGTGCATCCAACGTCTCGGTTGACCATTTATTTGGATATTATATGAACCTTATTGGATCTGATATGATATTTTTTGGATCTGATATGATATTTCTTGGTTCAATATTTCAGTTTCATAAGCTTTCTATTAATCTTGCACATTGATCTACGAACAAATAATCAATCTCATCAAGAAATAATCAACAAATAACTTAGAAATGGTGTTAATCGGAACGAGAATGGTTTCCTCTCTATATATTCAATAAACAATGAATAGTTACAATAACAATGTTAAGCAATATATTGAATCAATGAGGAATTCAAATACCTAAGGAGGTCATTCGAATTCAATGAGTGAGTCTAGCTTAACTGACAGTAAGCCATTGGTTCACACTCAGTTAACCTCTTGACCAAAACCCTAATTGACTCACCAAACCCTAAATGAAGTCAAAGTGCAATAAATGACTAAGTCTCAATTGAAAAACATCAAACACATGTCATAGCAAGCCAACCGTCAAGTGCTAGTGCTTCAATGACTTCAATGAACCCTGGTGAGGTTAACTAAAGTTGAACTGATCATTAGAAGTTGGTGGAGGCGCCCCTTTTGAATCCAGATCATTAAATAATAATAAATAATCATTAAATAATATATTTAATGAGAGGAGGCACCTTAACTGACTGGTTGAATTGATTGTAACCACCAGTTAGGAATTAGGTGCATTAATATCACTCATATCACCCTCGAAATGTTCCAGTTATCCTCCTTGACTGTAGGTAGGTGTGGGTGTGACTGGATGATGTCAATTAATGCTCCACTGATGTCAATTAATGTAAATTATACTTAGGATAGTGGTTTAACTAGGCCAATTTGACCAAAAAGAGTGTGTATGGTGGTAAATGTCTCCAACACCCCTTAAGCTATACTCAGGAAGAGTTAGAAAACAAAAGGCATAAAAATGCTAGGGCCCCAACAAATAATGCCATAGGTTTCCCTGTACAATTCTGAAACTAAAACAATGCTCAAAACAAAATAAGTGAGGAAAAGAGGGAAAACCCAATGGGAAAACCCCCCCCCTCAAGCTGAACACTGAAAGTAGTCTGAATCACCCTAATGAACTCACCCTTGACAATGAACAGAGGTAAGTGAACTTCTTTTCTGAAAAGCTCTTGGTGAATATGTCTGCAATCTGCTCATTAGTTGGGCATTATTGCAGAAGGATGGTCCTGTCATGCGCTAGTTCCCTAATGTAGTGCATGTGAATCTCTACATGCTTGGTCCTCTGCCTGGTAACTGGATCCATGGATATCTTAATAGAACTCTATTTGTCACAATAGAGGACAATGGACAAAGTACTGCCAAGATCAAACTCCGAAAGAATTCCATGCAACCAAACTGCTTGGATGCAAGCATTCACCATTTCTTGATACTCAGCCTCTGCTGAAGATAGTGCTATGGCATCCTGCTTTTTGCTTGACCAACAAATGGGGCCACCACCAAATATGAATACATATCTAGAAGTTGAATTCCTATCAATAGAATCACTCGCTGAGTGTGTGGACCCCTCTGTCTGAATTCTCTCAACAATTCCTGGACTTCGCGATCAGCTGACATGGACTCAACTCAAGAAAATGAGTAATGCAAAATTTGCAGGTCTGGGTGTCTTCTTATAGAATACAATGACCAAATCTATGATAATTGTGCATTAAAAACACCAAATCTGAGCGAACGGTGGTAGATCTTGTCCAAACGGCACTAGATTTCTCAAAATCCCATCATTACAGGCAGTTAATGCAGTTAACATACCGGCACCGCCAAATCTGTTTTTTTTTCCAACGGTCACATTTTAAGCTTCAACACACCTTTCCTCTTTATCACAACCACTAACTTCAGCTTCGCCACAATAAGGACCTTTGACACAGTACATACCTTCGACACATCCTGACACTAGTTTCGACAGAGCTTTGACCCACAACAAAATTTCTTCCACAACCTTCGATACTTCATAAATTTTTCAACAATCTGCTGAAGCTCTCTAAGAACAACTTTATTATAGTATAGTACCCAATTTCAATTGTTCTTGGTACTTAGACTCTTCTTCTTGCTATTACATCTGATCAGGGGGTACAGGCTTGTCCCTGTACTTCTTTAATCTACTTCCATTCACCATGGAGGGAAAAATTTCTCCATTCAATTTAGCTAACTGAACTGCACCACCATCGGTAACTTTATGAACTATGTATGGTCCTTTCCAATGTGTCTTGAACTTACCTGGGAACTTCATGAATTTACTGTCGTACAAGAGCACAACATCACCATTCTGAAAATTCTTCTTCTTAATGTGTCTATCATGCCATGCTTTTTCTCTAGATTTCTGTACTTGCTGCTTGAACCTTGCAATGAATCTGTCTACTTCTAGTTCCAGTATCTTCGCCAGTCTTTCATTTAAGATGGCTGGATTATCCATCTCTATGAAGGCAGATATTCCGAGGCTAGGAACAATGTACTCCATGGGCATAACTGCTTCTTGTCCATATACCAGCCTAAAAGGTGTGTGGCCTGTCAACTTCTTGCAAGTGGTTCTATAAGCCCATAATACTGCTGGAATTCTAAGATCCCCATCATTTCTATTAACATTGCAAACCTTCGTCAGAGCGTGCTCAATAATATTGTTAAAGGCTTTGACAGTTACATTTGCTTGAGGATGGTAGGTAGTACTCTTCTAATGGTATACTTGAAATTATTCGGTCAATGCTTCAATACTCTTATTCAGAAAATGTGATCCTTGATCACTCATAAGAATTCTAGGACATCTAAACCTTGACAAGATATTATCAAAGATGAACTCTGTAGCAGTAGCAGTGCTACAGTCCTTGATTGGTTGAGCTTCGGCCTAATGAGTAAGGTAATTAGTTGCTGTAATAATGTATCTTGCTCCATATTTCTTTGCAGGGGGATTGATTGGTCCAACAAAATCAATAGCCCACTTGTCAAATGATTGTAAAGTTACCTATGGAACGAGAGGCATCTCATCCCTCCTGGATGGTTTGCCTGTCCTCTGACAGATATCGCAGCTGTGGCAATACTCTCTTGCATCCTTATGAATCGTAGGCCACCACAATCCAGCTGTCAGAATATTTTTTGCCGTATCTTTTCCTGCAGAATGACCTCCTGCTGCTCCAGAATGTGCCTCAGCCAAAATCAATGGATTTTCATGCTCCAAGACACATCTGCGTAGTATTTCATTTGGTCCCATCTTATATAGCTATCCTACTATCAAGGCAAAGTCAGCTGCTCTAACCACCAGCTACTTCTTATACTGTGTTGTCATCTTAGAAGGTGCAAACCCTGTAGACAAGTACTGAACAATATCTTGAAAATAGTCATCAACCATTTGGATGGAAAACAACTAGGCATCAGGAATACCTTCATCCAAACTAGTGGGTTCTTCTCCTCACTCGAGCCTCGACAAGTGGTCATGCCCCAAGTTAAGTCTTCCTGGCTTAACTATGATCTCAAAGTCATACTCCTGAAACAAAATCAGGCATCTACATATCCTTCCACCTAACAAAGGCTTGTTAACCAAATAATTAAAAGTAGAATGGTCAGTGAACATCTTAAAATTAGATCCTAACAAATAATGTCGAAATTTCTACAAATCATAAACCATAGCTAGACCTTCTCGTTCTGTCGTAGTATAATTATTTTCTGCTGTGGACAATTTTCTACCTGCAAAAGCAATAGGGTGATCAATATTACCTTCACCTAACTGAGCCAATACTATACCTAAAGCAATGGAAGATGCATCGACATTAACATGAAACTCCTTATTCTAGTCAGGGAATACTAAGATAGGGGCAGTTACCATATTTTCTTTCAAAATTTCCAAGCTTTCTTGACATTCAGGTGTCCATTCAAACTTAATATCTTTCTTCGATTTCTTTTCCATAGGGGCTGTAAACTGAGCATATCCTTTAATGAATTTCTTGTAATATCCAGTATGACCAAGCATAGTGCGAAGTTGCTTAACAGACTTTGGAGGTGGTAAGTTCACAATAATGGCTATCTTTGCAGGATCCACCATTAATCCTTGCTTGCATACAATGTGACCTAGTAGAATTCCAAAAGGTGCACAAAAGATACACTTCTTCAGGTTCAATGAAATCTGATGCTGTCTACACTTATCTAGCATAAGTCTTAAACTGGCTATATAATCTTTCAATAACCCAAAGATGGTCCAATCGTCAAAATAAACTTCCAAGAACTTATGTATAAATTCCTTAAATGCAGATATGACTACTCTGGAAAACATAGCAAGTGCATTCTTCAATCCAAAGGGCATAACGGTATACTGAAAAGATCCCATTTCTGTAGAAAAGGTTGTTTTATGTCGATCCTTTGGAGCAATTCTGATCTGATGGTAACCTGAAAATCCATCGGTGAAATAATACACCTCTTGACCTCTGACATTGTATAAAACTTTATCTATAAAGGGGGTAGGAAAAGGATCATGTAAACAAGCATCATTTAGCTTCCTCAGATCAACACAGATTCTAATTTCTCCCTTGGTCTTATTTTCTTGTAACACCTTAGGGTTGACCCATTCGGACTCTTCAACAGGCTCAATGATTCCTGTCGCAAGCATCTTATCGAGCTCCATCTTGACTTTTTCTTTATACTTAGGATTCAGCCTATAAGGGCGCGGCTTCATAGGCTTCGCATTAGGTCTCAAAGGTATTTTTATCACTCCTATATCACCAAGGATACCTTTCATTTCTGAGAACTTCATAGAAAATAAGTCCTGATACTCATGGATAAGCTTAGTCACTTTGCTTACCATTTCTTTGTCCCAATAATCTCCAATGGTAGCATACTTAGGAATTTCTTCTGGTCCAATGTTTACTTTCCTTGTTTTCAAGGGCTGAGTTACTTCAGGTGATTCGACTGTTGTTCCATGTAATTCGCAGTGTCCTTCTGACTCTGGAATATTAATGTTACGAGGGTCATTGTCTTCAAAAATGGAGAGGTTATAACATTCTACTGCATTAGCTTCTTGTTCCTTCCAATCAAGTTGGTGCTCAACTATTTCTTTATTATCAAACACCTTAGTATGGATCACCCTAATAGCTGCATCCAAAGTAGGGCAATCCTCATTAATAGAAAATGTGAGCACAAAACTATCAACAAGGCTAACCCAACTTACAATACCATGGCGAAGCTCCACCTCCGGATACCATTTCTTTGCTACAGGTTCCAGAGTCTGTACAAACCTATGTACCCATTCTTCACAAGGTACATGCTTCCATGCTTCATAACACTACTCCAAATGTTCCTGAGGGCTAGTCTTACCATTAAATCTGCTTCGTACCTCCTGAGGTTGATCTATGAATCTTAGGTGAAGAAACTTTTGACAAGATCTCCAACTATGAATATTCTTTTTATGACCATTCCACCATCTGGCAGCTGCGGCTCTGAATACTGAATCTAGAGTCTCCATTTTCTGTGAATATGGTACTTGCTCTGAGAATTGTACAATAAAATATTCTGGATCTATCAAGCCATCAAAAGTAGGTAAGATCTTTGTCTATGAGCCAACCCATCTGATAGACTTGGTAATTCTTGCACATCAATGTCCATGTAGCTCATAAAGTCTATTCTTCATATTCTCTAGGCCTTCATCTGAATCAATCATGCAAGAACTGTCACATTGCCAATCCATTATACCTTCAGCAGTAGGGTTAACATAGTCTTCTTCTTTAGCTGTGATGTTGTAAATATGATCCAAAACATCTTGATCTTCATCTCTGACTGGCTCTGTATACCTTTCTCCTTGACAAGGGTCCAATGGTACTATGACTCTCAAGCCTTTTCCTTCAAAATTCATCTGTCTATTCTTAAGGTTGATTACTGCATAATTGTCTATTGCCCATTCAATTCCTAGCAATGCTGGATAGGGGTTGCTATCATCAATTATTTCAATGACTTCAAAATATGCTAAGGTACTGACTCCATCAATGTCCACTGGTACACTAGGGAATCTTCCCAAGGGCACAATCTTCTGCTGATTGGCTAATCTCAGATGTATAGGGGACCATTCAAGCATAGGTTTTCCCATTTGTTCCCATGTCTACTTAGTTAGGACATTCACTTATGATCCCAGGTCTAAAATGATATCAGTCATGTCATAATCTCCTATCTAAGCATGCAATCTCATTTCTCTTCCAGTCCTTCTAACTCTATTAATAGTTTTTCCTCTATCAGAGCTTCACTGAGGTTCGCAAGACGCAATAACTTTCTGTAACTCATTCAAAGCGTTCTGATTTCTTAATAGCTTCATACAACTCTGCAAAAATGGTTTTAGTGTATTTACTTGATTTGGTGAAGCTTCTTGAAACTGTAACTGTTGTTGATGCTGTTGCGTAGGATCAGCAAAGTCTTTTTTAGCTTCCATAAATGTTCCTTTTTCTCTTCCAACATCGAAGGATGGAATTTTCTCTAGGGTCTTACGGACCCAAGCCTCGTCAGGTTGTTCCCCCTTATTCTGCACTTGCGTCGTAGTTCCACTCCTTGTAACAATTTTAACAGCTAGGATAGGTCTTTTCTCTACAACAATCATCTAAACATTCTGAGTAGGAGTGCCATTTATTTCTTGTATCTTGGATATCAACTGTGGACATTGCTCAATCACATGATTGACTGCTCTGCAATATCGACATGTCATAGTTGGGTTTTGATAGTCTCTAGCTACATGTCCTGCCTGATTATAGTTATAGAAAATAACTTGGCCTCATCCTCTGCCAGGCATACCACCATGACCTCGACCTCTGAAATTACCTCGACCTGGTGTACTACCACGGTAACCATATCCATCATTTCCTTGTGCATCGGGTTGTACCCTATAAGCATCATAGGTTCACTCTCTCATGAGGTCAAAGCTGCGACATTTGTCTTCGTTGTGTCCAACTAACTTATAGAACTTGCAGTAGGGATTCTTAGGTACTTGAACATATCTTTGCAGCAGATAGCAATATTCAGGTTGATGCTAGCCAGTTGTTCTACAGATCTCACAATATAGGACATTAGGGTTAAACAGTTTTGGTGCACCAGTATTCAAATAATTCCTTAATGTAGGACACTGTTCTTTGTCATGACCTTATATCTTACATCATGTACACCAAACCTCTTCTCAAATATATTTCCCTTTCTTCATGTCGCAAAGCTCCAAAGCCATTTCTGCTAACTGTGCCTATATCTGGGCTATTCGAGAATTATCTCCAACAGGAGCTATTTCAAGTTTCATAGCAATTTCCAATGCCTCTTGTTGATAAACAACCTTCTGTTGCATAAGTGGAGTCCTGATATGAGACAATATTGCTATGGTGAACCATTTTTTATGTTGTTCTGGTCTAATAGTGAAACTAACTTGATCCACTAGAACCTTGAACCTATGATCAAAGTCCCAAACTGATTCACCTCGCTTCTGCTGAATTATTTTAGTTCAGTTATACACTGTGACTCTGATTTAGGCTTCTTGAATTCTTTGATCATTGCTTTTTTAATATTAGCCAAGGTATAGTTCTGAGTACTGGAAAACTTCATAAACTAGGTCAAAGCTCAGTCTCTGAAAGTGGTGACCAGCTGTGCTCTTCTTGTATTTTGATCCATAATATTCTTAGCAGTCCAAACAGCTTTGCATAAAAACCAAAACTGCTCTGGATCCTCTGATACAATTCCTTTAAAGACTGGGAGCTTGATATCATCATTTAAATGGGCCATAGTGGATCGAGGGGGGGGGAGGAGGGGGAAGACTGGTAATAGGGGGGAGGGAACTTACTGAGGTAAACTGACCTGCGACAGGACTACTCGGGCTCGGGTTACTTGCAGACTGTGAAGGGTTCTCAGGGATAACAGATCTTTGCTGCGGAGTTATAGGAGGGTTTCTAACAAAAGGCGTTTCTTTAGATTCAGAATCTTCTGGGCTTAATGAGGTATAATCGGTATTCTGTCCTAGGGTATAGGATCTAAGAGTTCGCTTGTATATTTTACCGTTGCGAAGCAAACCACTTTGCTCGTCGAAGTCACTTTCTCTTTCAAACATAGGTTAGTAGCAATAAATATAGCAATTTGATTGGATAAGCAATATGCCTTTTTCAGCCAAGAGCATTTTAATTTTCAAACTTAATGAATTCAGGTACTTACCCCTTGGTCCTTTGAATAACCGTCTTTCTTCTTCGCTGAAAGAAGTATGTGTGTCGATGGTGAACTCCATCACAAATGCTTCAAGGGTTCACGTTGTCCAGAAGTCAACAGCTCTTGATACCGCATTGTTCACACTTTTCAACAGCTTAATTCTTTCTGGGGTCCAGTCAGGAGACTGATCTTCTTTGAAGTTTTTCTTTCTTTCTGTCAACCTGGATAACCACTGGTGCAATTCTATGTGGATACTAGCAAAGAAAATTTCATGAATATCAGAAAAAATGTACCTTTGCAAGAAGTTGTCTGAGCTATGACGAGGATCTTTATTTTCTTTTTCAGCAAATTTTAGATAGGTATCCTCAACCCAGTCACTGATTGCTTTTACTGAGGGCCTCCAAAACATATCCTTCCAGGTACAACGTAGATCCCTCTTAAAGCAAATACTGGTTCAACCGATAATGGAACCAATTTGTTGGTCTTAGGGTAGATCTGAGTTCTTATACTTTAATCTTTGCACCAACAAAGAGACCCACAGTGTTGGTCCTTTCGGCAACAACCTGCGAACAGGTTGTAGTCTCACCTGAAACAGCTATGGGGTGCCGCAGAATCAGGTTTCTGTAGGAAAAAGAGGGATATTACTGTACCTTTAGCCTTAATAAATAATAATTATGCAATACAGAGCTTCGATATTCACTTAAATAGCTTCGCATTTTAGATAAAAAGACAGTTACTTGCTTAACCCTTAACTGGGAATTCACAGCGAAGTTAATACTTAATAGTTTATTTTACTTTATCATTCATCTACTTATCGAATGCATAAAACATAACAGGAATAAAATAACAAGAACCACCACAACACAAGATATACATGGTTCACCCCCAGTGTAGGGGCTACGTCCACAGAACTGCGTTTATATTCAACACTTTACAAACACACAGTTCTGATCTATGCACTTAGCTGCAGATTTTCTCAACAACCCAAATATGCACACTTAGCTGTAGAACCTTTCTTCCAAAACCCTCTACACACTCAGCTGCATAGGTCATCCACGCACTCAGTTGGGACTTAGCCTTAACCCCAAAAATAGACCTTAGCTTCTTCGTATCAAATTATCATCATCCAAAAACCTATGAAAAAGCCCTTTTCTCCTTTACATAAGTGCCTATTTATACAAGTGCACTATTACAATACCATGGGATTAAACCATGGGATTAAAATCCATGGGCTTAAACCATGGGTTATTTACAAAAAGAGGGGCTTCAACCCAACCCAAAAACCCCTAAGACTATTTTGGACCGCAACTCCGCTTACAAGCTTTGCACCAAAACCGCGAAGTTGCCAAAATTAAGGACCTTCAAGGTCCGAGCCCCAACACTTGCCATCTCAGATCATTTTGAGCATGGTAGTAGGATTTTGGATCTGAAAGAATCATAAAATATCAAGTTTCAGACAGAAAATTATCGGAACAAGAGAGCGCAATACCTGCTCTTTGGAAATCAGACCGAGTTCTCCTTGGATCATCCGGATTTCCAATATTGTCTCTTGCGGAGGAGAGTGTCTATTGGACCCATGTAGGAAGATGATATTGCACTTCATATTATGATTCAGCATCTGATGATTGCTGCACACTGATATCAGAAATCAAAGGATCCAAATCAGGGTCATCACCCCCAATTTCACATTCCAAATATTCAGTAGAATAGGAAGGAAATTCAACAGTTTTCTCCTTCACTAGTTCCATCTCCTGAATATGCTCATCAAACTTGACACTTCTCTTGATGATGATCTATTTGGTATTGATATCTACCAGCTTGAATCCTTTAGATTCATCATGATACCCAATAAATAGACATTCTATGCTTTGCGGTTGCAAATCCCTTCTTTTATCAAGCGGAATCCGGGCCCATGCAGTGGACCCAAACACCCGTAGGTTCGACACATCCGGCTTGTGTCCAAAGTACTCTTTGAAAGGAGTATTTCCTTTCATGGATAAGTGTGTCACCCTATTCTGAATGTATTCTACAACATGCATGGCTTCATCCCACAAATTTGCAGCAAGCTTCTTTGACTCCAACATACAGGTGGTCATCTCCTTGAGAGACTGGTTCTTCCTTTCCGCTACTCCATTCTGCTGGGGAGTGTAGGGAATTGAATGATGGACCTGAATAAGACTTTGGGAGAATATGTACAAAAACTCAGTATTGACATACTCCCCTCCATTATCATATCTCAATATCTTGATCTTAATCCTAGAGGCATTTTCGATCAAGGCCTTCAATTCAGAAAATATTTCACATATTTCAGATTTCTTTTTGAGAAAGAAAACCCATGTATACCTTGAAAAATCATCAATAAAAATAAGGAGGTACCTTGATCCATTCATGGATGTCATAGGAATCATACCACTGATATTAGAATGTATCAGCCCCAATATGCTTGTAGCTCAGTTTGCCTTCCCCCGATCGAACTTGTGCTCGGGGTGTTTTCCAATCACACAGCCCTTGCAAATTCCCATGGTTTCCTTGATGACCGAGAGGCCTTCAACCATGGAGTTTTTCTGTAATTGCTACAAATATTTGAAACTAACATGGCCAAACCTCTCATGCCACATCCTACTAGCCTAATTTCCATGAGTTAGCAGAGCAGTGGGCTTTGCATCCATAACAAAGTGAGAGAACTCATAGGATTTTGCATGATGATTTGCAAGGACTTTTGCAATGAGTTTCCTGGATGCAATTTATGTTATCTTAACATCATTTGGGATGAAAGAGACTCTCTTAGGCATTCTTGTATGTGGCATTTGATAGACACTAAGGATATTTTCTTCTAGAGACGGTACATACAAAACATTAGAGAAAAAACCATTTTCAAGATCTACAGTACCTTATCCTTAAGAAATGATGGGGAGTCATCTCCCATGTGGATGGGGATGGATTTTCTGGTCTCCAAGGATGAAAAGGAGTCTTTTTCAGCCATCATGTGATTCAAATATCTAGAGTCAATCAGCAGTGCTTTGGACTTCGAAGTGCTTTCCATGGGGGCATGACCTTTTCTCATGCTGTGGTTCCCGATCTTGGTGATCTCTCCTCCAAAAGCTCTCCGAAAGATTGATGTGATTCCTCTCAAGGAGAGAGGTTGCTTCATCAATATTTTTCTTCATGCATCCATGTTCAGGGTGAAAACCTGTCACGTCCCCACGCCTCCAACCGGCAAGAAGACGCGAACTCCATGGCTTAAACCACCCGGGCTAAGTGCCCCATGAACATGTACAGGCTTAAAATTCATAAACAAAATGCTTAAACATACACACATGAACATTTATCATGCACAGATGCAATCATCTATCATACACAGCGGAAACATCATACATTTAAGCCAGTACTCATACATGCATTCATTCAACATGTTCATTTCATTTTAATTAACAGTAAATATAGAATTGTAGAGGTAAAATACACAAGATCACTTATCTTATGAAAGCTTTGCTCCGCAACCAGATACATCGCTGCAACGTTCCACCCAACCATAGGCCAACGTGATCCTTAATCTCTCAGTAGCGCTGCCACCCCCAAGATGGGCATGATTCTCCAAGGAATAAGGGAACTAGCAGGCTTACACATAGCCAGGGATATACAAAACATAGCCAAGCCAACACAGTTGGGTTTATCAGGCCATTAAGGAGATGGAGAAGGCAAATTGATAAGCTGGTGAGCTCATTACAGAGCCAAGGACACCTACACCAGAACTAGCCTGACCTCTAAGACACCCATCCACACCCAACACAAGGAATCATTCCCTTCTCTGCTACACAATCCCTCATGCCCTGCATTCCCTTCTAGTGCTATTCAGGGGTGATGGAGAAGAAGGCCAGCCCTCTAGCTCTGTCTGTGTGGTTCCAGCCACCAGGTTTATCAAGCAAAACTAAGCCAACATATCTACCCCTTCCACAGTCCGAAGACCAACCATTGCACTCAGGAAATTAATTTAGCTATCACAGCTTAACAGGGAAAACGATTTCTGAGTCATTCTTGGCCCTCTCGTGGCCAAAACGACTCCCAATAATCGAATTACACAGTCCCAACTAAACAGTAAACATGGGGGAAGAACAACAGCCCCAATCTCAGCATTAAAATGGTGGAAATTACACAACCATACCGGTCTGTAAGGAGAACATATAGCTGAGGACGTGAATGGCTCTTTTAGGAAAATCGTGGGTGATAACACACAGCTCTCAGCTTGTTGTATCAGCTGGAAAACCAAGAAAATTCATGTGCGTGAGGAAGCAATCTGACCCAGTGAGGAAAGGAACAAACAATGGAGGTCCTGCATGAGGAAAAACAGCTCCGTTTTTTCCCATGGATGAACAAGCAACAGGAAGGACGCGAATTTGCAGTTCGTGGGTGTTCAGCAACTTGTGGAGAGAGGAAGAAAAATCTGTGTGAGGGTGATAGTCATGTTTCCTTTCCATTCTGAAGTCAACTGCTATGGGTGGAGTGTGCAAGGAGGCAAGGATTGACAGTCCTACCACCCCACTCCCAAAATAATTAACTGCCATCACTTCCCTCAGCTACCAGTAGAAATTATTAACTGAAGGTGGTTGGAATAAAACAAAGGAAGATGACACATGGGTTTTTCCCCTTTTGGCTCAAGATTGACAATTCCCCCCCTTACCTCCTTATCCTTGGGAAAATCATGCCCCATTCGATTTAGTTTCCACAACCATAGCTGATTGTGTTCATTTTAATTAATTATAGATGCATATTTACATGATGACCAATACAATACATGCCGCATGCCCTGACATACCGTCGGTGACAAATTTAAATCCCAAAACATAGCATGACTGATCAATGGTGGGGTCTTGGCCTTTAACTCCACACCATGATCATTTACAATATACACATCATATACATCTAATGTAACGGGGTCAAAACTGGGACATTACAAAACCCTTTCCACAGTAAGAACACTTGACTTTTTCTTTCCCATTGTGGCCTTTTCCTTTGTTCTTCCTTGAGCCAGAAGATTCATCATGCTACTGGTTTTCAACTCTAGGTTTGGGAGCATGATATTTAGTTTTCTAATTTTTTTTCTGCTTTCTTTTACCCTTCAGATCTTTGGGCCCCAAGACATAGAGGGCTTGATCATGGGAAGATCGGATGATCCCCAT
The DNA here is from genome assembly GCA_001517045.1 of Pseudotsuga menziesii. Classification (NCBI taxonomy): domain Eukaryota; kingdom Viridiplantae; phylum Streptophyta; class Pinopsida; order Pinales; family Pinaceae; genus Pseudotsuga; species Pseudotsuga menziesii. The sequence goes on from LPNX010002942.1 coordinate 152,735, forward strand.
CTGGACAAGCTTGCCATGTTCATTTGTTAGGGACTCAATGAAGGCATTGAGTGTAGGCATCTTCCATCCAGGGGTTCTGAGCTTCCCAACGCGGAATGTAGAAATGAAAATGGAATAATCAGCCCCAAGTTTGGACAGTATGTCAAGGATGAGCTGATCATCCTCCTTCTACATGTTGCATTGCTTCAAGATTAAAGCAGTATGCTTGAACTTTGTAAAGAAATCATTCATATTATTGAAATTGGAAGGTTGGAGAGACATGAGTTCATTTTCGAGCTGGTAAACCCTCAAGTCATCATGCTTTCCATATAGAGATTCCAATTTCTCCCATATTTCTTTTGGTGTCTTCAAATCTATAAGATGGAAAAGAAGGTCTCGAGAAAAGGAGAGGCACAAGAAACTGAAGCCTTCATCCTTCTTGTTCAAGAATCTTGATTTTTCTATAGCGGATCCAGGCTCAACTTCAGTGTCCATGGTGACTCTAAAAAGTCCTTTCAAGCACAGCTGAATCTCCATATCACTTTTCCATGAGTGGAAATTGTATGGAGTCAAGAGATCTGTTGAGGAGGCCATCTAGAGGTGCTGGAGCGAATGCTTCACCTGTAGAAACCTAAAAATCAAAACAGAAAGAGAAAAATAATGTCGGATAGCCTACACATTCTAGGATTTCATCACACCCAACATAGTCAATCAAGCAAGCTTGATTAACAAGTTCTTTACTTGGGGTATTGAGTGGTAATCCTTGGCTTCTGGTGCAGTGCTGGATTTTTTAGCAATTGCTCACTTTTCATGGAGAAATCTATCAAAAAGCTTGTTTTTGAGAGATAGATTTTCATCCTGCCATAAGCTATGATACCATATTAATCTTTCACATTGATCTAGGAACAAATAATTAATCTCATAAAAAAAATCAACAAATAACTCGGAAATGGTGTTAATCGGAACCAGAATGGTTTCCTCTCTGTATATTCAATAAACAATGAATAGTTACAATAAAAATGTCAAGCAATAGCTTGAATCAATGAGGAATTTGAATACCTAAGGAGGTCATTTTAATTCAATGAGTGAGTCTAGCTTAACTGACAGTAAGCGATTGGTTCACACTCAGTTAACCACTTGACCAAAACCCTAATTAACTCACCAAACCCTAACTGAAGTCAGAGTGCAATAAATGATTGAATCTCAACTAAAAGAGATCAAACACATGTCATAGAAATCCAACCATCAAGTGCTAGTTATTCAATGACTTCAATGAACCCCAATGAGGTTAACTAAAGCTGAACTGATCATCAAAACTTGGTGGAGGCGCCCCTGTTGACTCCAGATCATTAAATAATATATTTAATGAGAGGAGGCACCTTAACTGACTGGTTGAACTGATTGTAACCACCAGTTAGCAATTAGGTGCATTAATATCACTCAGATCACCCCCGGAGTGCTCCAGTTAGCCTCCTTGATTGTAGGAGAAGGCTAAGTTAGCCTCCTCGACTGTAGGTAGGGGGTGTGACTGGATGATGTCAACTAATGTTCCACTGATGTCAATTAATGTCAATTATACTTAGGATAGTGATTTAACTAGGCCAATTTGACCAAAAAGAGTGTGTATGGTGGTAAATGTCTCCAACACTTTCAGTATTGTTTGTAGTTGTTCTGATTAATTTTGTGAAGAAACAAATACCGCAAGTCTCCTTCAAAACTGCTGCTGGGGATTTGATTTCATTCCACACTTTTGGATCTGATATGAAATTATTTGGATAATATGTGATCTCATTTAGATATGATCTGATATTAACTAGTTTGAATTTTATATTCCAAGAGCTTTTAGCTATATTTGAAGCTGCTCTCACCAATTTCGGTGTGACAAGTGAAGTATCGCAATTCTTCTTCAAATTTGCTGCTAGGGATTTGGTGTTAGTTTCCTATTATGAGGTTTCAGATATTTTATTTTTTGAATCATTAGCTATTTCTGAAGCTATCAGATTATGGATCTCAATCATTCTCTCTCCACAGTCCGAGGACTTCACTACCTTTGGTCACATGCTCATCTCCTCACAGAACTAGTAAAGAGGAAGACATTCTGCATCCACTTGGAAATTTTCTCCTAATACTTGGGGCTCATTTTACCAGTCATGGTTTGCTGTTCAAGGCTGCAACATATCTATTTCCTGAGTGTTCCACACATGGTTCGAATCCTCCAACACTTTTTCTCTCTTATCAATTGATTTCAGTTGCTCTACATGGGTCCAATTTTAATCCTGCAGCTGTCTATGTTCCTGATTCATTTGAGCACATTATTCTTCTTCCAAAGAGGAAGATTCCTCCAGACATATTCATTTATTTTGGATTTATAGGTTCACATGCACAGTCTCAGGATGTTGCTGCATAGAAGAATAAAAAATTTCTTGATTTACTGCTTAGTTTGAGGGGGGGTATTTTTCCATGAGGTTTTTCTCATTTCCTTAGTTATATTAAATAGTTAATTTATTGTACAGGGTGAACTATGGCCTTTGTTTCTAGGGCCCTATCATTTAATGATTTTTTTTACTCCTCCTAAGTATAGCTTAAGGGGGGGGTGTTGGAGTCATTTACCCAACATGCACACTTATTTGGTCAATTTTGGCCTATTGACCCACTATCCTAAGTTTAATTGACTTACTTGGCATCAGATGAGCACACTATGACATAAGCATGATCACACCCATGCCCTCCTTTAGTAAAAGAGGCCAACTAATCCTTCTCCTGCAGTCGCGAAGGCTAACTAGGATTCCTCCTTCAAATAGGGAGCATTTCTGGGGTGATCAGAGTGTCATAAATGCACCTAATTGCTAATTGATTGTTACAATTAGTTAAGTTGAGTTGTGAAGGCGCCTCCATTTATTTTTTATTATTTTTTGTCATTATTTATGAACTAGAGATAACACATGTGCCTACAACCACTTCTGATGACATGTTTACTTCAATCAATTACATCTAAGCTACTTGGAATTATGGATACGCTACTTCCTTTAGTTGGACATCCAATTACATGTGATGAATCACTTTCAGTTAGACTCAGTCATCTATTGCAATCCGCTTCAGTTAGGACTTAGTTGAGAGTTAGTTATTTATTAGCTTGGTGGTTAAATATGTGTGCTAACTGTGGCTGACATTCAGTTAAGCTACACACATCCATGCAGTTCGAATGACCTCCTTGAGTATTCTATTTATCATGTCATTCATGAACATTTCATGACCATTGTATTGTATTATTGATTCTTTATTGATTATACAGAGCTGCTACTCCTATTGCAGCACCATTATGTCATTTTCATGCTTAATTGTCTGAAATCTCTTATGAGACTTTTTTTTGGTCCCTAGATTATTGTGACAGATTAATATGGTATCAGAGCTCATAGTAGGACAAAGCTCATTCTCTTCAAAAACATGGTTTTTTATGAATCTTACATGAAAAATTGAGCAAAATATCAAATTCCATCACTGTACCAGAAGTCGAAGGTCTACCACTTAATACCCCAAGTAAAGGAATTGTTGATCAAGCTTTCTTGATCAATTATGTTGGGTGGGATGAAAACCTAAAATGTGTAGGCTGTTCGACCTTACGGTGACATTTTTTTGTTTTTTCAGGTATAACTTCGAAGGGACTCATCAGTCCCTCTCCTCACCACATTCATAAGCTATTCATAATGGAAGTTGAAGATGATTGCATCTCTGAAGAGACAAGATCTCTATGAGGTGTCTATTGGACTTGGAAAAGAGTATTATGAGAATGAGAATGACTAGATAAATAACAATGATAGAGATTTTGGATCAATATGTCTAGCGCTTTCTCCTAGCTTGTGCTACCTTATTGGTTCTGCTGAATACCCAAAGGATCTCTGGACAAAATTGGATAGGAATATTTGGAAAGAATAATGAGGATCATAATAGCATTTTGGAGATCACATCCAGAACCACAAGAGTTATTTACTCAAAATTCTCGACCTCTACTATCTCTGATGAAGTTCGTTCAAGATGAAGAAGAAGCAAAATCTTCTACACAGTCAATTTGAATATGGAACTTCCCTTGGAAGAAATACCTTGGATATTTTGGAAGAAATATCAGATTACCAGAGTGATCCATTCCCTCCCCCTTTTTATCAACCCAAATGGCACTTCTCCGTCTGAGTGTCGACATTCCTTATGTTGTTACACAAAAGGACATCCTAGGATTGAAGTTTGCCAAAACACTATAGATGGGCATGACATGAGATGCATTTACCCTTGAACCAACTTGCCATATTATTTTTCTAAGTGTTTAATGGTGTACACGACTATCCCCATTGCAACTAGCATACGTACGTGACTATTTCCATTGACAACTCGCGTATTGCACGTGACTATCTCCATTGCAACCCGCATACATCAGCATATGTGGGCTTCCTTTAAGAAACTCGCGTGTCATACATGGGTTACCTATATTAATAGTTTCCTACATCTTGATTCGAAATTAAAAAATATAAATCACGATTAATGGATATTAGTTGGGTCCTAATCATTAACTATCCTAACTGCTTCAACCTCCTCAACCTTCGAAACCATTCTATTTCCCAAAGTATAAATAGAGGCCTTGGGGAGGGAATTAATCAATCAAGTTTGGAGAGAAAATTTATGCTGGTGGTATATTTTCAGAAGTCTTGGAGCAGTAGAACTCAGAGTCCTTTGTTTGCAGAGGAGTCCTTGTCTCATAATCTGGGTTGTACTCTTATCTCATTCACCGATTGTTAATAAAGATAATTCTTCTTCCAATATTGTGTTGAGTCTCTTTCATGTTTTATGGTTGATCAATATATTCGATTATGCACTAGATATATTTTTATCTAACCTCTCATATATACATGTATAATATTGTACTTGGAGAATTTTCTCTTTGCAGGTGGAGGTGCATCCCTGGAAGCTTTGGAGAGAAGCAGAGTAGAAGAAGAGCAAGCTTGGATCAACTGTCGGTAATCGGGTGAGTCAAGAATTTCTTCCTATTTTCTTTCTGTACTTTATTAAAGTTGATTGTCTGCAAGGTTAGTAGTAAGTTGGTAACCCCAAACCCTAGTTTACAAGGGTGTTTAATCCTGAACAATAGAACTGGCAACTCCGTTGGGGAGCCCAGCTTGCTGTGGGTTAGTCCTGTAGATCCTTGCCCAGTTTTTTCTTTGATTTAGTGTGTGGTGTTTTTCTTGGTTTGGAATTGTAGTGGTGTTATGAAAACCTTTATAATTTTTCTTTTTTTTGAAAAATTTTACTCCTGTACATGGGTTTCTATGCTACGCAGTCACATATAGAGGTCTGTGTACGTGGGTTGCTGTATTGAATAGTCACATATAGTACGTGGGTTGCTACACTAGACATTCGTGTACATACCTTAGCAACAAAATTTTTGGGTAGGGTTGTTTGTCCCTGTCCTTCTTTGGATTTTGTCTTGCTTTGTGGTCTTTAGTATTGGAATTTCACTATAGTTTTAATAGCCCTATTAACCATACTTCATGCTTTTTAGTATAACCTTGAGTTTTATTGGTTGGATTGTCTTTATTTTGGCAATTTGAAGTGGATTTTCCTGTTGGGTGATAGGTCCAAGTGTCGTGTGTCTAAATCAGTGATCAACGTTCTAGATACCATATATCCCATGCTATTTCCAAGCAGTGTTGGTTTGTCACTTGCCTTTGATTGATTTCAGTGATTTTCATTCATTGTGACTTCCCAAGCTAGGTGTTTTCCAAGTCTTCCTTAGGTGGTTGATCTTTGGTTCTTATAAGTCTGCTATACTTCATTTTTCTTACTTTATATAGTTAGATTATT